>CM045453.1:1781198-2293698 GCA_024666655.1 Dascyllus trimaculatus | reverse complement strand
TCTTTCTTACAATGTTAAGCGCTTTGTGACGACCTGTGTTGTGAATATGCGCTATACAAATAAAACTGAATTGAATTGAATTGAATTGAATATTGTTTAACATTAAACTGGGCCTTTTGCCATGTATAAAAACAGCTTCCCTGTTATTATGCATTCAGTACTAAGTTCTTGAAATAATACACACCTTAGTATATTCATGCATTTAGTTTAAATATGTCCAAGGTACTTGTGGCATGTCACTGCCATTTATAAATATAAATCTTGCATCCAACACTGACCTATTACAATGATTCACAGATTCAGGTTTTTATTTAAATGTACATGGTTATTTGGCTGAGCTGTAAAAAGACGTGTACATGTTACATGTACAATAACAATAAAGTGGCATCTGAACCTCACACAAACCAAAAAAGCCTTAGGAAGATGTTGTAACTCACACATAAAGTGTCCAATCTGCTCCAGCTTTATTGTTTCATGAATGCTGTGGATATATTTTCTTGCATTTATGAAGTCTTACAATTACAACAGGCCCTTTGAGGATAACCATGATGGTGATGTGGCCCGGCATGAAAATGACTATGACACCACTGATGTACATGGTGGCCGAGCAAGTTTGTGCTACAATCCTTGAAATTGCTCAGCTAAGTGTGACCACCTTCAAATTTCTGCCACATCCCGACATGCGCCACACCTGGACGTGCGCCACGTCCCGACACGCGTGGGTGTGCGAGGGCCCGTTCAACGCTGCTTGCAGCTTTAATTATTATTATTATTTTTCTCCTGACGAAAGAACTGCATTTTTGAGGGCCTAAACGCGCTCAAAAACTCACGAAAATTTGCAAACACATCAGAAGCGGCGAAAAATTTTATATTTAATAGGAGTTGCACATGTGTGTGGCAAAATGGCTCTATAGCGCCACCTTGAAAATTGGGTTCTATGGGAGTTAATACGGCTAGTTTCATGTAACCCTACCAAATTTGGTACACATGTGCACCAAGACAAGACAAACAAAATTGCCTAATCAATCCATCAGCAAAAATGTACAGGAAGTCCACCATTTTGCTTTATATTTTTGATTTATGGTCATATTCAAAAGCTATAACCGCACACAGGGTAACTCCAAGACAGCTGAAATTTGGTCAGTATATACAACAGGGCTTCGTGATTAAAAGTTATCAAAATGCTCCGCAAAAGTCTGGGGGCGTGGGCGTGGCAGCCTCCTGAACTTTGATGTTTCGCCATAAAATTTCAAGTGCTGTCTGAATACACTTCACAGGCTCCGATCTGCTTCAAACTTTACACATTTGATCATAGTCCTGCCCTGATCACATCCATATGACAATATTCATCCACAGTCATAGCGCCACCTCCTGGCAACAGGAAATGACAATTTTTACATTTTAATGTACTATTATTAGTCGGTTGACCGTATTCATCTGAAATGTGGTGACATAAGCCTCAAGACATTAATGATGATTCATGGAGAAAACTGTCACTGGTCGTCAAACAGTGTGTTTGTGGCGGGGTGGCGAACTTCGATGTCTCGCCATGACTGCTAAAGTGTTTATATCTCAGCTGTACATGATCCGATCTGGCCCAAATTTCATGTGCTGGACAACAGTCCACTTCTGAACACATCCACATTTTAAAATTTAGTCATAGTCATAGCGTCACCTAGTGGTAAAAGGATTCTCATTTGTCCTTACCACTGCTCCATACTTTGTGATATCATCCTGAAATTTGGCCAGTATATACAACAGGCCTTAAAGATGAAAAGTTATCAAAATCTTCCACAAAAGTCAAAGGATGTGAACGTGGTGGCCCTCTGACCTTTATGTACTTTTACCATTGTCAGCAGCTCTGGATTAAATCCAGATAAATGGTGCAACGCTGACACCTACTGTTCAAATCGTATAAATGCAGGTCTGTGTCATTGTAGAAAAATCCCTCTGTTTCAATATATTTTAATGTCCAATTATTATTTGGTTGACCGTATTCAACTGAAATTTGGTGACATAAGCCTCAAGATGTTGATGATGATTCATGGAGAAAACTGTGACTGGTCGTCAAACGGTGTACATGATCCAATCTATCCCAAATTTCATGTGCTGGACAAGAGTCCACTTCTGAACACATCCACATTTTAAAATTTAGTCATAGTCATAACACCACCGATTGGTAACAGGAACTTAAAGACAGTATATTTGCAGGTATCATTGCTTCAAACTTTGCAATATAAGCAATATAAATATAAAGCTGACGTGCAAAAGCTCATGTCTCTCCCAAAACCTTTCACTCATGTTTTAAAACTAAATTTCTTTCTCATATAAATAGTCAGTGCCACCAAAATTGCACTGACTATTCTCAATTGCTTTGGCTCATTTCTTGAAACAGACCAGACGTTCTCAACACTCTTGGTGCTTTTGCCAAAATAACATGGATGGTTCAGCATAACACCATGGTTCACCTGCAAAAGCTCATATCTCTCCCAAAACAGTTCACACGACTGGTCAAAACTAAATTCTATTCTCATATAAATAGTCAGTGCCTCCAAAATTCATCGCCCCTTTGGCATTGTGTGAGCACTCTTATAAATGTCTATTCATATAATGGTTTGTGTCATTTGAAAATAAAATAACATTTTGAGAAGAAATAACATCGTTTTGAATGTAGTTTCAATTGAAGGAGAATTGAGGGCTTTTGCTCATTGTGTGTGTGTGTTTTCTGATTTGAATGCAGAGTTCTGAAAGTATGAGGCATGCTTTCAGAAAATGTGTGCAAACAATTGAGAAAACTGTATTGACACACATAAAGTAACTTTCATACATCAGAGTAAAAAGAAAATCTATGGAGCATAACATACTGTAATACAAACACATAAATAAACAACAAGGAACATTATATGGAGCCTACAGTGCTGTAAATAAAGCTGTCCTCACCGTCCCTCTCCTGGCCACCGTATGTTCATGACTAATCCTGACAACTGAACAGACTATTGTGCATGTGATGACTTATACAATGAAATGATGCTGACATGTTTTGGAGTGAACGACCATCAGACTGAGAAGTCAACAATCAGTTTAGATCAACAAGATCTATTCACTTTGAAATTGTGCTAAATGAAGGCTACCTGTACTAAATCATTTGCAAAGATGTACTGAGACATCAAGACAAGTACTAAGATGTTTGCAATTTGATGAAATGAAGGAGAAATGCCAGTCTGTTGTGAACAATTGCCAAGTAGTTTGGACGTTTGTCCATGTTGTTTTGAGATTGTAATTTCAGTTTCGAGAAATGAGCCAAACCAATGGAGAAAAACTGTACAAACAACGATATATCAAATATGTATTTCAACTAGTTTAATTATACATTCGTCAATATTCATATCATCACAGATTGTAGCTAGAAAAGCACCCAGAGAGCACAGACCTCCGCCAAGGAGCTCCAGTCCACCCCAACACAATCTCCCCACGACAAAGTATACTTAAAAAACACTCAACATTTTTCTCCTATATATGTGCATATATATGCTCTGTCCTACCACAAGGTTGCACTGCAGGGCTTTCTAACACTCCCAATGTTAAGTATCTTTTTAAAAATTCCTGGATCCAGACACTGATCTGGATCACTCCCAAAACTCTATCATTTGTTCCTTGTCAAATTTCACAGGGGCTGAGAGGGCAACTCCCACTTCATTTCATGTGGCCTATTCTGCCTATGGCCGGAATATGTACAAATGATTATGTCTTCTTTGTCTTTTTTTTAATTCATGAAAAAAAATTATGGTAGCTTCCTGAGACCGTGCGTTCACATGCGTGGACATGGTATTGTGGCTTCCCTGCACCATAAGTTGAAGTTAAGATTGTTAATTTGATTATAGCACAAAAAATAAATAGAAATTTGGGTATGTTGCAAATTTGCAACAACGGGCATAATGGACAATAATAGCGACCCAATAATACAGTAATATAACAATAATAAAACAGATTTTTAAAATTGATAACAGAACAGACAAAAATAGAACAGATAACATCTCACTCACAGATTTTTAAATTAATAACACAACAGACAATAGTCAATGACAAATGAGTTTGACACCACTGATGTACATGGTGGCCGAGAAAGTTTGTGATACAATCCTTGAAATTGGTCAGCTAAGTCTGAGCACCTTGAAATTTCTGCCACATCCCAACATGCACCACACCTGGACGTGCGCCACCTCCCGACACGCGTGGGTGTGCGAGGGCCCGTTCAACGCTGCTTGCAGCTTTAATTATTATTATTTTTCTCCTGACAGAAGAACTGCATTTTTGAGGGCCTAAACACGCTCAAAAACTCACGAAAATTTGCACACACATCAGAAGTGGCGAAAAATTTTATATTTCATGGGAGCTGCACATGTGTGTGGCAAAATAGCTCGATAGCGCCACCTTGAAAATTGGGTTCTATGGGAGTTAATACGGCTAGTTTCATGTAACCCTACCAAATTTGGTACACATGTGCACCAAGACAAGACAAACAAAATTGCCTAATCAATCCATCAGCAAAAATGTACAGGAAGTCCGCCATTTTGCTTTATATTTCTGATTATTGGACATATTCAAAAGCTATAACCGAACACAGGGTAACTCCAAGACAGCTGAAATTTGGTCAGCATATACAACAGTCCTTCATGATTAAAAGTTATCAAAACGCTCCGCAAAAGTCTGAGGGCGTGGGCGTGGCGGCCTCCTGAACTTTGATGTTTCGCCATAAATTTTGGAATGCTGTCTAAATACACTTCACAGGCTCCGATCTGCTTCAAACATTACACATTTGATCATAGTCCTGCCCTGATCACATCCATATGACAATATTCATCCATAGTCATAGCGCCACCTCCTGGCAACAGGAAATGACATTTTTTTACATTTTAATGTACTATTATTAGTCGGTTGACCGTATTCATCTGAAATGTGGTGACATGAGCCTCAAGACATTGATGATGATTCATGGAGAAAACTGTCACTGGTAGTCAAACGCTGTGTCTGTGGCTGGGTGGCGAACTTCGATGTCTCGCCATGACTACTAAAGTGTTTATATCTCAGCTGTACATGATCCGATCTGGCCCAAATTTCATGTGCTGGACAACAGTCCACTTCTGAACACATCCACATTTTAAAATTTAGTCATAGTCATAGCGTCACCTAGTGGTAAAAGGATTCTCTGACGAGGACATTTGTCCTTACCACTGCTCCATACTTTGTGATATCATCCTGAAATTTGTCCAGTATATACAACAAGCCTTAAAGATGGGATGTTATCAAAATCTTCCACAAAAGTCAAACGGTGCGGCCGTGGTGGCCCTCTGACCTTTATGTACTTTTACCATTGCACAGCAGCTCTGGATTAAATCCAGATAAATGGTGCAACGCTGACACCTACTGTTCAAATCGTATAAATGCAGGTCTGTGTCATTGTAGAAAAATTCCTCTGTTTCAATACATTTTAATGTATTATTATTATTTGGTTGACCGTATTCAACTGAAATTTGGTGACATAAGCCTCAAGATGTTGATGATAATTCATGGACAACTAAAATGTTTATATCTCAGCTGTACATGATCCAATCTATCCCAAATTTCATATTCTGGACAAGATTCCACTTCTGAACACATCCACATTTTAAAATGTAGTCATAGTCATAGCACCACTGATTGGTAACAGGAACTTAAAGACAGTATATTGCAGGTATCATTGCTTCAAACTTTGCAATATAAGCAATATATATATAAAGCTGACGTGCAAAAGCTCATATCTCTCCCAAAACCTTTCACTCATGTTTCAAAACTAAATTTCTTTCTCATATAAATAGTCAGTGCCACCAAAAATGCACTGACTATTCTCAATTGCTTTGGCTCATTTCTTGAAACAGATCAGACGTTCTCAACACTCTTGGTGTTTTTGCCAAAATAACCTGGATGGTTCAGCACAACACCATGGTTCACCTGCAAAAGCTCATATCTCTCCCAAAACAGTTCACACGACTGGTCAAAACTAAATTCTATTCTCATATAAATAGTCAGTGCCTCCAAAATTCATTGTCCCTTTGGCATTGTGTGAGCACTCTTAAATATGTCTATTCATATAATGGTTTGTGTCATTTGAAAACAAAATAACATTTTGAGAAGTAATAACATCATTTTGAATGTAAAGTTTCAATTGAAGGAGAATTTAGGGCTTTTGCTCATTGTGTGTGTGTGTTTTCTGATTTGTATGCAGAGTTCTGAAAGTATGAGGCATGCTTTCAGAAAATGTGTGTAAACTATCAAGAAAACTGTAAGACACACATAAAGCAACTTTCATACATCAGAGTAAAAAGAAAATCTATACAGCATAACATACTGTAATACCAACACATAAATAAACAACAAGGAACATTATATGGAGCCTACAGTGCTGTAAATAAAGCTGTCCTCACCGTCCCTCTCCTGGCCACCGTATGTTCATGACTTATCCTGACAATTGAACAGACTATTGTGCATGTGATGACTTACACAATGAAATGATGCTGACATGTTTTGGAGTGAACGACCATTAGACTGAGAATTCAACAATCAGTTTAGATCAACAAGATCTATTCACTTGGATATTGTGCTAAATGCAGGCTACCTGTACTAAATCATTTGCAAAGATGTACTGAGACATCGAGACAAGTACTAAGATGTTTGCAATTTGATGAAATGAAGGACAAATTCCAGTCTGTTGTGAACAATTGCCAAGTAGTTTGGAGGTTTGTCCATGTTGTTTTAAGAATGTAATTTTAGTTTCGAGAAATGAGCCAAATCTATGGAGAAAAACTGTACAAACAACGATATATCAAATATGTATTTCAACTAGTTTAATTATACATTCATCAGTATTCATATCATCACAGATTGTAGCTAGAAAAGCACCCAGAGAGCACAGACCTCCGCCAAGGAGCTCCAGTCCACCCCAACACAATCTCCCAACGACAAAGTATACTTAAAAAACACTCAACATCTTTGTGCTATATATGTGCTATATATGTGCTCCGTCCTACCACAAGGTGGCACTGCAGGGCTTTCTAACACTCCCAATGTTAAATATCTTTTTAAAAAATTCCCAGATCCAGACACTGATCTGGATCACTCCCAAAACTCAATCATTTGTTCCTTGTCCCATTTCACAGGGGCTGAGGGGGCAACTCCCACTTCATTTCATGTGGCCTATTCTGCCTATGGCCGTAATAGGTACAAATGACTATGTCTTCTTTGTCTTTTTTTTAATTCATGAAAAAAAAATATGGTAGCCTCCTGAGACCGTGCGTTCACATGCGTGAACATGGTATTTTGGCTTCCCCGCACCATAAGTTGAAGCTGAGATTGTTAATTTGATTATAGCACAAAAAATAAATAGAAATTTGGGTATGTTGCAAATTTGCAACAACGGGCATAATGGACAATAATAGCGACCCAATAATACAGTAATATAACAATAATAAAACAGATTTTTAAAATCTGTAACAGAACAGACAAAAATGGAACAGATAACATCTCACTCACAGATTTTTAAATTAATAACACAACAGACAATAGTCAATGAGAAATGAGTTTGACACCACTGATGTTCATGGTGGCCGAGAAAGTTTGTGATGCAATCCTTGAAATTGGTCAGCTAAGTCTGAGCACCTTGAAATTTCTGCCACATCCCGACATGCGCCACACCTGGACGTGTGCCACGTCCCGACACGCGTGGGTGTGCGAGGGCCCGTTCAACGCTGCTTGCAGCTTTAATTAGGGCCCGAGCACCAACGGTGCGTAGGACCCTATTGGATTTGTATTCGTTTTTATTAGGGCCCGAGCACCAACGGTGCGTAGGACCCTATTGGAATCGCTCAGATTATTATTATTTGTCCGACTTTTAAATCGCATTTTTGAGGGCCTAAACGCGCTCAAAAACTCACGAAAATTTGAACACACATCAGAAGTGGCGAAAAATTTGATATTTTATGGGAGTTGCACATGTGTGTGGCAAAATGGCTCTGTAGCGCCACCTTGAAAATTGGGTTCTATGGGAGTTAATACGGCTAGTTTCATGTAACCCTACCAAATTTGGTACACATGTGCACCAAGACAAGACAAACAAAATTGCCTAATCAATCCATCAGCAAAAATGTACAGGAAATCCGCCATTTTGCTTTATATTTCTGATTTTTGCTCATATTCAAAAGCTATAACCGCACACAGGGTAACTCCAAGACAGCTGAAATTTGGTCAGCATATACAACTGGGCTTCATGATTAAAAGTTATCAAAACGCTCCGCAAAAGTCTGAGGGCGTGGGCGTGGCGGCCTCTTGAACTTCGATGTCTCGCCATGACTACTAAAGTGTTTATATCTCAGCTGTACATGATCCGATCTGGCCCAAATTTCATGTGCTGGACAACAGTCCACTTCTGAACACATCCACATTTTAAAATTTAGTCATAGTCATAGCGTCACCTAGTGGTAAAAGGATTCTCATTTGTCCTTACCACTGCTCCATACTTTGTGATATCATCCTGAAATTTGGCCAGTATATACAACAGGCCTTAAAGATGGGAAGTTATCAAAATCTTCCACAAAAGTCAAAGGATGTGACCGTGGTGGCCCTCTGACCTTTATGTACTTTTACCGTTGTCAGCAGCTCTGGATTAAATCCAGATAAATGGTGCAACGCTGACACCTACTGTTCAAATCGTATAAATGCAGGTCTGTGTCATTGTAGAAAAATCCCTCTGTTTCAATACATTTTAATGTATTATTATTATTTGGTTGACCGTATTCAACTGAAATTTGGTGACATAAGCCTCAAGATGTTGATGATGATTCATGGAGAAAACTGTGACTGGTCGTGACTGGTGGCGTGGTGAACTTGATGTCTCGTCATGACAACTAAAATGTTTATGTCTCAGCTGTACATGATCCAATCTATCCCAAATTTCATATTCTGGACAAGAGTCCACTTCTGAACACATCCACATTTTAAAATTTAGTCATAGTCATAGAACCACCGATTGGTAACAGGAACTTAAAGACAGTATATTTGCAGGTATCATTGCTTCAAACTTTGCAATATATGCAATATATATATAAAGCTGACGTGCAAAAGCTCATGTCTCTCCCAAAACCTTTCACTCATGTTTTAAAACTAAATGTCTTTCTCATATAAATAGTCAGTGCCACCAAAAGTGCACTGACTATTCTCAATTGCTTTGGCTCATTTCTTGAAACAGACCAGACGTTCTCAACACTCTTGGTGCTTTTGCCAAAATAACATGGATGGTTCAGCACAACACCATGGTTCACCTGCAAAAGCTCATATCTCTCCCAAAACAGTTCACACGACTGGTCAAAACTAAATTCTATTCTCATATAAATAGTCAGTGCCTCCAAAATTCATCGTCCCTTTGGCATTGTGTGAGCACTCTTATAAATGTCTATTCATATAATGGTTTGTGTCATTTGAAAACAAAATAGCATTTTGAGAAGTAATAATATCATTTTGGATGTAAAGTTTCAATTGAAGGAGAATTGAGGGCTTTTGCTCATTGTGTGTGTGTTTTCTGATTTGTATGCAGAGTTCTGAAAGTATGAGGCACGCTTTCAGAAAATGTGTGTAAACTATCAAGAAAACTGTATTGACACACATAAATTAACTTTCATACATCAGAGTAAAAAGAAAATCTATACAGCATAACATACTGTAATTTAAACACATAAATAAACAACAAGGAACATTATATGGAGCCTACAGTGCTGTAAATAAAGCTGTCCTCACCGTCCCTCTCCTGGCCACCGTATGTTCATGACTAATCCTGACAACTGAACAGACTATTGTGCATGTGATGACTTATACAATGAAATGATGCTGACATGTTTTGGAGTGAACGACCATTAAACTGAGAAGTCAACAATCAGTTTAGATCAACAAGATCTATTCACTTGGATATTGTGCTAAATGAAGGCTACCTGTACTAAATCATTTGCAAAGATGTACTGAGACATCGAGACAAGTACTAAGATGTTTGCAATTTGATGAAATGAAGGAGAAATGCCAGTCTGTTGTGAACAATTGCCAAGTAGTTTGGAGGTTTGTCCATGTTGTCTTGAGATTGTCATTTCAGTTTCGAGAAATGAGCCAAACCAATGGAGAAAAACTGTAAAAAACCGATATAACATCAAATATGTATTTCAACTAGTTTAATTATGCATTCGTCAATATTCATATCATCACAGATTGTAGCTAGAAAAGCAGTCAGAGAGCACAGACCTCCGCCAAGGAGCTCCAGTCCACCCCAACACAATCTCCCAACGACAAAGTATACTTAAAAAACACTCAACATCTTTGTGCTATATATGTGCATATATATGCTCTGTCCTACCACAAGGTGGCACTGCAGGGCTTTCTAACACTCCCAATGTTAAAAATCTTTTAAAAAATTCCCAGATCCAGATACTGATCTGGATCACTCCCAAAACTCAATCATTTGTTCCTTGTCCCATTTCACAGGGGCTGAGGGGGCAACTCCCACTTCATTTCATGTGCGCTCAGTATGACCGCCTATGGCTGGAATATGTACAAATGATTATGTCTTCTTTGTCTTTTTTTTAAGTCATGAAAAAAAATTAGTTTTTAAACTAGTTTAAATATGTCCAAGCTACATGGTGGCGTGTCACTGCCATTTATAAATATAAATCTTGCATCCAACACTGAGCTATTAGAATGATTCACAGATTCATGTTTTTAATTTAAATTTGCATGGTTATTTGGCTGACATGTACTTGTGATATGTATAATAACAATAAATTATTATTACTATTGCTACTGCTTATGCCAGCAGTGTTCAATATTTTTCAGGCCAACAACCCCCAAACTGATATATAGATGGAGCAGGGATCTCCTACGACACACCTTATATAATATTGTTTAACCCCTTAACGCCTGAATTTATATACAAGTATATTAAAAAATTTGTTTTGTGTTTTTGCCTTTATGTAGGTGTCACATGAGGGTTGAGATTGTTAATTTGATTATAGCACAAAAAATAAATAGAAATTTGGGTATGTTGCAAATTTGCAACAAAAGGCATAATAGTCAATAATAGCGACCCAATAATACAGTAATATAACAATAATAAAACAGATTTTTTAAATTGATAACAGAACAAATAATAGTCAATGAGAAATGAGTTTGACTCCACTGATGTTCATGGTGGCCGAGAAAGTTTGTGATACAATCCTTGAAATTGGTCAGCTAAGTCTGAGCACCTTGAAATTTCTGCCACATCCCGACATGCACCACACCTGGACGTGCGCCACGTCCCGACACGCGTGGGTGTGCGAGGGCCCGTTCAACGCTGCTTGCAGCTTTAATTATTAGGGCCCGAGCACCAACGGTGCGTAGGACCCTATTGGATCCCTACTGGTTATTATTTTTCTTTTTCTTCTGATTTTGTAATTGCATTTTTGAGGGCCTAGACACGCTCAAAAACTCATGAAAATTTGCAACCACATCAGGACTGGCGAAAAATTTGATATTTTATGGGAGTTGCACATGTGTGTGGCAAAATGGCTCTATAGCGCCACCTTGAAAATTGGGTTCTATGGGAGTTAATACGGCTAGTTTCACGTACACCTACCAAATTTGGTACACATGTGCACCAAGACAAGACAAACAAAATTGCCTAATCAATCCATCAGCAAAAATGTACAGGAAGTCCGCCATTTTGCTTTATATTTTTGATTTATGGTCATATTCAAAAGCTATAACCGCACACAGGGTAACTCCAAGACAGCTGAAATTTGGTCAGCATATACAACTGGGCTTCATGATTAAAAGTTATCAAAACGCTCCGCAAAAGTCTGAGGGCGTGGGCGTGGCGGCCTCTTGAACTTCGATGTCTCGCCATGACTACTAAAGTGTTTATATCTCAGCTGTACATGATCCGATCTGGCCCAAATTTCATGTGCTGGACAACAGTCCACTTCTGAACACATCCACATTATAAAATTTAATCATAGTCATAGCGTCACCTAGTGGTAAAAGGATTCTCTCTAACGAGGACGTTTGTCCTCACCACTGCTCCATTCTTTGTGATATCATCCTGAAATTTGGCCAGTATATACAACAGGCCTTAAAGATGAGAAGCTATCAAAATCTTCCACAAAAGTCAAAGGATGTGCGCGTGGTGGCCCTCTGACCTTTATGTACTTTTACCATTGTACAGCAGCTCTGGATTAAATCCAGATAAATGGTGCAACGATGACACCTACTGTTCAAATCGTATAAATGCAGGTCTGTGTCATTGTAGAAAAATCCCTCTGTTTCAATACATTTTAATGTATTATTATTATTTGGTTGACCGTATTCAACTGAAATTTGGTGACATAAGCCTCAAGACGTTAATGATGATTCATGGAGAAAACTGTGGCGGCGTGGCGAACTTGATGTCTCGTCATGACTACTAAAATGTTTATATCTCAGCTGTACATGATCCAATCTATCTCAAATTTTATATTCTGGACAAGAGTCCACTTCTGAACACATCCACATTTTAAAATTTAGTCATAGTCATAGCACCACCGATTGGTAACAGGAACTTAAAGACAGTATATTTGCAGGTATCATTGCTTCAAACTTTGCAATATAAGCAATATATATATAAAACTGACGTGCAAAAGCTCATGTCTCTCCCAAAACCTTTCACTCATGTTTTAAAACTAAATGTCTTTCTCATATAAATAGTCAGTGCCACCAAAAGTGCACTGACTATTCTCAATTGCTTTGGCTCATTTCTTGAAACAGACCAGACGTTCTCAACACTCTTGGTGCTTTTGCCAAAATAACATGGATGGTTCAGCACAACACCATGGTTCACCTGCAAAAGCTCATATCTCTCCCAAAACAGTTCACACGACTGGTCAAAACTAAATTCTATTCTCATATAAATAGTCAGTGCCTCCAAAATTCATCGTCCCTTTGGCATTGTGTGAGCACTCTTATAAATGTCTATTCATATAATGGTTTGTGTCATTTGAAAACAAAATAGCATTTTGAGAAGTAATAATATCATTTTGGATGTAAAGTTTCAATTGAAGGAGAATTGAGGGCTTTTGCTCATTGTGTGTGTGTTTTCTGATTTGTATGCAGAGTTCTGAAAGTATGAGGCACGCTTTCAGAAAATGTGTGTAAACTATCAAGAAAAATGTATTGACACACATAAATTAACTTTCATACATCAGAGTAAAAAGAAAATCTATACAGCATAACATACTGTAATTTAAACACATAAATAAACAACAAGGAACATTATATGGAGCCTACAGTGCTGTAAATAAAGCTGTCCTCACCGTCCCTCTCCTGGCCACCGTATGTTCATGACTAATCCTGACAACTGAACAGACTATTGTGCATGTGATGACTTATACAATGAAATGATGCTGACATGTTTTGGAGTGAACGACCATTAGACTGAGAAGTCAACAATCAGTTTAGATCAACAAGATCTATTCACTTGGATATTGTGCTAAATGAAGGCTACCTGTACTAAATCATTTGCAAAGATGTACTGAGACATCGAGACAAGTACTAAGATGTTTGCAATTTGATGAAATGAAGGAGAAATGCCAGTCTGTTGTGAACAATTGCCAAGTAGTTTGGAGGTTTGTCCATGTTGTCTTGAGATTGTCATTTCAGTTTCGAGAAATGAGCCAAACCAATGGAGAAAAACTGTAAAAAACCGATATAACATCAAATATGTATTTCAACTAGTTTAATTATGCATTCGTCAATATTCATATCATCACAGATTGTAGCTAGAAAAGCAGTCAGAGAGCACAGACCTCCGCCAAGGAGCTCCAGTCCACCCCAACACAATCTCCCAACGACAAAGTATACTTAAAAAACACTCAACATCTTTGTGCTATATATGTGCATATATATGCTCTGTCCTACCACAAGGTGGCACTGCAGGGCTTTCTAACACTCCCAATGTTAAAAATCTTTTTAAAAATTCCCAGATCCAGATACTGATCTGGATCACTCCCAAAACTCAATCATTTGTTCCTTGTCCCATTTCACAGGGGCTGAGGGGGCAACTCCCACTTCATTTCATGTGCGCTCAGTATGACCGCCTATGGCTGGAATATGTACAAATGATTATGTCTTCTTTGTCTTTTTTTTAAGTCATGAAAAAAAATTAGTTTTTAAACTAGTTTAAATATGTCCAAGCTACATGGTGGCGTGTCACTGCCATTTATAAATATAAATCTTGCATCCAACACTGAGCTATTAGAATGATTCACAGATTCATGTTTTTAATTTAAATTTGCATGGTTATTTGGCTGACATGTACTTGTGATATGTATAATAACAATAAATTATTATTACTATTGCTACTGCTTATGCCAGCAGTGTTCAATATTTTTCAGGCCAACAACCCCCAAACTGATATATAGATGGAGCAGGGATCTCCTACGACACACCTTATATAATATTGTTTAACCCCTTAACGCCTGAATTTATATACAAGTATATTAAAAAATTTGTTTTGTGTTTTTGCCTTTATGTAGGTGTCACATGAGGGTTGAGATTGTTAATTTGATTATAGCACAAAAAATAAATAGAAATTTGGGTATGTTGCAAATTTGCAACAAAAGGCATAATAGTCAATAATAGCGACCCAATAATACAGTAATATAACAATAATAAAACAGATTTTTTAAATTGATAACAGAACAAATAATAGTCAATGAGAAATGAGTTTGACTCCACTGATGTTCATGGTGGCCGAGAAAGTTTGTGATACAATCCTTGAAATTGGTCAGCTAAGTCTGAGCACCTTGAAATTTCTGCCACATCCCGACATGCACCACACCTGGACGTGCGCCACGTCCCGACACGCGTGGGTGTGCGAGGGCCCGTTCAACGCTGCTTGCAGCTTTAATTATTATTTTTCTCCTGACGGAAGAACTGCATTTTTGAGGGCCTAAACGCGCTCAAAAACTCACGAAAATTTGCACACACATCAGAAGTGGCGAAAAATTTTATATTTCATGGGAGCTGCACATGTGTGTGGCAAAATGGCTCGATAGCGCCACCTTGAAAATTGGGTTCTATGGGAGTTAATACGGCTAGTTTCATGTACCCCTACCAAATTTGATACACATGTGCACCAAGACAAGACAAACAAAATTGCCTAATCAATCCATCAGCAAAAATGTACAGGAAATCCGCCATTTTGCTTTATATTTCTGATTTTTGCTCATATTCAAAAGCTATAACCGCACACAGGGTAACTCCAAGACAGCTGAAATTTGGTCAGTATATACAACAGGGCTTCATGATTAAAAGTTATTAAAACGCTCCGCAAAAGTCTGAGGGCGTGGGCGTGGCGGCCTCCTGAACTTTGATGTCTCGCCATGACTACTAAAGTGTTTATATCTCAGCTGTACATGATCCGATCTGGCCCAAATTTCATGTGCTGGACATAAGTCCACTTCTGAACACATCCACATTTTAAAATTTAATCATAGTCATAGCGTCACCTAGTGGTAAAAGGATTCTCTAAAGAGGACATTTGTCCTTACCACTGCTCCATACTTTGTGATATCATCCTGAAATTTGGCCAGTATATACAACAGGCCTTAAAGATGAGAAGTTATCAAAATCTTCCACAAAAGTCAAAGGATGTGACCGTGGTGGCCCTCTGACCTTTATGTACTTTTACCATTGTACAGCAGCTCTGGATTAAATCCAGATAAATGGTGCAACGCTGACACCTACTGTTCAAATCGTATAAATGCAGGTCTGTGTCATTGTAGAAAAATCCCTCTGTTTCAATACATTTTAATGTATTATTATTATTTGGTTGACCGTATTCAACTGAAATTTGGTGACATAAGCGTCAAGATGTTGATGATGATTCATGGAGAAAACTGTGTGTGGTAACTTTGTGAACTTCGATGTCTCGCCATGACTACTAAAGTGTTTATATCTCAGCTGTACATGATCCGATCTGGCCCAAATTTCATGTGCTGGACAAGAGTCCACTTCTGAACACATCCACATTTTAAAATTTAGTCATAGTCATAGCACCACCGATTGGTAACAGGAACTTAAAGACAGTATATTTGCAGGTATCATTGCTTCAAACTTTGCAATATAAGCAATATATATATAAAGCTCACGTGCAAATGTTCATGTCTCTCCCAAAACCTTTCACTCATGTTTTAAAACTAAATTTCTTTCTCATATAAATAGTCAGTGCCACCAAAAATGCACTGACTATTCTCAATTGCTTTGGCTCATTTCTTGAAACAGACCAGACGTTCTCAACACTCTTGGTGCTTTTGCCAAAATAACATGGATGGTTCAGCACAACACCATGGTTCACCTGCAAAAGCTCATATCTCTTCCAAAACAGTTCACATGACTGGTCAAAACTAAATTCTATTGTCATATAAATAGTCAGTGCCTCCAAAATTCATTGTCCCTTTGGCATTGTGTGAGCACTCTTATAAATGTCTATTCATATAATGGTTTGTGTCATTTGAAAACAAAATAGCATTTTGAGAAGAAATAACATCGTTTTGAATGTAAAGTTTCAATTGAAGGAGAATTGAGGGCTTTTGCTCATTGTGTGTGTGTGTTTTCTGATTTGTATGCAGAGTTCTGAAATATGAGGCATGCTTTCAGAAAATGTGTGTAAACAATTGAGAAAACTTTATTGACACACATAAAGTAACTTTCATACATCAGAGTAAAAAGAAAATCTATACAGCATAACATACTGTAATACAAACACATAAACAAAAAACAAGGAACATTCTATGGAGCCTACAGTGCTGTAAATAAAGCTGTCCTCACCGTCCCTCTCCTGGCCACCGTATGTTCATGACTAATCCTGACAACTGAACAGACTATTGTGCATGTGATGACTTATACAATGAAATGATGCTGACATGTTTTGGAGTGAACGACCATTAGACTGAGAAGTCAACAATCAGTTTAGATCAACAAGATCTATTCACTTGGATATTGTGCTAAATGAAGGCTACCTGTACTAAATCATTTGCAAAGATTTACTGAGACATCGAGACAAGTACTAAGATGTTTGCAATTTGATGAAATGAAGGAGAAATGCCAGTCTGTTGTGAACAATTGCCAAGTAGTTTGGAGGTTTGTCCATGTCGTTTTGAGAATGTAATTTCAGTTTCGAGAAATGAGCCAAACCAATGGAGAAAAACTGTGAAAAACCGATATAACATCAAATATGTATTTCAACAAGTTTAATAATGCATTCGTCAATATTCATATCATCACAGACTGTAGCTAGAAAAGCACCCAGAGAGCACAGACCTCCGCCAAGCAGCTCCAGTCCACCCCAACACAATCTCCCAACGACAAAGTATACTTAAAAAACACTCAACATCTTTGTGCTATATATGTGCACATATATGCTCTGTCCTACCACAAGGTGGCACTGCAGGGCTTTCTAACACTCCCAATGTTAAATATCTTTTTAAAAATTCCTGGATCCAGACACTGATCTGGATCACTCCCAAAACTCAATCATTTGTTCCTTGTCCCATTACACAGGGGCTGAGGGGGGCAACTCCCACTTCATTTCATGTGGCCTATTCTGCCTATGGCCGGAATTTGTACAAATGATTATGTCTTCTTTGTCTTTTTTTTAATTCATGAAAAAAAAATATGGTAGCCTCCTGAGACCGTGCGTTCACATGCGTGGACATGGTATTTTGGCTTCCCTGCACCATAAGTTGAAGTTGAGATTGTTAATTTGATTATAGCACAAAAGTAAATAGAAATTTGGGTATGTTGCAAATTTGCAACAACAGGCATAATAGTCAATAATAGCGACCCAATAATACAGTAATATAACAATAATAAAACAGATTTTTAAAATTGATAACAGAACAGACAAAAATAGAACAGATAACATCTCACTCACAGATTTTTAAATTAATAACACAACAGACAATAGTCAATGACAAATGAGTTTGACACCCCTGATGTTCATGGTGGCCGAGAAAGTTTGTGATACAATCCTTGAAATTGGTCAGCTAAGTCTGAGCACCTTGAAATTTCTGCCACATCCCGACATGCACCACACCTGGACGTGCGCCACGTCCCGACACGCGTGGGTGTGCGAGGGCCCGTTCAACGCTGCTTGCAGCTTTAATTAGGGTCCGAGCACCGAATGGTGCGAAGACCCTATTGGAATGCTAGAGATTATTATTAGGGTCCGAGCACCGAATGGTGCGAAGACCCTATTGTAATGCTAGAGATTATTATTATTATTATTATTAGGGTCCGAGCACCGAATGGTGCGAAGACCCTATTGGAATGCTAGAGATTATTATTAGGGTCCGAGCACCGAATGGTGCGAAGACCCTATTGTAATGCTAGAGATTATTATTAGGGCCCGAAGCACTACAGTGCGTAGGACCCTATTGTTCCTCTAGTGTTTGGCGGTTTGGCGGTTTGGCGGTTTGGCGGTTTGGCGGTTTAGCGGTTTGGCGGTTTGGCGGTTTCTTTTTCTTACGCCACTTTGAACCTCAATTTGACCCCCTAAACATGCTCAAAAACTCACCAAATTTGGCACACACATCAAGACTGGTGAAAAATTTGATATTTTGGGGGAATTACACATATGAATGGCAAAATGACTCAATAGCGCCACCTAGAAAATTGGGCTTTAGTGGAGTTAATACGGCTAGTTTCACGTAAACTCATGAAATTTGGTACACAGGTACAGTAGCCCGAGACAAAAACATTCCTGCTTTTAAAATTTCAAAAAAGGCTCAACAGCGCCCCCTAGAGCACGTAGTGTGCAGGCATTGGAATTTATCGAACTCCTCCCAGGATTTTTATCCGATCTTCACCAAATTCGCTGTGTGGCATCTAGACCCAACCAGGATGAAAAGTTATTAAAATCTTGTGGCTGCGTCACACGGTGTGGGCGTGGCATGGTGGCCATTTTGAACAAAAAAGCTAAACAGCGCCAACTAGAACACGTGGTGCGCAGGCATTGGAATTTAACAAACTCCTCCCAGGATTTTTATCCAATTTTCACCAAATTCGCTGTGTGGCATCTACACCTCTCCAGGATGAAAAGTTATTAAAATCTTGTGGATACGTCACACGGTGTGGGCGTGGCATGGCGGCCATTTTGAACAAAAAAGCTTAACCTCGCCCACTTCAACACGTGGTGTGCAGGCATTGGAATTTAACGAACTCCTCCCAGGATTTTTGGCCGATCTTCACCAAATTCGCTCTGTGGCATCTAGACCCCTCCAGGATGAAAAGTTATTAAATTCTTGTGGCTGCGTCACACGGTGTGGGCGTGGCATCGCGGCCATTTTGAACAAAAAAGCTTAACATTGTACAATGGAACACATTGTGCGCAGGCATTGGAATTTAACGAACTCCTCCCAGGATTTTTGTCCGATCTTCACCAAATTCGCTGTGTGGCATCTGCACCCCTCAAGGATGAAAAGTTATTAAAATCTCGTGGATACGTCACATGGTGTGGGCGTGGCATGGCGGCCATTTTGAACAAAAAATCTCAATGGCACCTCCTAGAAAATGCTGTGCGCAGGCATTCGAATTTAACGAACTCCTCCCAGGATTTTTGTTCGATCTTCACCAAATTCGCTGTGTGGCATCTAGACCCCTCCAGGATGAAAAGTTATTAAAATCTTGTGGCTGCATCACACGGTGTGGGCGTGGCATGGCGGCCATTTTGAACAAAAAAGCTTAACATTGTACAATGGAACACTTTGTGCGCAGGCATTGGAATTTAACGAACTCCTCCCAGGATTTTTGTCCGATCTTCACCAAATTCACTGTGTGGCATCTGGACCCCTCCAGGATGAAAAGTTATTAAATTCTCGTGGATACGTCACATGGTGTGGGCGTGGCATGGCGGCCATTTTGAACAAAATCGCCATGTGGAACGAAATGGGTTTTGGAGGTGAAGGGATCCATGTAAAATCACCAAATCCACACAAATCCTCATTAATCTCAAGACCTAATATTTAATATACAATTCAGGAATGGATGTGGTCAAACGGCTCCACAGCGCCCCCTAGAAATATTCAAATAGTCATATAAAATCACTGCTTTATCCTACAAACATAAAATTTAGTACAAACATATAGTATCCCAAGACCAACAGATTTGCACAGTCGAAATTCTAATCGGCTCTACGGCGCCCCCTAGACAAGGTCGTGTGGAGAGGAGTGCGGTGAGGAGCGAGGGCCCGTCTGACGCTGCTTGCAGCTTTAATTATTATTATTATTATTATTATTATTTTACCGCCAAATGAATTGCTTTTTTGAGGGCCTAAACATGCACCAATTCGCGTCAAAATCTGCACACACATCAGGACCGGCGAAAAATTTGATATTTTATGGGGTCTGTGTATGTGTGTCCCAACATGGCTCCATAGCGCCCCCTGCAAAATTTAAAAAAGTGGTATTAGACTAACTGGAAGGACATTTGATCTACAGCTACAAAATTCTGCAGGCATATTCAGCACATCAGGAAAGACAAAAAAGTCAATCATAGCCATGCTCTAAACCAAACAGGAAGTGACATATCTTGCGTTAACTGTGAAAAATCTGTGATGAACTCCTCCTAGGGGGTAAGTCTTAGAGACCTGAAATTTGGTCCGTACATACAACCGACCTTCCTGATGAAAAGTTATCAAAGTCTTCTATGTCGGTCAAAGGATGTGGCCATGGCAGCCCCCCCGAAATACTGATCCTTCGCCATGCAACAGGAAGTGCAGGTCTAACTCTCTGAACATGCTCCAATCTGAATGAAACTTTACATGTATGATGACACACCTGAGCTGATGTCATCCATATGATAATATTCACTCACAGTCATAGCGCCACCTTGTGGCAACAGGATTTTTGCTTTTTTAATACTTTTATGTACTGTTGTCAACCCGTTGTCCAGATTCACCTCAGACCTGCTGACATAAGTCTGAACACATTGATGATGAATCACAAAGAAAATGGTGACGTGTCATCAAAGTGCGTCTTTGTGGCAGCGTGGCGAATTTGGATGTTTCGCCATGAAAATTCAAGGGCCTATATCTCAGCTGAACAAGAACCTATCTGCTCCAAACTTCACATTCGGAATGTCATGTCCAGTCTGAAGACATCCACACTAAAAAAATTTGAAATAGTCATAGCGCCACCAACTGGCAACAGGATGTTTTGGAATTACATTTGCCCATCCCATTGCCCTAAACTTGGTCAAATAATTCTGAAAATTGGTGTGATGAGTCTTCACACCATGATCATGGCACAGTGTGAAGATTTTGCCATTTCATAAAACACTGTTGCCGTGGCAACGCAAAGTTGATATGAAAAACAACTTGCCATTGACAGCATTAGAATTATCCAAACATCACCAAAATTTGCACACACATCACCACCAGCGAAAGGAAGAAAACTGTATGCATCTCAGCACAGCACGTGCTATAGCGCCCCCTACAGCATTTTTAACAAACAGCCCCCGCGGTACATTTAACCTACGTCCACAAAATTTGGGGGACATGTAGAACACATCAGGATGCACAAAAAATCCTCTTGGAGCCACGCCTTAAACCCAACAGGAAGTATGCCATTTTGAATTAATTGGACAAATTTGGACGAATGTTGTTCATTTTTGAGAACTATCTCCTCCTAGGGGATAAGTCATGCAGACCTCAAATTTGACCAGTATATACACCAGGACATTATGATCAAAAGTTATAAAAAGATTCCTCCAATGTCAAAGGGTTTGGCCATAGCGACCCCCTGAAGTTTGATGCTTTGCCATGAAACATCAACTGCTGTGTAAATATCTTCTGCTTGCTCCAATCTGCCTCAAACTTTACATGTTTAATCACACTCCTGCCCTGACCACATCCATGTGCCAAAATACATTCACATCATGTGGCATAGCGCCCCCTGCAGCATTTTAAAAAATGGCCCACTCATAAAATTTAACCTACGTCTACAAAATTTGGCATGCATATGTAACACATCAGTGTCAACAAAAAAGTCTCTTGGACCCATTCTCTAAGCCCAACAGGAAGTCGGCCATTTTGATTTCAATGTCGGATTTTTGCTGTTTTTGCTCATTTTCAGAAATTAATTGCTCACAGACAATAACTCCAAAACATCTGAATTTGTGCCAATATATGGAACACATCTTCAGGTTGAAAATATGTGAAAATCATATGCCAAACCCAAAGGGCGTGGCCATGGCGGCTGACTGAACTTTGATGCTTCGCCATGAAACATCAACTGCTGTGTAAATATCCTCTGCTTGCTCCAATCTGCCTCAAACTTTGCATGTTTAATCACACTCCTGCCCTGACCACATCCATCTGCCAAAATACATTCACAGCATGTGGCATAGCGCCCCCTGCAGCATTTTAAAAAATGGCCCACTCATCAAATTTAACCACATCAGTGTGAACAAAAAAGTCTCTTGGACCCATTCTCTAAACCCAACAGGAAGTCGGCAATTTTGATTTCAATGTCGGATTTTTGCTGTTTTTGCTCATTTTCAGAAATTAATTGCTCACAGACGATAACTCCAAAACATCTGAAATTGTGCCAATATATGGAACACATCATCAGGTTGAAAATATGTGAAAATCATATGCCAAACCCAAAGGGCTGGCCATGGCGGCCGACTGAACTTTGATGCTTCGCCAGAAAGGAGGAAGTCTTGTTAAATCCCCTGTATGTGCTGCTATCTGCCTCAAACTTTAAATGTGTGATCAGGTTACAGCCCTGATGATTTCCATACACCAATATACAGGCGCAGTGATAGCGCCACCTGTTGGATGGACAGTAAGTGCTGCATAAACAGTCTGTAATAATCCAATCTGGCAGAAATTTGACCTGTGTGTTCAGAATCCAGCCCTGGTTGCATTATTGGGCCTAAATGCGCTCCCGGTCGCAGCATCGCCTGACGGACGTGCTTGGGGTCGCCGACCAGCAAGGGGTGCGAGGACCCGTTCATCGCTGCTTGCAGCTTTAATTATTATTATTATTATTATTATTATTATTTTACCGCCAAATGAATTGCTTTTTTGAGGGCCTAAACATGCACCGATTCGCGTCAAAATCTGCACACACATCAGGACCGGTGAAAAATTTGATATTTTATGGGGTCTGTGCATGTGTGTCCCAAAATGGCTCCATAGCGCCCCCTGCAAAATTTTAAAAAGTGCTATTAGACTAACTGGAAGGACATTTCATCTACAGCTACAAAATTTGAGAGGCATATTCAGCACATCAGGAAAGACAAAAAAGTCAATCATAGCCATGCTCTAAACCCAACAGGAAGTGACATATCTTGCGTTAACTGTGAAAAATCTGTGATGAACTCCTCCTAGGGGGTAAGTCTTAGAGACCTGAAATTTGGTCTGTACATACAACTGACCTTCCTGATGAAAAGTTATCAAAGTCTTCTATGTCGGTCAAAGGGTGTGGCCATGGCAGCCCCCCCGAATTACTGATCCTTCGCCATGCAACAGGAAGTGCAGGTCTAACTCTCTGAACATGCTCCAATCTGAATGAAACTTTACATGTAGGATCACAGACCTGCGCTGATGTCATCCATATGATAATATTCACTCACAGTCATAGCGCCACCTTGTGGCAACAGGATTTTTGCTTTTTTAATACTTTTATGTACTGTTGTCAACCCGTTGTCCAGATTCACCTCAGACCTTCTGACATAAGCCTGAACACATTGATGATGAATCACAGAGATGTGAAGATTTTGGCATTTTATAAAACGCTGTTGCCGTGGCAACGCAAAGTTGATATGAAAAACAACTTGCCTTTGACAGCATAAGAATTATCAAAACATCACCAAAATTTGCACACACATCACCACCAGCGAAAGGAAGAAAACTGTATGCATCTCAGCACAGCACGTGCTATAGCGCCCCCTACAGCATTTTTAACAAACAGCCCCTGCAGTACGTTTAACCTACGTCCACAAAATTTGGGGGACATATAGAACACATCAGGAAGCACAAAAAATCCTCTTGGAGCCATGCCCTAAACCCAACAGGAAGTCCGCCATGTTCAATTAATTGGACAAATTTTGACGAATGTTGTTCATTTTTGAGAACTATCTCCTCCTAGGGGATAACTCGCACAGACCTCAAATTTGACCAGTATATACACCAGGACATTATGATCAAAAGTTATAAAAAGCTTCCTCCAGTGTCAAAGGGTGTGTCTGTAGCGGCGTGGCGAACTTCGATGTCTCGCCATGACTACTAAAGTGTTTATATCTCAGCTGTACATTATCCGATCTGGCCCAAATTTCATGTGCTGGACAACAGTCCACTTCTGAACACATCCACATTATAAAATTTAATCATAGTCATAGCGTCACCTAGTGGTAAAAGGATTCTCTCTAACGAGGACGTTTGTCCTCACCACTGCTCCATTCTTTGTGATATCATCCTGAAATTTGGCCAGTATATACAACAGGCCTTAAAGATGAGAAGCTATCAAAATCTTCCACAAAAGTCAAAGGATGTGCGCGTGGTGGCCCTCTGACCTTTATGTACTTTTACCATTGTACAGCAGCTCTGGATTAAATCCAGATAAATGGTGCAACGATGACACCTACTGTTCAAATCGTATAAATGCAGGTCTGTGTCATTGTAGAAAAATCCCTCTGTTTCAATACATTTTAATGTATTATTATTATTTGGTTGACCGTATTCAACTGAAATTTGGTGACATAAGCCTCAAGACGTTAATGATGATTCATGGAGAAAACTGTGGCGGCGTGGCGAACTTGATGTCTCGTCATGACTACTAAAATGTTTATATCTCAGCTGTACATGATCCAATCTATCTCAAATTTTATATTCTGGACAAGAGTCCACTTCTGAACACATCCACATTTTAAAATTTAGTCATAGTCATAGCACCACCGATTGGTAACAGGAACTTAAAGACAGTATATTTGCAGGTATCATTGCTTCAAACTTTGCAATATAAGCAATATATATATAAAGCTGACGTGCAAAAGCTCATGTCTCTCCCAAAACCTTTCACTCATGTTTTAAAACTAAATTTCTTTCTCATATAAATAGTCAGTGCCACCAAAAATGCACTGACTATTCTCAATTGCTTTGGCTCATTTCTTGAAACAGACCAGACGTTCTCAACACTCTTGGTGCTTTTGCCAAAATAACCTGGATGGTTCAGCACAACACCATGGTTCACCTGCAAAAGCTCATATCTCTCCCAAAACAGTTCACACGACTGGTCAAAACTAAATTCTATTCTCATATAAATAGTCAGTGCCACCAAAATTCATTGTCCCTTTGGCATTGTGTGAGCACTCTTATAAATGTCTATTCATATAATGGTTTGTGTCATTTGAAAACAAAATAGCATTTTGAGAAGTAATAACATCATTTTGAATGTAAAGTTTCAATTGAAGGAGAATTGAGGGCTTTTGCTCATTGTGTGTGTGTGTTTTCTGATTTGTATGCAGAGTTCTGAAATATGAGGCATGCTTTCAGAAAATGTGTGTAAACAATCGAGAAAACTGTATTGACACACATAAAGTAACTTTCATACATCAGAGTAAAAAGAAAATCTATACATCATTACATACTGTAATATAAACACATCAATAAACAACAAGGAACATTATATGGAGCCTACAGTGCTGTAAATAAAGATGTCCTCACCGTCCCTCTCCTGGCCACCGTATGTTCATGACTAATCCTGACAACTGAACAGACTATTGTGCAT
This sequence comes from Dascyllus trimaculatus, assembly GCA_024666655.1. Classification (NCBI taxonomy): domain Eukaryota; kingdom Metazoa; phylum Chordata; class Actinopteri; family Pomacentridae; genus Dascyllus; species Dascyllus trimaculatus. The sequence goes on along the minus strand of CM045453.1, from coordinate 2,267,824 downwards.
GTGATGACTTACACAATGAAATGATGCTGACATGTTTTGGAGTGAACGACCATTAGACTGAGAAGTCAACAATCAGTTTAGATCAACAAGATCTATTCACTTGGAAATTGTGCTAAATGAAGGCTACCTGTACTGAATCATTTGCAAAGATGTACTGAGACATCGAGACAATTACTAAGATGTTTGCAATTTGATGAAATGAAGGAGAAATTCCAGTCTGTTGTGAACAATTGCCAAGTAGTTTGGAGGTTTGTCCATGTTGTTTTGAGAATGTAATTTTAGTTTCGAGAAATGAGCCAAACCTATGGAGAAAAACTGTACAAACAACGATATATCAAATATGTATTTCAACTAGTTTAATTATACATTCGTCAATATTCATATCATCACAGATTGTAGCTACAAAAGCACCCAGAGAGCACAGACCTCCGCCAAGGAGCTCCAGTCCACCCCAACACAATCTCCCAACGACAAAGTATACTTAAAAAACACTCAACATCTTTGTGCTATATATGTGCTATATATGTGCTCTGTCCTACCACAAGGTGGCACTGCAGGGCTTTCTAACACTCCCAATGTTAAAAATCTTTTAAAAAATTCCCAGATCCAGATAGTGATCTGGATCACTCCCAAAACTCAATCATTTATTCCTTGTCCCATTTCTCAGGGGCTGAGGGGGGCAACTTCCACTTCATTTCATGTGCGGTCAATATGACCACCTATGGCCGGAAGAGGTACAAATGATTATGTCTTCTTTGTCTTTTTTTTAAATCATGAAAAAAAAAAAGTTTTTAAACTAGTTTAAATATGTCCAAGGTACATGGTGGCGTGTCACTGCCATTTATAAATATAAATCTTGCATCCAACACTGAGCTATTAGAATGATTCACAGATTCATGTTTTTAATTTAAATGTGCATGGTTATTTGGCTGACATGTACTTGTGATATGTATAATAACAATAAATTATTATTACTATTGCTACTGCTTATGCCAGCAGTGTTCAATATTTTCAGGCCAACAACCCCCAAACTGATGGATAGATGGAGCAGGGATCTCCTACGATACACCTTATATAATATTGTTTAACCCCTTAACGCCTGAATTTATATACAAGTATATTAAAAAATTTGTTTTGTGTTTTTGCCTTTATGTAGGTGTCACATGAGGGTTGAGATTGTTAATTTCATTATAGCACAAAAAATAAATAGAAATTTGGGTATGTTGCAAATTTGCAACAACAGGCATAATGGTCAATAATAGCACCCCAATAATACAGTAATATAACAATAATAAAACAGATTTTTTAAATTGATAACAGAACAGAAAAAAATAGAAGAGATAACATCTCACTCACTGACTTTTAAATTAATAACACAACAGATAATAGTCAATGAGAAATGAGTGTGACACCACTGATGTTCATGGTGGCCGAGAAAGTTTGTGATACAATCCTTGAAATTGGTCAGCTAAGTCTGAGCACCTTGAAATTTCTGCCACATCCCGACATGCACCACACCTGGACGTGCGCCATGTCCCGACACGCGTGGGTGTGCGAGGACCCGTTCAACGCTGCTTGCAGCTTTAATTATTATTATTTTACCGCCAAATGAATTGCTTTTTTGAGGGCCTAAACATGCACCAATTCGCGTCAAAATCTGCACACACATCAGGACCGGCGAAAAATTTGATATTTTATGGGGTCTGTGTATGTGTGTCCCAACATGGCTCCATAGCGCCCCCTGCAAAATTTAAAAAAGTGGTATTAGACTAACTGGAAGGACATTTGATCTACAGCTACAAAATTCTGCAGGCATATTCAGCACATCAGGAAAGACAAAAAAGTCAATCACAGCCATGCTCTAAACCCAACAGGAAGTGACATATCTTGCGTTAACTGTGAAAAATCTGTGATGAACTCCTCCTAGGGGGTAAGTCTTAGAGACCTGAAATTTGGTCCGTACATACAACAGACCATCCTGATGAAAAGTTATAAAAGTCTTCTATGTCGGTCAAAGGGTGTGGCCATGGCAGCCCCCCAAAATACTGATCCTTCGCCATGCAACAGGAAGTGCTGGTCTAACTCTCTGAACATTCTCCAATCTGAATGAAACTTAACATGTTTGATCACAGACCTGAGCTGATGTCATCCATATGATAATATTCACTCACAGTCATAGCGCCACCTTGTGGCAACAGGATTTTTGCTTTTTTTAATACTTTTATGTACTGTTGTCAACCCGTTGTCCAGATTCACCTCAGACCTGCTGACATAAGCCTGAACACATTGATGGTGAATCACAGAGATGTGAAGATTTTGGCATTTTATAAAACGCTGTTGCCGTGGCAACGCAAAGTTGATATGAAAAACAACTTGCCTTTGACAGCTCAAGAATTATCCAAACATCACCAAAATTTGCACACACATCACCACCAGGGAAAGGAAGAAAACTGTATGCATCTCAGCACAGCATGTGCTATAGCGCCCCCTACAGCATTTTTAACAAACAGCCCCTGCAGTACATTTAACCTATGTCCACAAAAGTTGGGGGACATATAGAACACATCAGGACGCACAAAAAATCCTCTTGGAGCCATGCCCTAAACCCAACAGGAAGTCCGCCATTTTGAATTAATTGGACAAATTTTGACGAATGTTGTTCATTTTTGAGAACTATCTCCTCCTAGGGGATAACTCGCGCAGACTTCAAATTTGACCAGTATATACACCAGGACATTATGATCAAAAGTTATAAAAAGCTTCCTCCAGTGTCAAAGGGTGTGGCCACGGCGATCCCCTGAAGTTTGATGCTTCGCCATGAAATATCAACTGCTGTGTAAATATCCTCTGCTTGCTCCAATCTGCCTCAAACTTCACATGTTTAATCACACTCCTGCCCTGACCACATCCATGTGCAAAAATACATTCACATCATGTGGCATAGCGCCCCCTGCAGCATTTTAAAAAATGGCCCCTCTGGACACCTTCATGTACAAAAAGTGTACACGCACTAAAAACTGCTATTAAATCATCATACATTCATATTTTTTCTGATATTTTTGCATAAATCACTTAAACAACTTCAGACCTCTTCAAAACTACCAAACATTTAATCATTTTCAGGATTTTAACCCTTTAAATGCCAGTTTATTGATCTGAAATATTTCATTTTTAGAGGACAAAAAACACAAAAAGGTCAATTTTTTTAATATAATAAACAGTAGTGAGATGGGGCTTTGGTGGTTATTAGAGTCTTGGATATGTTAAAGATTACCAACAAAATTGATTTGATTGCATGAGTATTTTTTATGTAGTGTCAAATAGTTACACTGGACACCTTCGTGGACAAAAATGTCCCATTGGCTTCCATTCAAACCACATTTTTTAATCTCACCGCCACTGCAGTATAAAACCATGAATTCTGTGATTTCAGCATTTCATTTTGAAAAAAAGACGTAATATTTGACATTTTTCCTGTTTTCCACATAATTCAACCATTTCCCCACTGTAGGCTGATGCATGAAATTCTTGTATTTTTACCACTGATTTTAATGGGAGTCATGTGACCACCAGGGAGCCCCAGGAGGTGTGTGTGTGCGTGCGTGTGTGCCTGTGAGTGTGTGTGTGTGAGCATGTGAGAGCAGCCAGGTGCTTAAAAACACACTTACAGTTGTTTTGACTACAGCAAAGGCAGGAGGCCGTGTTGACAAATGAAACGCATCCTTCAAAAGAAGACCTTTTTCCCATTCCTGAAATGATCAGTGTATGCTCACACACACAAACACACACACACACACACACACACCCACACTGACACGCACGCATGCACGCACACTCATACACACACACACACTTACACACACATACAGACACACACACACACTTACACACACATACAGACACACACTTACACACTTTCACACGTACACACGGACGCATGTATGCATGCACACTTCCCGGGGCTCCCTGGTGGTCACATGACTCCCATTAAAATCAATGGTAAAAATACAAGAATATCATGCATCAGCCTACAGTGGGGAAAATGGGTGAATTAGGTGGAAAATGTCTACGTCTACAAAATTTGGCATGCATATGTAACACATCAGTGTCAACAAAAAAGTCTCTTGGAGCCATTCTCTAAGCCCAACAGGAAATCGGCCATTTTGATTGCAATGTTGGATTTTTGCTGTTTTTGCTCATTTTCAGAAATTAATTCCTCACAGATGATAACTCCAAAACATCTGAAATTGCGACAATATATAGAACACATCTTCAGGTTAAAAATATGTGAAAATGGTATGCCAAACCCAAAGGGCGTGGCCATGGCGGCCGACTGAACTTTGATGCTTCGCCATGAAACATCAACTACTGTGTAAATATCCTCTGTATGCTCAAATCTGCCTCAAACTTTACATGTTTAATCACAGTCCTGTCCTGATCACATCAATATGGAAAAGTACAACATGTGCCGTAGCGCCCCCTGCAGCATTTTAAAAATTTGCCAATACTGCAAATGTAACCTAAGTCTACGAAATTTGGCATGAATATGGAATACATCAGTGTGAACAAGAAAGTGTCACGGAGCCATTGTCTAAACCCAACAGGAAGTCAGCCATTTTGAATTAATGTCGGATTTTTGGTGTTTTTGATCATATTCAGAAATTATTTGCTCACACACAGTAACTACAAAACACCTGAATTCTGGACAATATATACATCACACCTTCAGGTTGAAAATATGTGAAAATCATACACAATATTAAATGGTGGGGCCATGGTAGTTGACTGAACTTTCATGCTTTGCCATGAACATGAAGTTGTGTCTATCCTATGCAGTCTCTAAATCTTTTCAAACTGTACATTTTTCATCACAGTCCGGTTCTGATTACATGTGTATGTCAGCGTTCACTCACAATCATATTTCCACCTACTGGAGAGGAAATGACATGCTACACCTTGATGTACTATTGTTAGTTAATTGCACATATTAAAGTATATTATTTTTCATCCTATTTACAGTAGTTTCAAGTTATTTCTGTATCTTTATATGAGTGCACATTTTGTTTTAACCTTGAGAAACTTGTTACTGGTATGTTTTATGGTCTTTCCATTGCCTAGCAGTAGCTGTAAGCCTATTAAACAGACTGAAATTTTCTTTTTTATATTGGGTGTCAGTATGTTTCAGCTTTTGTACACTTGCTTCATCATTTGTTATGTTCTGTGATAGTGATTTGGCTGTAGTGTTTTGTTAAAGTGAATGAGAGTTTGGAAAGCTAATAACACATTATATCAGCATGTGTGCCATGTGTGTGCCAACATAATTAGCAGGACACTGCAGGGAATCGAACCCCATCCCAGTACACCAGGAGTACCATTACCAGTGCCTTTTGCTTTTGGACACTACATGGAAAGTAAAGCAAAACCTGCATTACAACAGCATGAGAGGTTACAGTTGATATTACTGATGAATTGTGCAGTATTACATTAAACACGTGTATTTCATGACATTTTATGTCTTTATGACATAGTAGACATATAGAATTTGCTATGTTATATGTAAGTGCTGTTGTTAATAAGCGATGTAAGGTTTCTGTCCATTTTTATGTTGTTGTAATGCAGGAAAAAAACATCTTTCCTATAAATATTTTAAATATATTTATTTTTGTAAGAAAAATATACATTTACAGTACAAATGCTAAAAGTAGAAAACAGTTGTCAGTCAATGTTTATTGTATGTATTGCTAAGTGTTGTCATTACAACATTATATATTTTAATAAAGTAGGATGCATTTCTTTTCCAATAACAGTTATCTTAACTTTGATCAAACCAATACTGAAATTGCTAACTCTTCAGATATGCCTTTTGTGTTTGCAATACAGGACTACACAAAAAGCAAAACCTCATATATTATGAGTTATTATATTAACAGTTATACTACCAAAGCTGAAACAACAAATAGTTTATATGTCCCCTGCAAAGATTGTGCCTGCATGTTTTAGCACTATGGTAAAACACAGTTTGATGTTACTTGGCCTTGTCTTTAAAACAACAAACCACACCCTCGTGGTCACTAAAGTATGTAGGCCACACAACTGACTCCACTTCATAATGTGATGTTTTAACATACACATGGTCAATTAATGTGCCTCTTTCTGTTGTGGCCTGTTTCACAACTTGCACATATCCTTTATCTGCTACAAAAGAACAGATGCTTGATGACTTCAAAATGTCATCATTAAAGTCTCCCATGACAGCAATGGTGTTACTTAGTGGATCTAACCAATCAAGTAACTTACCAAGATGCTCCTTAAATAAAGACATGGGATAAGATGGTGGGCGATAAATAATCGCTATCAGTAGGTCATATGTAACATAGTTGTAGACCAAGCATTCCAGATTCATGTCTGGCACTTGAATGACATCATATGCAGCATTGTCTACACTATAAACACCTACTCCACCATGTCGTTGGGCTTTTAATGCTACAAGTGCTGGGTGCTCACTATTATATGCTACACATCGAGGATAGTTATTGAATGTGTAACCATCAATGTTAACACTATCAAATGAAGAGCCAGAAGCCAGCCATGTTTCTGTAACAGCAATGCAGTTAAGCTGCAAATGCTTTGTGCACAAAACCAAATCTCTGACATGTGCAGTCAGATTCTGGATATTCATCAAAAACACAGAAAAACATGCTTTACTTATTTCATGTCTTCTGTCCCCAGTCAAAAACGGTGGCATATTCTGAATGGCATCCTTTATACCTGCTCTACAGTAGATACGTTTTTCATCAAAATCTTGAATTATCAAACCAGACAAACTACGAACACGGCTTAATGCCACATAAGCCTGTCCTGCTGCAAATACCTTTTTCAAACAGACCACAGCACTGTCAACAGTAAGGCCTTGCACCTTATGGACTGTACAAGCCCAGGCAAGTTTCAATGGAAATTGCCGGCGCATTCCTCCTTTACCTGTAGCCCGTTCTTCCTCTGGTTCAATAGGAGTTGAACCGAGTAAATCTGCTGACACACTTCCAATCTGTTTCCTCCTTTGTGCACCAATGCCATCGTCATCAAACTTGACATACACCTTCAGAGGAAACTTCTTGGTGACACAGTCCACTATGTGTGTTACTGTACCACACACACCATTGACAAGGCCATCAGTAACATCAACATTTTTACACAGCATCACCCGGGCATCTTTACCAAGAAACAGCACCTGCTCCAAACATGTGTTTGACGCTTTGGCATGATGTCCATCCAACAACTCCAGTTTCCCTGTTTTCTTGTTGTTAACATAGTCTTGGGCCTGAATTTCAACATGCTCTGGACATGTTTTCAATAATTGCACAAAGTTATGCTCATTTACTTGTCTGTTGGTGGGGAAAATGTGTAAAGCTGAGCTGACTTCACCACTTTCACAATTTTTCAATGTCTCTATATCACTATGTAGCATAGCAGTTCCTTTTACACGAGTTCTAACCCTGTTCAACATATCAGAAAACATAACATCTTTTTGTCGAACTACAGTTTTCAACTCAGCAACCTTAAACAGCCCAGACCACAGGTTGACACTACCATCATCAATGTACAGTGGTTTTCCTTTAACAGGGGGCAACTGATAAAAATCTCCTACAGCCACAACACTGACATTCCCAAAAGGGGAAAAGTCACCGCTTTGTTTGATCTGCCTTAATCTCCCATGGATATAGACCAAGAGTTTATGATCTACCATGGAGATTTCATCAATAATCAGTAATTGCAGATCACAATATTTGGCACGGAGAGTATTAAGCTTCTCCTCACCTAAAGGTGTGTACGGTAAACGTACATCTTTGCCAATAGAAAGCGTGTTGTGGATAGTTGCTGCACGCAAATTGTATGCAGCAATCCCCGTAGGAGCAGTCAACATAACACAAGTGTTGTCAGGATGACGACACATTGTTGACAACAATCTCATGGCCTCATATTGCATAGCCTTGATTAAATGAGATTTTCCCACACCAGCTCCTCCAGTCAGAAACAAGAAAAGTGGATCTGGATTTTTTCCTGCTATCTTTTCTAAACACCACTGCCGTATCTTATAAAAAATAGCCAGCTGCATCTCATTCAGGGATCTAATCAAATTCAAGCCATCATTTCTGCACATGATGTTGTTTCGCTTTTCCAAATGAGCTATGTCTTTGCCAATTACTGCCAGATCCGGAATATTTTCAACATGCTCTTCCACTGTCTGTATGTTGGCTCTACGCTCCTCTTCACACTCAAGCCGCTCTAACTCTTGTTCTGGACACAACTGGCACCAGGCATCTTCATCAATATTATTAAGATCTACAGCATTTTCTATATTTTCTAATTCCTCTGCTTCTATTTCAAACTGACTTCTATTGGCATCCACAACAGACTTGACTGAATGTGTGGATCCATCACTAAACGTCACAACACCGTTGTTGTAAAACTGTGCAAAAGTTTCACAGTGGGGAGGTTTTAGCTGTGCATCAACACGGTATGGCAAAAAGAGCTGCAGAATACTTTGATAAAATGCTTCTGGCGTCTTTGTTTCAGAAAACCGCACATAGCGTACAACTGCTGGTTGTGTACGCGTCCTTTTGGTCACAAAACCACATTTATTTTTTAATGTGACCCGCCTCTGGCATTTTTCATTCTTACTCAGAATACGATATTCTGATGCAAATGTTGCCATACACATGTCACTAAATGTGCTGTCATCTGGCCTATTCTTGTACCTGTCCACAATGTTGGTCATCCACATCTGTTCACTTGTTAAATCTTCTGATGAGGCCTTTTGTTTTAACACATTTAAAGGCAAACTCATCCTAACTATGTTGTCACCTGTTGGAACAAAAACTACTTTTCGTGAACATTCTTTTAAATGCATACTGCTAGTTAACCTATAAACAGCTTCCTGTGCACAAACATCACGATTATGTAGATAAACACTACCAAGGTTTTTCAAAGCTTCTCGGGCACTAATATTTTTGTCCTTAGCTGCCTCCCTCTGAGCATTCCCTAACAACAGGCCAATCTCTCTTTCTGCCTTTGAAATGTATGAAATAATGTAAACTATACAAGCATACGCATCTACCACATACTGAATGTCTAAATTTGCATTCCAACATTTTAAAAGTGACTTATTGTAATGATTAATCCAAACCTCATTAATGTCCCTCTTCAATACCACATGGGTTTTATTACTGCAGCGTTCATAAGCTTTCTCAAAGAGACGTTGACTTATACCTACACTGTGGAACAAACTCTCCAAACTGTCAAACCTATTCTCCTCATCTGACAAAGCTCTCTTCACTTTACTCAGAATTTCTGCTGCTATGTCTTTTCGCATTAGACATTTACAGTTCTGTTGATGACAAAAACACTTCTGTTCACGACATATAAAAGTCCGCATAGATGCAGGCTTTGGAAAGTTGAAACGACAAACTGTCTTATTCTTTTTACATGACTTGGAATGCCGCTTTGAATGCTGCTGCACTGATTTAACAATTTCCAATAAGTCCTCATCTTCTGAGGGCAACTCACATGTAACATATTTTTCTATGAACTCTATTACCTCTTTATCAGTGTTTTTATCTATCAACGGTGCATTCTCTATCCAAAATAAACAATGCACATGTGGAGATCCACGCTGCTGAAACTCCACACGGTAAAAATAATCTTTAATTTTACCGATTGGCTGGGCTGCAGACATAAGAACCTCCCTTAAAAAACAATGCCACCGAAAATCAAACATTCGCGCCGCAGTGACAGGATTACGACGCAGTAGATCACATTTATCTGCCCACTCCAAGCTTTCAGCAGTCTCTGTTCTGCCTTCCTGTCTTAAAATACTATTTAGAAGATTTTTCCAGCGCACATCAGCAGAGGAAAATGAACAAAACCACGTGGGAATACCAAGCTGACGCACACATGCCAGCAGGTCACGCTGTGCTACCTGCCAAAAAGCTGGGGTACCTCTGATAGGTTTCAGAAACCTATAGCCATCATCAAACTCTAGCAGTTTCTTCAACGACTCTTCATTTACCTGATCCTTACCAATTCTGTGGGACTTACTACCTCCCTTACCTTTACGTAGTGCTATCGACACGTTCGACACAACCTGTTCTAACTCAGACATGTACTGAGCAAAAAAGATATACTCTACATTTCTAGCAAATCTACCATCAGCATGTAAAATGCGATTATTAAAATAACGAGATAATGTTAAACGATGCTGCCTTGTTTCATGATAAGTGTTACAGGCCTGTGGAAACAAGACTGGAAAGCATTTGGCTTCATTGTGTGGATCAGACAGTAATTTAACTGGATTATTGCCTTCTGCTGGGGCCAGATTCAGTATATCATCAAAATACTGATCCAAAGCTTCCTGTCCAACATCAACAGGCATGAGACACGTATCCTGAAACATACAGTGCTGCTGTCTGTCATGTAAAAGCTCGTCATCATTAGCAGCAGATGCCTCAACACCCTCTACTGCGTCACTATCAACAATTGTCCTATCACCTTCCTGACAAAATGCATTTACCCATTCATCATTAAACTCTACATCTTTATAATGCCTATTTGCACCCTTTAAATACTGCAAAGCCTGCCTTATGTGCATTGTGTCAACAAATTGGTATTCATAGTGTCCTTTATAAGTCAACTTTCGTTTTAGTTTTACTGGTAATAACGATCCTTCCATATTAGATCGGGGCAACAAATTGGTTGTCTGCACAATATTTGCTGGAACACATGTCACTGGTCCATGTACTCCATTTTGCCCACCTTTTGGTAACGCTAACATTTTTTTAAATGGAATGTGTAATGCTATTAAATGCTGCTCTAAACTATTCAGTGTTGACAGCTGTGGAGGAATTGGATGAAGTTCCAATTTGTTGACAGCACACTCAGCAGGCATTTCTGCTTTACTAACTTTGGCATGACAACTGAAACATATCCATAACTGACCTCTAGATGTATCCAGCCATACACAGGGCATTTCACAGTTCTCAGTACATTTGTGTAAATAAGCTTCACTAATACACACATCTGCAATTGTAGCTATGTCTTCTCTGCTCTTATAACTATTTCTTTTGCACTGTACAACCTGATGTCTAAATAACAATCTATGGCAAACGCAACATACAAATTCTGGACCATCTTTTACTTTGTCTAAAAACTGCTGCATAACAAAAACAAATTGCTGTGATTGGTCAGTCATTTGTTTCTTCCTGAGTTTGTTTGCTGCTATAATACGCTCCCTATGATCAATATCTTCATGATACTTTTTTTGACTCATGGCTTTTACTTTCTCCCTGTGTACCTCATTTAATTTATATTTGTTTGTACTCATTTGCTTTACTTTCTCTCTATGACATACATTATTTTCATATTTTGTTTTACTTCTCTCTTTTAGTTGCTCCCTATGCTTGACATTATCTCTATATATTTGTATACTCCTTTGTCTAAGATTCTTGCAATACAACTCATCTTCTCTATATGTCTTTTTAATTCTGTATTTAGTTGCTTCACTAAACATTACATTTTTTTCATATTCAGTTTTCCACTGAACATTCTTTTTATTTTTCAGATACTTAGAAAAACGATAATTAGTTTTCCTATTGCCTACTGCCTGTCCTTTTGAGACATTGTTTCCTACTCCATCCAAAGTCACACTATTGACACCAGCAACATTAAGTTCTATTGCACTATGTTGTCTGAAATTGTATCTTTTAGAACTGATTACATTACCTTTACAGTAACCATAGCAAATCTGTACTTCAGGTCGTTGTACACAAACAACAGTCTCATAATGGCTACCACTACGGTTTTCCAGGTACACTCCCTGATTAGTCAACAAGGTTTTATTGCAAGAATATTCAAACCAGCGATCATTACAATAGGTAAAGATATTTACCCCCAAATAATCAGCGGTTGCTTGAATCTCCAATGCTGTAGCCCAATTGCCAACATAACGCATTTTGGAAATTGTGAGATATTCACTCATTGACGAATACTCAGTCCTCAAAAGCTTTTCATACTCTACAGAATTAGTTTGCAAAAGCTTCACAACTGCAAAACGAAGTTTTTGGTGATACTTCTGTGTACCACTGACAGCTTGACTCACTGCTCTAAAGAAACAATTACCATCTTCTTTTATTTTGTCATTGTGGCATGGAACACCTAAGGCACCAACTTCTTTATGAACTACCTCCAATTTTTCTGACTCTATGTTCAACTGGGAACACAGAGCTTGTGAAACATCATGAGAAACAGGGTTGAAAACAAACTCTCTATTTGTAACAGCACTGACAAAAACAACATCAGCTTCCGTGTTATCCCTCCTTTTTAGCCTCTTTGAAGAATAAATCTTCCTTGCCATAGGACGTTTAACACCTCCCTGGCAATTAGGAGCACTAAATGTTGGTACAAAAGTGCATGCCTGACTGCTATCACAGTCACTCTCTACACTGTCTGAAGATGAAGACACAACTAACAAATCCTTCACTACTGGCCTTTTCTGAATGCAATGAACACCTGCAATTTCAAACAACTTCCGCCCTTTTGTGAGGCCCCTTCCCAATTTGCATATGTGTTCACACACATGGTCAAGACTATTGTAATACACTACTACAGTGGAGCCATTTTCATCAATCATGCCAGTAACACTGCGCGCATGAGAGTCAAAAAAAGCAAAACGGTTACCTTCACTAATAATAGCACATGTAGTGCTGGCCAAAGTTAGAAAGCATGTCTGATATTCCACGAACATCTGTTGTAATCCATGCTTTAAAGGTGTAAACACCCCTGTCAAAATTAACTCTCCATCCACAACATCAACATCACCAGTTACATAGTCACCATATTTAAACTCAAAGTTGTGTCCATAAAAAACATGCTGTTTGGGCAATTCTGGGACACACAGAAATGTATTTCGACCAGTAATCACCTTACTTTCTTTCAAAAACGTGTACAGCCTATCACCTGCAACTACAACGTCATCCAAAGTTTTTGTCTGCCACAAGAAAACATTGTTAATGCTATGTTTTGATATTGCTGCTAAACTTATAGCCATACACTGACGACCACCATTTTCAAAACGAGCATCTGCCTGATGAAAGGAACCCCTGACAGACCTGACTACATTTTCACAAGTGGAAAAACAACTATCCTCACTACTACTTTCAACATCAACAATGCTATCTGTGACTGACACTGCAGCACAGTCCTCATCTTCACTGGCCTCCACAGTAATGCTGCTAATAGCATAACACTTTGGCTCTAACACACGAATCATTTTAATCATATGAAGCATCATATCATTTAAACATGTGTTAAAAACAACTGCTGATCTACCAGTTGTAGAAGGCAAGCCAGATGCATCACATGTGCCACAATTAACAATCACAAAATAAACCTTATGCTGAAAAACTACACTAACCAAACCATGCAGATTCACCAAGCACATACCACCATCCAACAATACTTGTTTCATGCTGGCAAAGAAAGACTCATCTTTCATGCTACCAAAATCCTTGTATATTGGCACACCCAGCTCTACAGTCCACTCTCTGCCAAACATACTGTGACGCTGTCTCAATTTATCTCCACAAACAATTCTCTCACTTCCCTTCAAGACATCTAAGGCTAGCTTGCTTCCTTCAACACATACATCATCTATATCTCTCTGCTTCCATGTACACACAGGAGCAATCACATGTTTGATTGCAGCCACTATACTACACGCTGTCAATGCATTTACATCATGTGCCAAAGTTGCATTCCTAACATGACTACCACAAACTACAGGCGCTGGCACTTTGTCACACACACACACTTTACAAAAAACATCAGTCTTACTTTGGTTGGACACATGAGTGCTCAACGCAGCATCCACCTCCTCAGACACATCCACCGTTGCTGTCCTTGAAGGTAGTTGCTTGGAAGATGTGGTCACAAGAAGTTCAGCAGCATCCACCTAAACAAAAAAAAAACTTGCATGAATATCAAATGCACATATTTTCTCTCTCACACACAATTAATGTCACAAAATAATATGTTTAATGATCAGAAGCATACTAAACTTATATTTACATTACATTTCTTCAATAAATACTTATCATTACAAGTCTCTATAATGACACTTTGCAGTGTGAAAGAAAAATATACCAACCTCTTCCCTGACGAGCACATCTGCAGTCTTGCTAAGTGATCTCCTGGAACACACCCGCACAGCACTAGGACCTGGCTCCACCTGCAACAACATTTTAACAGTTAACTAAAAGAAACATGTATGTTCAGTTTTCAGTGATCATATCCATCATTGCTTCTTTGCAATTGTAACTGTACAGAACAAACTTATCTCTGTAATAACACACAGATTACACATTTTACCTGCTGCTGTGGCGCCTTCTTGTTGGACACTGCACGCCTCTGCTTTCTCTGCACATGTGGTTTCTACAATAAAACAAATGTTTTTGTTGTTGTTATGCCCATTTTAAGTAACACCAGATCATACATAACCAAATACCTGCAATGTGCAAGTATTATACCTGTCTGTGACTTGACCCAGATGTGCTGGATGGAGGAGAAGCAGGGGGTGACGTAGGAACATCTTCCTCCTCCTCATCCAACAGAACAGCAAACCTGCCACGAGTCATCGGGATGGAACAGGACTGAGGAAGTCCCTCTGGCAGCTTCCTCTGTAAACAAGTAAAATAGTACATGTTACACAACTAGACCCCTTTACTGTTGAGTAGGCTAAACAAAACAGTTCAAATAATCACAGCACAAAGTTACATGAAATTATGTTTTACCTTTCGGCCAACCCGTGTCCACTCAAAAGGGTCAACTGGTGGCCGTGGTTTGCTGACCTCTCCTTTCACAACCACCTTTGGAGAGAATCTGGCCTGGTATATCTTGGGTGGGGTTGGTGGCTTTGTGACTGGTGGCTGAAGTACCTAGAAATATAATATTCAGAAACAATTTCATTTATTAAACCCAACACAACAATGAATAAATGCTTTATGTAAATTATACATTTTACAGTGCATATATCAAAAATATGTATATACATCATTAAAGACAAAACAACACAGAAACAGCACAACACATAAAAATGTAAAGAGTAATCAAACCTTACCATGTAGGAAGCATACCACAGCAACTCCGCCAGGATAGGCATCCCAACAGCATCAGACAGATGGACCTGTAAAAAGATATAAATACAATGAACTTCATATTGTATGCCTTTATGTGTACAAAACTTAATTAATATATCAATAATCAATAACAATAAAATCATTATATATTATATTATACAATCAATATAATTCCTTTACATTATACAATGTCATATCATACGCACCCCGTCCTTGCACCACAAATCCAGATTTGTTGGTAGAAAATGCTCAGCAGTGGAGAAGTACTTCACATCTAAAAAAATATCAACAACACTATATTACTAAACACAACAATATATACATTGCATTGTATGTACTTTTTAGTACAGGTAACACCTAATATAAACAACATACATAATCAATATATTAAACTATGCATACTCATCATTTATACAACAACAAAAATGTGTACATATTATAATTTTACATACCCAGATCTCTAGCCACACAATGGTAAGCCTGACGAAAATGTTGCTGCAGTTCCACACCCTCCAAACGTGGAGGAAAGTCTTGAACTACCACCTTTAAAACACAATTTATCCTCATTATAATTCGATCAAAAATTATGCAGAAATCAGATTGTACACATAAGTTTTCATAACATTGTTGATAGTATTCACTACAAAAGAAAACTCATATGCTTACGTTGTCATGAAGATCGCAGATACTGGTCAGAAGTTTTCTGAAGTCCCTCGAAGCCTTATGGATATTTCCATGCGAAAGGTCGTTGCTTGGAGCCAGGACACAAATGGCATCAGGCTTCCGTGGCAGAACAGCATGCAGAAACTCCTCCCTCAGATCAGCTGCAACCGCCCCTGGTGTAGACATCACCCCGAAAGACAACCCTCCAGCCGGCATCGAGACAAATCCATCCGCAAGACTTCTGAGATGGGAGTCACCAACAAGCAGAACAAACTAAAAAACAAAAACAGATTAGAAATTAAACACCATGATAACATAAATATATATTATATAAATTATAGTCATATAATATATATATATATATTTTTATTTTTATTATTTTTTTTTTTTTTTCATCTACTATTAAACCAGTTATACCTTCTTGTCTGATGACTCATCTGGAACAACCAACTTGTGGAAATGTTGAGTCACTTCAGATCTCTGCCATGTCAACATTCTACGGTAGCCAGTACCGCGGCCTACAAAAAGAACACATACCAGCAAAATATTAACATCTGTCATTTACACATCTCTTCAGACTATGAAATAATATGAAAAACCTGAAAAACATACAAATATAAAATAACAACGTAAAACATGAGTACATACGTGGAGGAGTGGGAGGTCTGGACTGAGGATGCATGATCAGAGGACGTCGCTTCGCCATCCTCTCCTTGGCAGCCAGGACACGCTTGTGGTTCTTTCCACGTGGCATCTATAAACATAGTAACACAACCACATACTTATTACATAAAGCTCACATCCATGCAGAATTGAACACAAACTACTTCCATTCCAACAATCAACAACAAAGCATTTGTTGTTACATAACAGGGTACTTAGTACAGCAATAGTATTATAGATTATGACATTAGCAATGTTTAACATACAATATATAATTTTTAATTTATTGTTCTTTGGTTAAAAGTTTCGCCTGCCCCACACTTCTTATGCTGACTGTTCACTGGGTTATACATATACTCCTACAGTTGCTCATAATTAGGACCTAAATTTCAGTTTCTGATGTGTATATCTTTGTAGGAACCTATGCATCTTCATTTAAATATTAATACCACCAACATCTGGACTCCAGCCATTCAGATAATAGAGGCCAATCACTGGGTCGTTAGCATCCCCCATCAGAGACCAATTGATACCAATCAAATGAAATCACTTTGACTACCTGAACACTTGACCATTGTGATGTAGAAACATGCCTCACATGCACATTCCTTTCATTAAGAATACTATGCTTTAATTAAATGTTTAAACTACTCTATCTTACATCAAACAACTGATTTAGATGAACTATTTCACTACATTTACTTTTACAAAACACCACATCTACATCCCAATAACATAGTTGTGCTGAATGTTTACTGGCTTATCCTTTACCTCTACAACCGCCTGTAATTTGGACCTTCAGTTTCTGATGGTTACGTTTTTATAGGAGCACAAATTGATACAACATACAATTTTGTGTGTGTCTGCTTTTTTGACTGCTATAAAAACTAAACAAACATCGCCTCAAACAATAAATATGTGTTAGACATCATCACAATGCACAGAAAAAAACAATGGCTGCATTTGACGCCATCGCACACATACAGTATTGGAAGCAAGCTCTTTACAACAGACACAACATACACACACAAAACTAAGATCTTATCATTTTGTGCTCCTACAAAAAGGCACACACCATAAATGGAAAGTTAACTCATAGTTACAAAACATTCAAACTAATCACAACTGCACAATCTGGCTAACCCCTGTTTCTAATGAAACACCACAGACTGCACATAAAGATACAGGACAACCTACAAAACATTCAGCACAACAATTCTGAGGCTTTGTGTAATTCTAGCAAAACAACAATAAAAGTAAAAATATACATGGTACATTATACTTCACTAATACCACAATTAATAAAAAATACAACCAAAGCAGTACAAACCCTGTTAAACTAAGCCCTTTAGAAATACAATTCATACAACATGTTGTTCTACACACATCATCATTTTCAACACCACAAAAATTACACAAGAAAAATCACTTACCCTGATAATAGGAAAACCAAACACGTAGCAAAAAGACAAAAATAGGAGAAAAAAATGGGTAGAATAATATCCTTTGGTCAAGTAAACACACAAATCCTCACAAACCGTGAAACATAAAGTCTCTGGTCAGTAATGAAATGTGTGGAGCCCCTCAGAGTAATTTCCAAGAGACAAAGTCATGATTCCTGACCTGAGTATTTATAAACTTCTGAAGAGGCGTGGCCACAGCACACAGTCCACCAATCATAAGCACAGTAGAGGAAAGTGGGCAGGTCAATACTGGATGATTCTATTAAAATCAAAGCTAGAAAAATGCCACAAAAACTAGAATTAATCTTACATTATTTCTATGCTTGTTTCTGTGGTCTCAGTTTCCACTTTAACTGTTGCTTCACTCATAAGTTTACCTTGTCAGATCACATCTTCTACTGACCTGCTGCTGTGTTTCCTTCATCAATGCTCCGCCATGTTTCTGCTATATTTACTTACAAACTCTTCAAGATTTCACAATAAAATTTGCCTTAAAATGTTTCTCCATTTGAACAAACATTCTATCACATTTATTTAACAACAACAAAAAATGCATCTTAATGACAGACTTTTCTGTGTAAACAAACTGACCTGTTTATTACTTAAACCAATGTATAAAAGCACACAGTTACACTATTTCACACTGAATATATCCAGTCAAAATCCGTCATGGATTCACATACACAGTCAAACACCACATGAATATGTCTGTTATCTCATCTTTTGCCTGTGCTCGTACTACAACTGATCAAACATCAATTATAACATTAATTACTAAATTAATATATGTCTCACAAATTATCACATCATTAACATTAAATTCCTTTTCGTTTTGGTCGTTTGTTTGGAGTTTGGTTTTTGGTTTGTAATTTCCTATATTGTAAGTGTCTTGTACACTCCTACCTACAAATCCTGTTAAAAAATATCACCTTTAATTTTATTGTGCAGCTGTTACAAAAATACGCCTGCACTGATTGTCAAAATATATTCATTACACACATTTAACTGATATTCAAGTCATCAGTCCTTTACAGAGCAGTACTTTTCACCATAAGATGTTTAATATGTCTTAGTAGACTGCATTAAAACTCATTTAAACTAAACAACTATAGATTAAAGATGATTATACAAAGAAAATGTAATTAACAAGAAAGTTCTCTCTCATGTGTAAAATAAATACTTTTAAGCTGCAGCTCCGACTTAAACACACTTAAAAACCAGTCTCTTGATCTCTTTTAACTCTAAAGAAGATTTTAATTTGGTTAAAGTGCCTGACATAAACAAAACCTGACTTTACCTTCATCACCTAACCTATACTTCTTCATTTCCATATGGATACCACCAACATCTGCACTCCAACAATTAAGACAACAGAAACCAATCAGTGGATCGTTAGCATCCCCATCAGAGACCAATACATAACAATCATGTGAAACCACTTTGACCACCTGAACACTTAACCTCAATGTAAAGAAACCCCCTCAAAGAACTTTCTTCTCCTTACTAAATATCACACCTTGATTAAATGCTAAAACTAGACTCTACCTTACATAACTCAACTGATTTCTATTAACTATTTCATTCTATTTACTTTAACATACAGATACTGTCTTCTATTCTTATTGGTACAGATTACATTTAAGAAGCAGGAAGTATTGTGTAAATGACCATATGCATGCTGCTATCTGCCTCAAACTTTAAATGTGTGATCAGGTTACAGCCCTGATGATTTCCATAGACCAATATACAGTCACAGTGATAGCGCCACCTGTTGGATGGACAGTAAGTGCTGCATAAACAGTCTGTAATAATCCAATCTGGCAGAAATTTGACCTGTGTGTTCAGAATCCAGCCCTGGTTGCATTCATGGGCCTAAATGCGCTCCCGGTCGCAGCATCGCCTGACGGACGTGCTTGGGGTCGCCGACCAGCAAGGGGTGCGAGGACCCGTTCATCGCTGCTTGCAGCTTTAATTAGGGCCCGAAGCACTACAGTGCGTAGGACCCTATTGTTCTTCTAGTGTTTCTTTGGCGGTTTGGCGGTTTATTTTTCTTACGCCACTTTGAACCTCAATTTGACCCCCTAAACATGCTCAAAAACTCACCAAATTTGGCACACACATCAGGACTGGTGAAAAATTTGATATTTTGGGGGAATTACACATATGAATGGCAAAATGACTCAATAGCGCCACCTAGAAAATTGTGCTTTAGTGGAGTTAATACGGCTAGTTTCACGTAAACTCATGAAATTTGGTACACATGTACAGTAGCCCAAGACAAAAACATTCCTGCTTTTAAAATTTCAAAAAAGGCTCAACAGCGCCCCCTAGAGCACGTAGTGTGCAGGCATTGGAATTTATCGAACTCCTCCCAGGATTTTTATCCCATCTTCACAAAATTCGCTGTGTGGCATCTAGACCCATCCAGGATGAAAAGTTATCAAAATCTTGTGGATACGTCACACGGTGTGGGCGTGGCATGGCGGCCATTTTGAACAAAAAGCTTAAGATTGTACAATGGAACACGTGCGCAGGCATTGGAAATTAACGAACTCCTCCCAGGATTTTTGTTCAATCTTCACCAAATTCGCTGTGTGGCATCTAGACCCCTCCAGGATGAAAAGTTATTAAAATCTTGTGGCTACGTCACACGGTGTGGGCGTGGCATGGCGGCCATTTTGAACAAAATCGCCATGTGGAACGAAATTGGTTTTGGAGGTGAAGTGATACATGTAAAATCACCAAATCCACACAAAACCTCATTAATCTCAAGACCTAATATTTAATATACAATTCAGAAATGGGCGTGGTCAAACGGCTCCACAGCGCCCCCTAGAAATATTCAAATACTCATATAAAATCATTGCTTTATCCTACAAACATGAAATTTGGTACATACATATAGTATCCCAAGACCAACAGATTTGCACAGTCAAAATTCTAATCGGCTCTATGGCGCCCCCTAGACAAGGTCGTGTGGAGAGCAGTGCGGTGAGGAGCGAGGGCCCGTCCGACGCTGCTTGCAGCTTTAATTATTATTATTATTATTATTATTATTTTACCGCCAAATGAATTGCTTTTTTGAGGGCCTAAACATGCACCGATTCGCGTCAAAATCTGCACACACATCAGGACCGGTGAAAAATTTGATATTTTATGGGGTCTGTGTATGTGTGTCCCAAAATGGCTCCATAGCGCCCCCTGCAAAATTTTAAAAAGTGGTATTAGACTAACTGGAAGGACATTTGATCTACAGCTACAAAATTTGGCAGGCATATTCAGCACATCAGGAAAGACAAAAAAGTCAATCATAGCCATGCTCTAAACCCAACAGGAAGTGACATATCTTGCGTTTACTGTGAAAAATCTGTGATGAACTCCTCCTAGGGGGTAAGTCTTAGAGACCTGAAATTTGGTCTGTACATACAACAGACCTTCCTGATGAAAAGTTATCAAAGTCTTCTATGTCGGTCAAAGGGTGTGGCCATGGCAGCCCCCCCGAATTACTGATCCTTCGCCATGCAACAGGAAGTGCTGGTCTAACTCTCTGAACATGCTCCAATCTGAATGAAACTTTACATGTCGGATCACAGACCTGAGCTGATGTCATCCATATGATAATATTCATTCACAGTCGTAGCGCCACCTTGTGGCAACAGGATTTTTGCTTTTTTAATACTTTTATGTACTGTTGTCAACCCGTTGTCCAGATTCACCTCAGACCTGCTGACATAAGCCTGAACACATTGATGATGAATCACAAAAAAAATGGTGACGTTTCATCTAAGGGCGTGTCTGTGGCACCGTGGCGAATTTTGATGTTTCGCCATGAAATTTCAAGGGCCTATATCTCAGCTGAACAAGAACCTATCTGCTCCAAACTTCATATCCAGAATGTCATGTCCAGTCTGAAGACATCCACACTCAAAAATTTTGAAATAGTCATAGCGCCACCAACTGGCAAAAGGACGTTTTGGAATTACATTTGCCCATCCCATTGCCCTAAACTTGGTCAAATAATTCTGAAAATTGGTGTGATGAGTCTTCACACCATGATCATGGCACAGTGTGAAGATTTTGCCATTTCATAAAACGCTGTTGCCGTGGCAACGCAAAGTTGATATGAAAAACAACTTGCCTTTGACAGCATTAGAATTATCCAAACATCACCAAAATTTGCACACACATCACCACCAGCTGAAGGAAGAAAACTGTATGCATCTCAGCACAACACGTGCTATAGCGCCCCCTACAGCATTTTTAACAAACAGCCCCTGCAGTACATTTAACCTACGTCCACAAAATTTGGGGGACATATAGAACACATCAGGACGCACAAAAAATCCTCTTGGAGCCACACCCTAAACCCAACAGGAAGTCCGCCATTTTGAATCAATTGGACAAATTTGGACGAATGTTGTTCATTTTTGAGAACTATCTCCTCCTAGGGGATAACTCGCGCAGACCTCAAATTTGACCAGTATATACACCAGGACATTATGATCAAAAGTTATAAAAAGCTTCCTCCAATGTCAAAAGGTGTGCCCATAGCAACCCCCTGAAGTTTGATGCTTCGCCATGAAACATCAACTGCTGTGTAAATATCCTCTGCTTGCTCCAATCTGCCTCAAACTTTGCATGTTTAATCACACTCCTGCCCTGACCACATCCATGTGCCAAAATACATTCACAGCTTGTGGCATAGCGCCCCCTGCAGCATTTTAAAAAATGGCCCACTCATCAAATTTAACCTACGTCTACAAAATTTGGCATGCATATGTAACACATCAGTGTCAACAAAAAAGTCTCTTGGAGCCATTCTCTAAGCCCAACAGGAAGTCGGCCATTTGGATTTCAATGTCAGATTTTTGCTGTTTTTGCTCATATTCAGATATTAATTGCTCACAGACGATAACTCCAAAACATCTGAAATTGTGCCAATATATGGAACACATCTTCAGGTTGAAAATATGTGAAAATCATATGCCAAACCCAAAGGGCGTGGCCACGGCGGCCGACTGAACTTTGATGCTTGGCCAGAAAGGAGGAAGTCTTGTTAAATCCCCTGTATGTGCTGCTATCTGCCTCAAACTTTAAATGTGTGATCAGGTTACAGCCCTGATGATTTCCATACACCAATATACAGTCACAGTGATAGCGCCACCTGTTGGATGGACAGTAAGTGCTGCATAAACACTCTGTAATAATCCAATCTGGCAGAAATTTGACCTGTGTGTTCAGAATCCAGCCCTGGTTGCATTCATGGGCCTAAATGCGCTCCCGGTCGCAGCATCACCTGACGGACGTGCTTGGGGTCGCCGACAAGCAAGGGGTGCGAGGACCCGTTCATCGCTGCTTGCAGCTTTAATTATTAGGGCCCGAAGCACTACAGTGCGTAGGACCCTATTGTTCCTCTAGTGTTTGGCGGTTTGGCGGTTTGGCGGTTTGGCGGTTTAGCGGTTTGGCGGTTTCTTTTTCTTACGCCACTTTGAACCTCAATTTGACCCCCTAAACATGCTCAAAAACTCACCAAATTTGGCACACACATCAGGACTGGTGAAAAATTTGATATTTTGGGGGAATTACATATATGAATGGCAAAATGACTCAATAGCGCCACCTAGAAAATTGGGCTTTAGTGGAGTTAATACGGCTAGTTTCACGTAAACTCATGAAATTTGGTACACAGGTACAGTAGCCCGAGACAAAAACATTCCTGCTTTTAAAATTTCAAAAAAGGCTCAACAGCGCCCCCTAGAGCACGTGGTGTGCAGGCATTGGAATTTAACGAACTCCTCCCAGGATTTTTGTTCGATCTTCACCAAATTGGCTGTGTGGCATCTAGACCCCTCCAGGATGAAAAGTTATTAAAATCTTGTGGCTGTGTCACACGGTGTGGGCGTGGCATGGCGGCCATTTTGAACAAAAAAGCTTAACCTCGCCCACTTCAACACGTGGTGCGCAGGCATTGGAATTTAACAAACTCCTCCCAGGATTTTTGGCCGATCTTCACCAAATTGGCTGTGTGGCATCTACCCCCCTCTAGGATGAAAAGTTATTAAAATCTTGTGGCTGTGTCACACGGTGTGGGCGTGGCATGGCGGCCATTTTGAACAAAAAAGCTTAACATTGTACAATGGAACACGTTGTGCGCAGGCATTGGAATTTAACGAACTCCTCCCAGGATTTTTGTCCGATCTTCACCAAATTCACTGTGTGGCATCTAGACCCCTCCAGGATGAAAAGTTATTAAATTCTCGTGGATACGTCACATGGTGTGGGCGTGGCATGGCGGCCATTTTGAACAAAATCGCCATGTGGAACGAAATGGGTTTTGGAGGTGAAGGGATCCATGTAAAATCACCAAATCCACAGAAATCCTCATTAATCTCAAGACCTAATATTTAATATACAACTCAGGAATGGACGTGGTCAAACGGCTCCACAGCGCCCCCTAGAAATATTCAAATAGTCATATCAAATCACTGCTTTATCCTACAAACATAAAATTTGGTACATACATATAGTATCCCAAGACCAACAGATTTGCACAGTCGAAATTCTAATCGGCTCTACGGCGCCCCCTAGACAAGGTCGTGTGGAGAGGAGTGCGGTGAGGAGCGAGGGCCCGTCTGACGCTGCTTGCAGCTTTAATTTTTCTTACGCCAAATTGAACCCCAATTTGACCACCTAAACATGCTCAAAAACTCCCCAAATTTTGAACACACATCAGGACTGGCGAAAAATTTGATATTTCGGGGGAATTACACATATGAATGGCAAAATGACTCAATAGCGCCACCATGAAGATTGGGCTTTAATGGAGTTAATACGGCTATAGTTTCACGTACAGCTATGAAATTTGGTACACACCTACAGTAGCCCGAGACAAAAAACTTCCTGCTGTTGAAATTTCAAAAAAAGCTCAACAGCGCCCCCTACAGCATGTGGTGCTTTGGCATTGGAATTTAACGAACTCCTCCCAGGATTTTTATCCGATCTTCACCAAATTCGCTGTGTGGCATCTAGAGCAATCCAGGATGAAAAGTTATTAAAATCTTGTGGCTGCGTCACACGGTGTGGGCGTGGCATGGCGGCCATTTTGAACAAAAAAGCTAAACAGCGCAGACTAGAGCACGTGGTGCGCAGGCATTGGAATTTATCGAACTCCTCCCAGGATTTTTATCCGATTTTCACCAAATTCGCTGTGTGGCATCTATACCCCTCCAGGATGAAAAGTTATTAAAATCTTGTGGCTGCGTCACACGGTGTGGGCGTGGCATGGCGGCCATTTTGAACAAAAAAGCTCAGCCGCGCCCCCTACAGCATGTGGTGCACAGGCATTGGAATTTAACAAACTCCTCCCAGGATTTTTGTCCGATCTTCACCAAATTCGCTGTGTGGCATCTAAACCCATCCAGAATGAAAAGTTATTAATATCTTGCACCTGCGTCACATGGTGTGGGCGTGGCATGGCGGCCATTTTGAACAAAAAATCTTAACGGCGCCCTCTGGAACACGTGGTGCCCAGGCATTGGAATTTAACAAACTTCTCCTAGGATTTTTGTGCCATCTTCAACAAATTCACTGTGTGTCATCTAGACCCCTCCAGGATGAAAAGTTATTAAAATCTTGTGACTGCGTCACAAGATGTGGGCGTGGCATGGCGGCCATTTTGAGCAAATTCGCCATGTGGAACGAAATGAGTTTTGGAGGTGAAGGGATCCATGTAAAATCACCAAATCCACAAAAATGCTCATTAATCTCAAAACCTAACGTTCAATATACAATTCAGGAGTGGACGTGTTCAAACGGCTCCACAGCGCCCCCTACAAATATTCAAATACTCATATAAAATCACTGCTTTATCCTACAAACATGAAATTTGGTGCATACATATAGTATCCCAAGACCAATAGATTTGCACGGTCAAAATTCCAATTGGCTCTACGGCGCCCCCTAGACAAGGTCGTGTGGAGAGCAGTGCGGTGAGGAGCGAGGGCCCGTCCGACGCTGCTTGCAGCTTTAATTAGGGCCCGAAGCACTGCAGTGCGTAGGACCCTATTGTTCTTTATTTTTCTTACGCCAAATTGAACCCCAATTTGACCCCCTAAACATGCTCAAAAACTCCTCAAATTTTGCACACACATCAGGACTGGTGAAAAATTTGATATTTTGGGGGAATTACACATATGAATGGCAAAATGACTCAATAGCGCCACCTTGAAAATTGGACTTTAGTGGAGTTAATACGGCTAGTTTCACGTACAGCTACAAAATTTGGTACACAGGTACAGTAGCCCCAGACAAAAACATTCCTGCTTTTGAAATTTTGAAAAAGCTCCACGGCGCCCCCTAGAAAACGTGGTGCGCAGGCATTGGAATTTAACGAACTCCTCCTAGGATTTTTTTCTGGTCTTCACCAAATTCACTGTGTGTCATCTGGACCCCTTCAGGATCAAAAGTTATTAAAATCTCATGGCTATGTCACACGGTGTGGGCGTGGCATGGCAGCCATTTTCACCAATTTTGCCACATGGAATGAAATGAGTTTTGGAGGTGAAGGGATCCACCTAATATCACCAAATCCACACAAATCCTCATCAATCTCAAACGCTAAGGTTTAATATACAATTCATGAATGGACATGGTCAAACGGCTCCACAGCGCCCCCTGCAAATATTCAAATACTCATAAAAAGTCACTGCTGTATCCTACAAACATGAAATTTGGTACAGACATATAGAATCCCGAGTCCAACAAATTTGCACAGTCGAAATTCCAATCGGCTCTATAGCGCCCCCTAGAAAAAGTCATGTGGAGACATTGGAATTTAACGAATTCCTCCCAGGATTTGTATCCAATCTTCACCAAATTCGCTGTGTGGCATCTAGACCCTTCCAGGATGAATAGTTATTAAAATCTCGTAGCTGCGTCACACAGCGTGGTCGTGGCATGGCGGCCATTTTGAGCGTGCGACCATGAAGTGTGAAATGCTCATAACTTCATTCCACATGATCAGATGTGAATGAAACTTGATATGTTTGATGACAGGCTATCCATCAACACTTGGGCGCAGCCAAACAGCTCGACAGTGCCCCCTAGAAATTTTAAAAATTCATATAAAATCACCGCTTTAACCTACAGACATGAAATTTGGTACATGTGCAGAGCAGTAACACAACTGTGTACTTTAAAGATTCCTATCATCTCCAGAGCAGCGGTGCGGGGGGAAGCGAGGGCCCGTTCGACGCTGCTTGCAGCTTTAATTATTATTTTTCTCCTGACGAAAGAACTGCATTTTTGAGGGCCTAAACGCGCTCAAAAACTCACGAAAATTTGCAAACACATCAGAAGCGGCGAAAAATTTTATATTTAATAGGAGTTGCACATGTGTGTGGCAAAATGGCTCTATAGCGCCACCTTGAAAATTGGGTTCTATGGGAGTTAATACGGCTAGTTTCATGTAACCCTACCAAATTTGGTACACATGTGCACCAAGACAAGACAAACAAAATTGCCTAATCAATCCATCAGCAAAAATGTACAGGAAGTCCGCCATTTTGCTTTATATTTTTGATTTATGGTCATATTCAAAAGCTATAACCGCACACAGGGTAACTCCAAGACAGCTGAAATTTGGTCAGTATATACAACAGGGCTTCGTGATTAAAAGTTATCAAAATGCTCCGCAAAAGTCTGAGGGCGTGGGCGTGGCAGCCTCCTGAACTTTGATGTTTCGCCATAAAATTTCAAGTGCTGTCTGAATACACTTCACAGGCTCCGATCTGCTTCAAACTTTACACATTTGATCATAGTCCTGCCCTGATCACATCCATATGACAATATTCATCCACAGTCATAGCGCCACCTCCTGGCAACAGGAAATGACAATTTTTACATTTTAATGTACTATTATTAGTCGGTTGACCGTATTCATCTGAAATGTGGTGACATAAGCCTCAAGACATTAATGATGATTCATGGAGAAAACTGTCACTGGTCGTCAAACAGTGTGTTTGTGGCTGGGTGGCGAACTTCGATGTCTCGCCATGACTGCTAAAGTGTTTATATCTCAGCTGTACATGATCCGATCTGGCCCAAATTTCATGTGCTGGACAACAGTCCACTTCTGAACACATCCACATTTTAAAATTTAGTCATAGTCATAGCGTCACCTAGTGGTAAAAGGATTCTCATTTGTCCTTACCACTGGTCCATACTTTGTGATATCATCCTGAAATTTGGCCAGTATATACAACAGGCCTTAAAGATGTAAAGTTATCAAAATCTTCCACAAAAGTCAAAGGATGTGACCGTGGTGGCCCTCTGACCTTTATGTACTTTTACCATTGTCAGCAGCTCTGGATTAAATCCAGATAAATGGTGCAACGCTGACACCTACTGTTCAAATCTTTAAATGCAGGTCTGTGTCATTGTAGAAAAATCCCTCTGTTTCAATATATTTTAATGTCCAATTATTATTTGGTTGACCGTATTCAACTGAAATTTGGTGACATAAGCCTCAAGACGTTGATGATGATTCATGGACAAAAGTGTGACTGTTAGTCAAACTGTTAGTCTGTGGCAGCGTGGTGAACTTGATGTCTCGTCATGACAACTAAAATGATTATATCTCAGCTGTACATGATCCGATCTGGCCCAAATTTCATGTGCTGGACAAGAGTCCACTTCTGAACACATCCACATTTTAAAATTTAGTCATAGTCATAGCACCACCGATTGGTAACAGGAACTTAAAGACAGTATATTTGCAGGTATCATTGCTTCAAACTTTGCAATATAAGCAATATATATATAAAGCTGACGTGCAAAAGCTCATGTCTCTCCCAAAACCTTTCACTCATGTTTTAAAACTAAATTTCTTTCTCATATAAATAGTCAGTGCCACCAAAAATGCACTGACTATTCTCAATTGCTTTGGCTCATTTCTTGAAACAGACCAGACGTTCTCAACACTCTTGGTGCTTTTGCCAAAACAACCTGGATGGTTCAGCACAAAACCATGGTTCACCTGCAAAAGCTCATATCTCTCCCAAAACAGTTCACACGACTGGTCAAAACTAAATTCTATTCTCATATAAATAGTCAGTGCCTCCAAAATTCATCGTCCCTTTGGCATTGTGTGAGCACTCTTATAAATGTCTATTCATATAATGGTTTGTGTCATTTGAAAACAAAATAGCATTTAGAGAAGTAATAACATCATTTTGAATGTAAAGTGTCAATTGAAGGAGAATTGAGGGCTTTTGCTCATTGTGTGTGTGTGTTTTCTGATTTGTATGCAGAGTTCTGAAAGTATGAGGCACGCTTTCACAAAATGTGTGTAAACTATCAAGAAAACTGTATTGACACACATAAAGCAACTTTCATACATCAGAGTAAAAAGAAAATCTATACAGCATAACATACTGTAATACAAGCAAAACAAAAAACAAGGAACATTATATGGAGCCTACAGTGCTGTAAATAAAGCTGTCCTCACCGTCCCTCTCCTGGCCACCGTATGTTCATGACTAATCCTGACAACTGAACAGACTATTGTGCATGTGATGACTTACACAATGAAATGGTGCTGACATGTTTTGGAGTGAACGACCATCAGACTGAGAAGTCAACAATCAGTTTAGATCAACAAGATCTGTTCACTTGGAAATTGTGCTAAATGCAGGCTACCTGTACTAAATCATTTGCAAAGATGTACTGAGACATCGAGACAAGTACTAAGATGTTTGCAATTTGATGAAATGAAGGAGAAATGCCAGTCTGTTGTGAACAATTGCCAAGTAGTTTGGAGGTTTGTCCATGTTGTTTTGAGAATGTAATTTCAGTTTCGAGAAATGAGCCAAACCTATGGAGAAAAACTGTACAAACAACGATATATCAAATATATATTTCAACTAGTTTAATTATACATTCGTCAATATTCGTATCATCACAGATTGTAGCTAGAAAAGCACCCTGAGAGCACAGACCTCCACCAAGCAGCTTCAGTCCACCCCAACACAATCTCCCAATGACAAAGTATACTTAAAAAACACTCAACATCTTTGTGCTATATATGTGCATATATATGCTCTGTCCTACCACAAGGTGGCACTGCAGGGCTTTCTAACACTCCCAATGTTAAATATCTTTTCAAAAAATTCCCAGATCCAGACACTGATCTGGATCACTCCCAAAACTCAATCATTTGTTCCTTGTCCCATTTCACAGGGGCTGAGGGGGCAACTCCCACTTCATTTCATGTGGCCTATTCTGCCTATGGCCGGAATATGTACAAATGATTATGTCTTCTTTGTCTTTTTTTAATTCATGAAAAAAAAATATGGTAGCCTCCTGAGAGACCGTGCGTTCACATGCGTGGACATGATATTTTGGCTTCCCTGCACCATAAGTTGAAGCTGAGATTGTTAATTTGATTATAGCACAAAAAATAAATAGAAATTTGGGTATGTTGCAAATTTGCAACAACGGGCATAATGGTCAATAATAGCGACCCAATAATACAGTAATATAACAATAATAAAACAGATTTTTAAAATTGATAACAGAACAGACAAAAATAGAACAGATAACATCTCACTCACAGATTTTTAAATTAATAACACAACAGACAATAGTCAATGAGAAATGAGTTTGACACCACTGATGTTCATGGTGGGTGAGAAAGTTTGTGATACAATCCTTGAAATTGGTCAGCTAAGTCTGAGCACCTTGAAATTTCTGCCACATCCCGACATGCGCCACATCTGGACGTGCGCCACGTCCCGACACGCGTGGGTGTGCGAGGGCCCGTTCAACGCTGCTTGCAGCTTTAATTAGTTACTGTTTTGGGTCAATCTGTGGCAGCCTCCTGACTTAGCTGCTAGTGTTTAGCATAGCCTCAGCCACTGTGAAAGCAGCTAATGCTCTGATACATGGCGATGCCTGTGCTTCTCAAGTGTTAATCTGATTTTAGAAGAATATTACGGTGCTGCAGATAGTGTCAGCTGCAGGCTAAGAAGAACAGCAAACCTCTCTGTGTTAGCATTAGCCTAGCATCATCAGCAGAATCAGTTCCAGCTGCACTGACACCAATAAGTGCTGTGTATTTTACAATACAAGAAATGTGGACATGCAGTTTTACAGAGCAGTTTTAGAATTTTAAATAAATTAACAAACAATACTTTGGTTTTTGAAAGGATCTGCTGGAAATTATCCCCTCATCATGGAGCAGCTCGATGCAAGTTGTGTAGGTAGCTGTCACAATTAAGGTAACGTGAGTCCAGCATATCTTCTCGGACTTAGTTGTTTTTTCTTAAAAAAGGATGAACTAGCTGCACTCTTAGTTATGGTAGCAGGAGTGTGTATGTCCTATTAGCCCACTGCCACACGGAGAATACATAAACAGAAGAACGCAGTAAGAAAAATTTCCTGTGTTACCATATCTCCTCATAAAAAAGCACTTGTCTCTCTGTTAATGTTCTTGGTATGTAGTACTCTAATAGATATGAGTATTAGAATTTAGTATTCATTTAAGTGTAAGCTAGCACAGAACTTGGCTATGAATCTTAAAGCATTATTAGTTATTGTTTTCCAAACTCTGTTTCAGAGTAATCTGTGGCTTCCTCCTCACCGGAATTAGAGGTATCTCCTTACCTCCTCACCAAGGCCGGCACACACTACAGGATAATCGGGCCGATTTTTGTCCCGATCTGCCCCTTACGATCAAAGCCAGCAAAGGCCCGATTGTCGGATGTTTGCAAACAACATCGGGTCCGATTTTCCTGTAGTGTGGGGTGTGTTAAGAGTGATTTTGTCCGTTCCGATCCGCTCGGAAGGTCTCGGAAGGAGAGATCGTAGATAATGAACATGTTTAATATTTGCGACTAGAAATCCTGTGGTGTGTGGGGTCTTCCGAGAGGAGCCGAGCATGCACAGTGTGTGATGTCACGTGTACCACATTTAAGCCAATCAGAACGCGAGCTGACTCAGCTGACTGACGGAAGAGGAAGTAAAAACAAACAAGTAGAGTTACGGTCGCTAAAAAAATAATCAGATTAATCATGATGATGGATTAATCCGCACTAATGCGTCAATTTTGACAGCCCTAAAAAATCTCTGTCCCTCGGCTCAGAGATCTGGATGGTCTGATGGAAAAACAGCTTCAATTCTAGTAACGCACCGCATTTTTGGCAGAAACGGTAACGCCGTTATAATGATGGGAAGAGTAATCGGTTAGATTACTCGTTACTGAAAAAAGGAACGCCGTTAGTAACGTCGTTATTTATAGTGCCGTTATTCCTATCATGTTTTTTGCACTAAAGTCACGTTTGACTACGCGAGATTTGGAATATTGAGCATGAAGAACCTGATAGTCTGCTGAAGAATCGGTTTAGAATCTTATAGTGTGGTGAGCTCTGTAGTGAACACCACACTACAAGATCAGCAGTGAGAAATCTTGTGCGATCTATCTTTTGTTATCTTCAAGTGTGTGGTCTCTAAATCTGAGAAGTTTTGAAAAATCCTGTAGTGTGTGCCAGCCTTAATGAAGCAGGTGCATGAGAAAGGAGGCTTGTCCTACCTGCAGACTGAAGGTCCTGATCCAGCAGCAGCAGCTCCCAGCGGGCGGTCATCTCGTCGTCTTCTTCTTCTTTCAGTAATCCGTAGAGTTCGCTTTGCAGAAAAGTGTCGCTTTGTGAATGCTTTCCAGAGATCTCTAAAGAGGTCAGCTGTCAGCTCAGATCAATTTGCCAAAGTGCAAAAAGGGACCGTGTGAAGGTCTGTGGGCCTTTTATAGGCTCCCATGTTCTGATTCCAGGACTTCAAACGATGCACGCAGGATGCTGCTGCTATGGGTTCAAATGTGGCCACATGCAGGATCCTGCTGTCTGTTCATCTGTTTGTTTCTCCATCTATGTGCATGAGTTTCCATGACTGACAGAAAACACTTCCAAACTTATGTGGCGCAAACACGAACTTTGTCTTACAAGATCGACACTTTTAAGGAAAGAACACAATAAAACTGTTTCCCTCTTTTGTTAAATTACAGATGTTACTAATAAAAGATGCAACACTGTCATTGTCTCCCTGGAGGGATGTGTTGGCCTTATTCCTGTCTTTAAACATATAGCTCTCCCTCCTTCTCTCTATGTCGACTTTCAAGACTTTTGATTTCCGACATGATCAGGCAGCACATCTTAACAGACCAAAGCTGTTAGTAATGTCCACATTACAAATCTAGATCTTTATCAATTCTAATCAGTTCCTTTACTACGATTGGCCATAAAATGACACTTCTTTTTTTACTGTATTTAAATCAGATATTGTTTTATTGCTCTTATTCGAAAGAACCTTTTGGCATAGTATGGATTGAAAAAAATAATCTTTCAACTTTTTAATTTTACAGATTTTCCCTGTTTTCCTAAATAATTGATTAAATCTAAATAATAATAAAAAACTTTATATATTGGGCAAAAAGGCCCAAACTGTAAATAATGTCCACATCAAGAACAGTGTTCAGTAATTCATTCTTTAATAATATGTGGCCACATAATTGCAGTTTTTTTTATTTTTCATCAATATGTGATTAATTGTCTTGAATTTTGTATTGTTTTACAAATATTTATTTTCAGCTTTTACAGCCTTTGAACGTCACAGTATTCCACCATCTTTGAACACATTTTCTGACATGTTTGAGCTGGACTTTCCATTTTAATGGGATTATTTTCTTGTGGCTTAGATTTACTTGAATTGCTATAAAGTTCCTTAAAACCTACAAAACTCTAGTCTAATAACACAATCTGAGCACTGACATGTGTCATTTTGTGCGTAATGAGTTTTATCTTAAAAATAATGTTCTTATCCAGAGAAGCTCTAATAAAATAATAATTAATCCACCGTATAAACCTGGATCTGTGCGGAACAGCTGATCGGTCAGATGTGTAGAAAAACGCAGAGCTCTCTTTAGTCGGATCCCGTGTTCATGACGTTTCCACTACTGTGCCATGTGCGCAAATACGCACATCACTCTCAATAAAACACACAGCAGCTGTGAGCAGCAAACGGAGCTTCAGTGGGTTTGTTAATGTTCCTGCAAAATGCCGTTTACAGTCAGTGACATCTGACCAGCATTAGCGTTTCAGACATTAACCCAACAACTGTCAGATCTGCCCGAGTCGCTCTCATGGCGGTATTTCCACCGATCTGTCACTTTGTTATGTAACAGATACCAGCGGGTGGCGCAGCGCTACATAGACACAAACTGGAGCTTGATCCACCCAGCTGGGTCACCTGGGTGACGATGTGTGATGCTGAGAGACCAGAAAACACCCCATGACCCCAAAAAACCCCCCTGACGATGTGTTCAGGTGCATCAACATGATGTAGGTGTCTTAAAGATGTAATGAGTGTCACTGTTTTGGAGGAGGGAGGGGGAGAGAGCAGTGGAGGACTGGACCGGTGATGAGATAAATGAGCTGCACCTGGAGAGAGGTGGGTCTGAAGGGAAGCAGGTGCAATTGAGAGAGTGGGGCTCGGTGATTGTCTCGAGCTGGAAGCCCAGCCGACAAGAGCTGTAAGCGGCACTCAGGATCCGGAGGTGGATGCCGTTCACATGCTGCTTAGGGCTGCTGGTGGCAAAGATAGGCAGCGTGGCCGTAGGGACAGGTTCCTGTGTTAGGCAGAGCTGAGGGAAGAGAATTACAGGGACACAGGAGTGCTTTTGTCCGCTCTCTGGCCTGGTGACGAGGCTCTCCTGCTGCACGTGGAGGCGCCTCATTCCGCTGGACCAGCTGCTTCCCCCACAACTGACTTTAACGCCGGGCCAGCGCTAACGCTCAGACCCCGGGGGAGGGTCTTGAATCTGGGAACAGTTAAGTAGTTTTAACCAATATTAATTATATTTGTTTGTCTTTAAAGGTGTCATCTTTGTACTCTTTAATGTTAAATGTATGATTCTAAACACAATAATAATGGTTGTAGTGCTGGGCTGGGAAAACAGCTGAACCAACTTCATCTCCTATGGTGTGTCCGTGTGTGGCCCCTGTGTGTGGCCCCTGTGTGCTGTGCGGTGGCAGTGATTTATTTCAGCGTGCAGTGCAGTGTCTCTGTGTGCCCTAAGGGGGTGAGTCCAGTGTGGCGTGCAGTGCCTTGAGGGGGTGTAACTTTGTGTTGGGCAAGTGTGACAGCCCATATGCTCATTTGGCTCATGGGGGCGTCATTATAGGAGATGAGAGGTCTCAGGCAGGGTCCCAAATACGAGTGTGCACCATTATTTGTTGTATGCCAAAGTTAATAATAAAGCATTGTATTTTTATCTGATTGTTGGGTTTCCCTCTCCTGTATAAATATTCTGTGTGAATAGAATACTAGGGAGAAGTAAAAGAAACAAAATGCATTACAGCTAGGTACATAACACCAACAGTGCAATACACAAAGTGCCATAAGTCCAAGTGCATATATTTATAAATGTGGTTTTGACCCACACAAAACAAATGTAAAAGGGCAACATGGAAATTCTGAGTCTCAACCCGGACGCTGGGTGGCCACTCAGACCCAGATCATCAAATACTGACAATTTTGAGATGGCACTCAGAAATATACTTTTACTCTGTGATCTATATTGCACCTTTAAGACACTGACAAATTTGAATTTCTTAACTTCAGATGACCAAACAGGGAACTTACTGGCACTAATGTGAAGGATGATACAGAGATGTGGACTGCAGGACACAGGCCAGCTCTGGTTTAGAGGCAGTGGGTGAGAGTCACTCAGTCTGGTCTTCAAGTGGTTCTTGTTAAAGTTCATGACAGAGAATGTCTCTTTACAAAGGTATGTGGAGCCAAACAAGCGTTTTGTTTGCAAATGTTTGAACCTCTGGAAACCCGTCTTTATCTAACTGCCAGTAAAGTTCATTAGAAAGCTGTTGGTGTCAGCTGCTCTACTCGCTGTCACACTGCAGCTCAGTGAGCTCCACTTGTAGTTGATGAGGAGCATCATAAGGTCCAATACTAGAAAAGCACTCAGAGTGCAGACCTCTGCCAAGGAGCTTCAGTCCACCCCCAACACAGTCTCCCAATTTGCATATTTAGGATGGAACGTTACAGATACAAATGTAATTACCATCCATCCATCCATCCATCGTCTTCCGCTTATCCGGGGCCGGGTCGCGGAGGCAGCAGTCTAAGCAGAGAGGCCCAGACTTCCCTCGCCCCAGACACCTCCTCCAGTTCTTCCGGTGGGACCCCGAGGCGTTCCCAGGCCAGCCGAGAGACATAGTCCCTCCAGCGTGTCCTAGGTCTACCCCGAGGCCTCCTCCCCGTGGGACATGCCCGGAACACCTCCCCAGGGAGGCGTCCCAAAGGCATCCGGAACAGATGTCCAAGCCACCTCAACTGACCCCTCTCGATGTGGAGAAGTAGCGGCTCTACTCCGAGCTCCTCCCTGGTGACCGAGCTCCTCACCCGATCTCGAAGGGTGCGCCCAGCCACCCTGCGGAGGAAACTCATTTCAGCCGCTTGTATCCGGGACCTCGTTCTTTCGGTCATGACCCAAAGCTCATGACCATAGGTGAGAGTAGGAACGTAGATTGACCGGTAAATACAGAGCCTTGCCTTTTGGCTTAGCTCCTTCTTCACCACGACGGACCGGTACAGCGACCGCATGACTGCAGATGCTGCACCGATCCGCCTGTCAATCTCACGCTCCATCCTCCCCTCACTCGTGAACAAGACCCCGAGATACTTAAACTCCTCCACCTGGGGCAGGATCTCTCCACCGACCCGGAGAGGGCAAGCCACCTTTTTCCGGTCGAGAACCATGGCCTGGGATTTGGAGGTGCTGATCCTCATCCCAGTCACTTCGCACTCGGCTGCAAACCGCCCCAGTGCACGCTGGAGGTCCAGGTTCGATGAAGCCAACAGGACCACATCATCTGCAAAAAGCAGAGACGAGATCCCGCGGTCCCCAAACCGGACCCCCTCCGGCCCCTGGCTGCGCCTAGAAATTCTGTCCATAAAAATTATGAACAGAACCGGTGACAAAGGGCAGCCCTGCCGGAGTCCAACGCGCACCGGGAACAGGTCCGACTTACTGCTGGAGATACGAACCAGACTCCTGCTCCGGTCGTACAGGGACCGGACTGCCCTTAGCAAAGGGCCCCGGACCCCATACTCCCGGAGCACCCCCCACAGGACGCCACGAGGGACACGGTCGAATGCCTTCTCCAAATCCACAAAGCACATGTGGACTGGTTGGGCAAACTCCCATGAACCCTCGAGCACCCGATGGAGAGTGTAGAGCTGGTCCAGTGTTCCACGACCGGGACGAAAACCGCATTGTTCCTCCTGGATCCGAGGTTCGACTATCGGCCGGATCCTCCTCTCTAGTACCCTGGAATAGACTTTCCCGGGGAGGCTGAGGAGTGTGATCCCCCTGTAGTTGGAGCACACCCTCCGGTCCCCCTTCTTGAAAAGAGGGACCACCACCCCGGTCTGCCAGTCCAGAGGCACTGTCCCCGACCGCCACACAATGTTACAGAGACGTGTCAGCCATGACAGTCCCTGCACATCCAGAGACTTGAGGTACTCAGGGCGAATCTCATCCACCCCGGAGCCCTGCCACCGAGAAGCTTGTCAACCACCTCAGTGACTTCAGCCCGGGTGATGGGCGAGTCCGCCTCTGAGCACTCAGCCTCTGCCTCCTCAGTGGAAGATATGACGGCGGGATTGAGGAGATCCTCGAAGTATTCCTTCCACCGCCCGACGACATCCCCAGTCGAAGTCAACAGCTCCCCACCTCCACTGTAAACAGTGTTGGTGAAGCACTGCTTCCCCCTCCTGAGGCGCCGGACGGTTTGCCAGAATTTCCTCGGGGCCGACCGGTAGTCCTTCTCCATGGCCTCCCCGAACTCCTCCCAGACCCGAGTTTTTGCTTCCACAACGGCCCGGGCTGCGGCACGCCTGGCCTGCCGGTACCCGTCAGCTGCCTCAGGAGTCCTATGGGCTAGCAACGCCCGATAGGACTCCTTCTTCAGCTTGACGGCATCCCTTACTTCCGGTGTCCACCACCGGGTTCGGGGGTTGCCGCCACGACAGGCACCAGAGACCCTGCGACCACAGCTCCGAGCAGCAGCTTCGACAATGGAAGTGGAGAACATGGTCCACTCGGACTCAATGTCTCCAACTTCCCCCGGGATCTGAGAGAAGCTCTCCCGGAGGTGGGAGTTGAAGACCGCACTGACAGAGGGCTCCACCAGACGTTCCCAACAGACCCTCACAACACGTTTGGGCCTGCCAAGTCTGTCCGGCTTCCTCCCCTGCCAGCGCATCCAACTCACCACCAGGTGGTGATCAGTTGACAGCTCAGCCCCTCTCTTCACCCGAGTGTCCAAGACACGCGGCCGGAGATCAGATGACACAACTACAAAGTCGATCATCGACCTCCGACCTAGGGTGTCCTGGTGCCACGTGCACTTGTGGACACCCTTGTGCTCGAACATGGTGTTCGTTATGGACAAACTGTTACTAGCACAGAAGTCCAATAACAGAACACCGCTCGGGTTCAGATCAGGGAGGCCGTTCCTCCCAATCACCCCCATCCAGGTCTCACTGTCATTGCCCACGTGAGCGTTGAAGTCCCCCAGTAGAACAATGGAGTCCCCAGTCGGAGCACTGTCCAGCACCCTTCCCAGGGACTCCAAGAAGGCCGGGTACTCCGCACTGCTGTTCGGCCCGTAAGCCGAGACAACAGACAGAGACCTGTCCCTGACCCGAAGGCGCAGGGACGCGACCCTCTCGTTCACCGGGGTGAACTCCAACACGTGGCGGCTGAGCTGTGGAGACGTGAGCAAGCCCACGCCAGCCCGCCGCCTCTCACCATGGGCAACTCCAGAAAAATGGAGAGTCCAGCCCCTTTCGAGGAGCTGGGTTCCAGAGCCCAAACTGTGCGTGGAGGTGAGCCCGACTATATCTAGACGGTATCTCTCAACCTCCCGCACGAGCTCAGGCTCCTTTCCCCCCAGTGAGGTGACGTTCCACGTCCCAACGGTTAGAGTCTGAGTCTGGGGATCGGGTCACTGAGGCCCCCGCCGTCGACTGCCGCCCGATCCACAAAGCACCCGGCCCCTACGAGTCCTTCTGCGGGTGGTGGGACCACAGGAAGGCGGGCCCACGTCGTCCATTCGGGCTATGCCCGGCCGAGCCCCGTGGGCCAAGGCTCGGCCACCAGGCGCTCCCTTGCGAGCCCCAACCCCAGGCCTGGCTCCAGGGTGGGGCCCCGGCTGCGCCGTGCCGGGCGACGTCACGGTCCTGTTCTTGTTTCTTCTCATAGGGGCTTCTGAACTGCTTTTAGTCTGACCCGTCACCTGAGACCTGTTTGCCTTGGGTGACCCTACCAGGGGCATAAAGCCCCCGACAACATAGCTCCCAGGGTCATTCGGGCACTCAAACTCCCCCACCACGATAAGGTAGCAGTTCCAGGGGGAACTACATTTGAAATGTATGTAATTACATTTCAAATGTAATTACATACAGTTGAAATGTGTTACTGACAATGCGGCGTGTCTCTTGTCTTGTGTCTGTGTTATACTGCGAGCTTTGTATACATAAACAATAAGGTGTGGTGTGTATTATTTAATATGAGGATATGAATTGCAAAGGCTGATGAACTGAAGGCCAAGAATGAACAGAAAAGTGGTGAATGAAACCAAAAAACTTCCAAACAAACCCCTTCATGAAATAAAA
Source organism: Dascyllus trimaculatus (assembly GCA_024666655.1). Lineage (NCBI taxonomy): Eukaryota > Metazoa > Chordata > Actinopteri > Pomacentridae > Dascyllus > Dascyllus trimaculatus. The sequence continues at coordinate 2,228,103 of CM045453.1, read as the reverse complement.
TCCCCACAGTCTCCACTTTTTAAAAAAAAAAAAAAGATTTAAGTTATTCAAAATTACATGAAATCCCTGAAACTATGAAGTACCTGTGAAAGTATTTTAAATTATTAAACCCACCCAATGAATTTTTAACCCCTATGAAATGAAAATATTCTACGTTTTATTGAACCCCGGTCCCCCACTTTACAGTCCCCAATACAGTCCCTTATATGAATTAAAGCTCTTTGAACCTTATTTTAAACCCCTTAACATTAAGTTTAACCCCAGAAATCAAATCCCCCCTTTTGTAAGCCCAGCTTATGCTAACTAAATGATTTTTAACCCTGGTAATGAAATAAAAATCCCTCAAAAAATGAATGCTCCGCTACACTAATGTACAGCAGAAAACACCAACAAAACCCCAAAAAAACACCCCTCAAATGAAATGACAGCTCAAGGCAGAAGCCCCTCACCCTAAGGACACGTAAGGAAACCAAAAAGTAAAGCAAAAAGAACAGAAAACCTCAAACCCCCCCCAGAAACGTCCCAAAAAGCAGCCGAACGCTAGCGATTTAGCGCTAGCCGCGGAGCTAGCGGCACCACAAGATCCCTCCAAAGGGACAAATAAACCCCATGCTGGTGAAAAGTCCTCTGTGAAATAGTGAACAATGTGTGCCAAGCAACATTTGGACCCCACAGTGGGTTTTCATCAGGCCACGGCACACAGCAAGGTCTGCTAACAGTGAGCTAGCACTGGAGCTTTAGATACCAGATCTTTCCTCATCAGAAGTCAGACGGGTCACAGAGCCAAAACCAACAGGAAATAGAGAAATAAGTTTTCCACGTGTGTATTTTAATTTTAATTTCCATTTACAAACACATCTAATTAAATCAACAAAATCTCATGTGGTCACAGGGGGTTACCTCAAAAACAAGAGAGCCCTCTGGTGGCTTTTAAAGTAAACCACATGTAATTGTCCACCCGGTTACAGTTAGATTAAAAAAATTCCTGCATCAACATGGTGATCCGGATCAGTCCCAAAATTGTATTTCTTCCTTGTCCCATTTCACACATTTCCTGAAAATTTTCATCTAAATCCGTCCATGAGTTTTCGAGTTATTTTGCACACAAACAAACAGACGCCGGCCATCACATAACCTCCTTGGCGGAGGTAACAATGGACAGCAGCTAACACAAAGCTAACAATGTGAACCATTAAACTGAATAGATCGCCACTAGCAGTTAGCATGGCAAACACACTCACCAGTTTGCGGTGAGTCTCGCTCGCGGTAGATGACCGGTTCACTCTTAATCTCCTGTTGGTAAATTTAGAATGAGTGTCAGGCGCTAATCACAGATAGTGGTAGAAGTTTCTGCCACTTACTGACCTGCTGCAGGCCCTCGAGGTGCTTCCCCCTGCTTACCTGAGCGTCTGCGCCATAGACAAATACTCATGTATGTATGTCTAAGCCGGGACCTAGGAGCTGTAAGACAACAGTGATGCCCAAAACCATACAGATGAACGGAAAAATGCCAGATATTGGCCTCAGTAATTGGTGAGACCCTGACGTACACGTACATACATGTAAATAGTATATCTGTATATGTGTGTGTGTGTGTGTGTGTGTGTGTATTGTAGCGGACACAGCCTTCCCCCTCTCTGTGGAATGCTAAGTGAGAGGACACCCCAGGTAAAAACAACACATTTGGGTAGACTTTGTGTCTACTCCCACCATTAAACTGCCACATTGAACACTACACAGGCCCGTGAACCCAACCGTCCTCAGGAAGAATCACCATTTGTAACTCATCGGAGCAAATGGTGCCATATTCACTTCTTTGTTCTTCAACACAAATCTCATGCCTCCTGCAGAGGAATGAGATAACCTGTGGAACATTCACACTTTGGGACCCTCAACTTCAAAAGGGACTGCAACTCACACTGAGTTGAGAATGTTTTTGCTGCATCTCTCCCATGGACACATTTCAAACTCCTTTTCCATCCCTAACTGATAAGGAGAGGCCATAAATTGTGGCCGCATACCAGTGGAAGACCTGGAACTGGGTCTTACCTTCATTCATTCACATAGGCACGGACTGAATAACTATTGTCCTATTTATTTGTTTCATGTGTTTGTACTTACATCAGCCTCAACATGATAACCTATATCAACTGTCCAAAAATCGCATTTCTAGGTGATGTGGGAGCAAAGTTAAGACTTTACAAGAATATTCACATTTCTAACATGGACTCACAGTGCCATCTAGCGACATTGGATACACGGGTTTGCCGGCACTAGACAACCAATTGTAGTGATATGTTGTCATGGATTGAAAGTGATAATGGGGAAAATCTGACATATTTTGCTACTACATTTCATCCAGTGTGTTATATTCACCAGTGATAACATAAACATGACATATACACAATCGCATATTAACATATAAGAATTTTTATATTTCATTCCTATTTTTGTGTAGTCTTTTGCCTTATGATGTATATGTATGTTATCAGCCTTTTGTTTCATATCAATGGGTCATGGTGAGAGATGGATAGATCGTTTTTGCGCATATAACCTAATTTTTGTATTTCAACCTAAAAGGGCAACTTTCTCTCCTCTTCGACAAAGAAGCAGAGTCAGGTTGCAAGTATTAGCGGGAAACTGCTATCCACGCCCAAAATAAACACCCACCAGAGGCCAGAGGATAAAAAGTGGAGGACCGCTTTGTCCTGGGCTCTTGCCATCTTTTTTCTCGCAGCTCTCTTGCCATTTTTCTTTGCTTTTTCTCTTGTCATTTTTTTTCCCCCGCGGCTCTCTTGCCGTGTTTTTCCACTTGGCACTCTCTCTTGCCATTTTTCCGTTATTTTGCGCGTTTTATTGTTGTGGCTCTTTGTTAATCTTTTAAACCTTTTTATTTAGATCGTGCTCACCCTCATCTAAGTCTGAGCTGCTTTACTACCATTCTTTTTAAGTCAAACTAACAAGAATCAATTAAAGTCGATTTTTGTTCTAACAGAACTTTTGTTTTTCAGAGATTTTGCGGCTAACACCAAACGCCGTCAAATCTAACCAGAGCCACAGTTAATAATAAAGTTGTTCCCCATCAACCCGGACGACTGCGTACTCCGCTCACGGCTGCCTACCACCAACTACCACCTGTGTGCCAACGTCAGGATTCTGCTGGCAGAATCTCTGGTCCTGCGCTGCTATGAGCGCTCCAACGGTAGAACGTTGCCTAGGAACCTAGACGAGGCTTCGGAAACATCCGCCCAGACTCGTCGCTCAAGGGTTCCAACCTAACGTTCCAGCTCACGGAGGCTCTGACCAGACAGCTCTGTTCAAAGTAGGCAAAGCCCACCTCTCCTATCTGCTCCTGATTGGGTTGATGCTGTAATATCTTGATAACAGGGTTAATTTTAGCGTATCAGTCATGAATCTAAATCAGAACTTTAGATCGTCGACCAATTACCCTTCTTTCACCATCATCCTCTTCATTTTGATTGATAATCTGGCATCACACATTCACCATACACACACTCTGACTCAACTGTTATAGCTCATGTATGTTGTATTAGTAGAATAGTTAATAGATATATTCATTTAGACCAGTTCATGGTTCTGTGTTTTCTTTGTGTGGGAATTGAGGTCAATTCAATCAGAATTTACGACTTTCAGCTAACAGACTGATCAACTTCATTCAATAAAAGTCTTTTTGAGACTTAATCTAGAATGATAATTTTCTCAGTAATCTGAGATGGTGCCCCTTCATTAACGAGTGCAATTTCATTGTAAAGTGTAGTTACGCTACAATATATATATATATATATATATATATATATATATATACACACACACCCATACATAATGATACAAATGCATAGTTTGATCAGTGACATATACAGCGATAAAAACTGTATTTTGACAGATTCACAAAGCTTATAGATCTTATGCATTGATGAAGACATATTCATTCAACATCTCAACACCTCAGTAATTGTTCAGTCGTTAATACAGAATTTTTCATTATTAAAATACATTTGCGTTAGTATTGCAAGAGACTGTGTGTATTCTTATGTTAACATACAGAACCAACACTTTCTCTGTTAATTGTCTTTAATTATACTCATATATTTACATGAATAAACTTGAATTTAATGGGTTAAAATGAACTGGAATTATCCTTTAGCACCTCATGAGTTTATAATGTTGTATTAGCTGGTTGTCTGAGAGAAAAGTGGGGAAAAGTGAAGACATTTTGTCTTAATTTCTGATGTTTCAGATCAAGATTTTCTGTCTTCATCTACTGGATCAAATGTTTGTCGTCTCTCCGAAACTCCTTTTCCACAAAAATCTTTTTTAAAAATCACAACTGTCATGAGACTGCTGTTTACAACTGTTATCAACTCTTAGTGGTTTCTCTATTTAAATCTGCTAACAAGTGGACACAATAGTAACATCATTTCAATCAACGGTCATAGAATTTTTTTGCCAATTTATTTGCCAATTCTATTTCTTTTGTTGCTCTTTTATATATAGAGATATATACACAGATGTATATATGTGTGTTTGCTTGTGACTGTTTCTCTGAATAACAGTCTCCTTAAGAAAACGAGACAAAGAAGCAACAGTGTCGTTTTACTGCCACTGTCCTACTTCTTGTCTTTAATCAAAAGGAAGATCATTGTTGTTCTGGTGGCTTTTTCTTTGTTCTTTTCTTTTTTTTTCCTGGAGCCATGTTCTTTTGCATTTTTTGTTGCATCCTGACGTTCTTTTTCCAGAGCAGATGTTTCTATGTCAGGATGATGCTGCTGAAGACAAACAGTTACTTTGATGGCTGTTTGTTCTTTGTTCTTCTTATGTATCTTTTCTTGTTGGTTTCTTGAGCCTTGTTCTGTTGGGGTTTCTGGTAGTATCCAGACATGGTTGTTTTGTCCAGCTGCCTCTCAGTGCCGTAGTTCTGCTGGAATGGACGCCTCTGCATTTGGGGAGCTCTGTAGGTTTGCTGGTAGTTGAGGTCCTCCGTCTCCTGCTTGAAGGACCAATCTGTGTCTGAGGCAGCTTCTGTCATGAGCCGGGTGGTATTGCTCATGTGACGCTGCTCAGCTAGCAGACTTTTAATGGGCTTCGTCTGCTCTGAGAACCTTTGCTGCTGCAGCGACCACATTTCCCTCTGTGGGTGCTGCTTCTGGTGTTCTCTGCATAGCGTCTTGTGACTTTGTTGGAGTTCTTCATATGCAGCTTTCAGCTCATTCAACTTCGTCCTCAGCTGCTTTTCTTCATTGATCATCAGCCCTCTGAGATTCAGCTCACCTTGCAGCCGCATAGTGGCATCATTCAGCTCCTTCTCCAGATCTCTGGAGGCTTTCAGCTCAGCTTGGAGGTGCTGATTTGTACTATTCAGCTGTTTCTCCAGATCTATCTTCTGCTTCTTGGTCTCTGCGTGCTGTTCTCGTTCTCTTTGATACAAATCCTTCCAGTCGTTTACTGACTTTTTGGATTTTTCAAGCTCAATGGTTAGATATTTTATTTGACCCCACAGAGTTTTGTTTTCTCCTTCTTCAGCTGTGAGGTAGGCAGAGAGCTGCTGGATCTTACAATCCTGGTTGGCCGAGGTTTTAGTGAGCTGCTGGATCTCAGCGGCCTGATTGGTTGTATGTTCAGTGAGCTGCTGGATCTTGGCCGCTTGGTCGATGCTGTTTGCACACAGCAGCTGAATCTTGGCCTCTTGGTTAGCGTTGTTTTCAGACAGCTGCCGAATCTTGGCCTCTTGGTTGGCGTTGTTTTCAGACAGCTGCTGAATCCTGGCCTCTTGCTTGACGATGTGTCCATTGAGCTGTTCGATCTTGCTCTTCTGAGCCACACTGTTTTCACAATGCTCAATGTTTTTAGCCTCCAAAGAGACAATTTCTTGTTGAGCTCTGAGCAGCTCAGCCTTCAGTTGTTCAACCTGGTTCAGCATAGATTTCTTTTCTAGTTTGCCGAACACTTTCCAATTACGGGGATTCAGGCAGGCTAAAGTCTTTCTTGACATTTGGCTGGTCATGTTGTCTGTCTTCTGTTCTGAAGATTCTCTGGGTGTCGTACGTCGGCTGTTGTAGGCTTTGAAATAAGCAGCTGTTCACTCTTGGCTTGGCTAATTGCACTGAGAAAGATGCAGGTCGCTGATGACCGGTTGGTGATTTAAGACGTATTCTGAAACCCTGCTGATGTCATTGTGATGTTATAACCAGTGGCATCAGTGATGTCACAAAGCAGAATTTCGGCTTTGATGCCTGGAGCTCTGCTAGTGTTTACATTCAGTTTACAGTTCTCTTTGCCCTCAGTGAGAAATTCAAAAGAAAACAACAGTTGGTTGTTCACAGAAATGTGAGGAATGTTTTTAGCATTAAAGAAGCAAATGTCCATAAATATAATGTATTTTCTTGAACTAATGTTTTGTGTGTATCTGCTGTTCTAGTTGATGTTGCATAAGAGTGAATACTGCCAACCTCTACTATGCTGAACTCCAACATCCTTCAACCTAGCTGTTCATATGATCATTTAGTTATACTTATTTATTTACTTATTAGCCAGACAATCAAATTGTTTGGATTTTATCAGACTGATTTATAAGAATAACCTGGTAACGCGGCTGCACCGACACAGCAAATATTATTATAATATCTGTAAAGTAATCATATCTTTGAGTGATCAAACACAGTAAAGCACAGTAATTTTTACAGTCACACATTGTAAACAAATACTTGTAAAGATACAAGTTGGCGTTGTGGATGTTAAATATTTTAGAATTTTTTTACAGCATGCAGATTAATACTTTTTCTGTAGTTATAATAATTAATTAATATACATTTTTAGCACTTTTACCACTGACTTTTTAAATACAACTTAGTTATTGCAGTTATTCATTTATTTTTTAAAATTAAAAATAACCAGAAAAAGTATTTGTAACTGTAAAAAAATAAATATTTTTACAGACAATTTGTTTTGTTTTCGTTGTTACAGTATTTTAGAATTTGTAATGTATTTTTTGACACTTTTCCTGCCAAATTTCCACCATATTTTTACTTTTTTAGAGAATATTATGATTAGTATTAATTTTAATTCGATTAGATTAGTTTAGACATACAGTAATGTTTTGTGTTTTAATGCAACATAGTCAAATCTCTATCCCTATTTTTATCTTATACTGATGTCTTATGAGGTGTGGGCACTGTATAACCAACCAGTAGATCTCAGATAGGGTTTACATACTGGCAAAACAAACACAGAAGATTTCCTTATATTCTGAGGTCACTGTCATTTGAAGGAAGTCCCAACCGACGAGCCTTAGGTGCACATCTAACAATGACTTGAACAGCTGCTTTAACTGCAGTGTTTTCTGCCCAAACAGAAAACTGACTGTGGTACTGAAAACTCTGTTGCTGAAGCGGAAAAACACTTGAGCTTCACCTCTCAGCCCCGTCTTCACTCTCCTGCTTGTATGTCAGTGTAAGTAATGCAACATATGCAGAATAACACAGTGTATGCTGCATTCAGGCGTATGTACAAGTTGGGAAAAATGTAAATTTGTTCAGTATTTACAGTAATAAATGTAATATTCAGTGCAATGTTGCCATCTTGTGGTTTAGCCACATAAATAGTACTTTAAGTAGCAGTTTATCCCACCTTTCTATAGTGGTATCAACAGCTTTGCTAATATGAGACTTTTTTCCTAATGAGTAGCAAACAAAAATATCGCAATATGCAACATATTTAACACAAGAAGTTGTTGAAGGTAAATCTAGTGGGTCCAAGCTTTCTTGCTTTTGAGTATTTGCAGCCAATCAGTGTTTACTACTACTTTGAGCTAGCTGCAGCAGTTTGCTCATCTATAATCAACATTTTGGCCATTTGCATGTAAAAATACCAAACCTTTTTGACATTTGATGATGTTACCTTGGACTCTGGGAAACAGTAACAAACAGTTTCACGGTTGTCTTCATTTTACAAAACTATAACGATGAATTCATTAATTATTTGAGCCACAAGAAGGCTTAACAATAGATCAAAACAAGCTAGATGAGCAACCGAAGCACAATAAACTAACTGGCAGCAGTTTAACCAAAGCGCGATGATTTGATTTTCTGTTTTTTAAGAGTATGTTCTAAGATGTTTGAAAAGGAATTCATGATAAAAAAAAGAATGTTTTCATATGAAAAAATAGCAAGATTTCTTGCTGCTGTTGTCAGTTTTGGTTTTTGTCCATCATCTTGTGGTCTAATCTAACTGCTACATAACCATCATCCCTAAACACATAATAAAGGCTGTGGTTGTGTCACATGTTGGTGGCACAGTGTGACTGCTGGGACTGTGACCTCTGACCCTACTAGCTGCTTTTAGGAAGGTGTTGTGTGTACCTGTGTGTTAGATGCTGTTTAATCATGATTAAACTAGTCCTTGATGGCGAGCTGAAGCCCAGGAGCCTGCATCCTGACAATCTTCAACCTGTGCGGTAGGAGTAAGCCAGCCCATACCCCACTGCCTTCACTACATCCAACTACCCACACAAGCCAAGAGAACTACATACACCTGGATCAAACTGATTCTCCAACATCCACACTGATTTCCTCTGAAAAGGAGACTGTGTTTGAACTCTGGGGAGGAATTTGGGGTTAGAGTGAATTGTTTGTTGAGCATTGTCTGCAATCTTGTAAGCGCTTTTTGCACATTCATTGTATCACATGTCACTGGTCATGACCACACACACTGTAAATAATATGCGCTTTCAACATATATAAATAATATGGTATCCTGTTTTAGGATGTTAATCCTGTTGTTTCCTGTTTATTTATATACTGGTCTGCAGCCTCCAAGAGTGAGTCTAGAACCTTCTGCTACAACCACTAGCCACTCAATCTGTCCACTGGTTAATATCAAAAGCTAAATTGGCTTTGCTACGCCCACTAATATCAATTGATATTAAGTATTACAGGGTGTGTGCTACATGTGTTTGATGGGAATCTAACTAGTGTTCTTGCACATAATTGTGGTGTGGTTATTTTCTCTCTCAACTCAGTTTGATGAAGACCCTGTAGGCCCCAGCTGAAGAGGTAGGCCGCTTACTGATCTGTCCTTTAATTTCAAAATACCTCAGTATTCTTGGTGATGTGTCGAAACTGACCCCTAGGACATGAGTCAGCCTCATTGGGTCACAGTGTAACGCTAGTCAGCTCCTCCAGTACCAATTTCTTACAGAGCCAAAGACTGAGAGGGTAAACTGTATGGCAGTGCAGGAGGGTTATTCCCTCCGAGGTATATTTGCCAGTCAATATGATGTGTTTTCCTTCTTTCAGAATGAGTGTCAGGCTGCTGCTTTGCCTGGACCGATTTGGCACGCGGTCCAGTTTTGGCAAAGCTTTTGCGGAGGGTGAGTTTATCAAAGACTGTGTCATGAAAATCGCAGAGAACATCTGCCCCAAGAAGAAGCACGAGTTTGCTAGCTGCTACTGAAGAAGAGATGTGGACCTTTTCTTCTCCCTTCTCCGTGGACCTGATGATGCTCCTCATCAACTACAAGTGGAGCTCACTGAGCTGCAGTGTGACAGCGAGTGGAGCAGCCGACACCAACAGCTTTCTAATGAACTTTACCGGCAGTTAGATAAAGACAGGTTTCCAGATGTTCGATCATTTGCAAACAAAATGCTTGTTTGGCTCCACATACCTGTGTGAGGAGACATTCTCTGTCATGAACTTTAACAAGAACCACTTGAAGACCAGACTGAGTGACTCTCACCCACTGCCTCTAAACCAGAGCTGGCCTGTGTCCTGCAGTCCACATCTCTGTATCATCCTTCACATTAGTGCCAGTAAGTTCCCTGTTTGGTCATCTGAAGTTAAGAAATTCTAATTTGTCAGTGTCTTAAAGGTGCAATATAGATCACAGAGTAAAAGTATATTTCTGAGTGCCATCTCAAAATTGTCAGTATTTGATGATCTGGGTCTGAGTGGCCACCCAGCGTCCGGGTTGAGACTCAGAATTTCCATGTTGCCCTTTTACATTTGTTTTGTGTGGGTCAAAACCACATTTATAAATATATGCACTTGGACTTATGGCACTTTGTGTATTGCACTGTTGGTGTTATGTACCTAGCTGTAATGCATTTTGCTTCTTTTACTTCTCCCTAGTATCGTTTCTGTTTCTGTGTAATAAACCTTTGTCTTGGTGGAAAGAGTGTAGAGAGCCCGCACACAGAATATTTATACAGGAGAGGGAAACCGAAGAATCAGATAAAAATACAATGCTTTATTATTAACTTTGGCATACAACAAATAATGGTGCACACTCGTATTTGGGACCCTGCCTGAGACCTCTCATCTCCTATAATGACGCCCCCATGAGCCAAATGAGCATATGGGCTGTCACACTTGTCCTACGCAAAGTTACACCCCCTCAAGGCACTGCACGCCACACTGGACTCACCCCCTTAGGGCACACAGAGACACTGCACTGCACGCTGAAATACACTATATTACCAAAAGCATTTGCTCACCCATCCAAATGATCAGAATCAGGTGTCCTAATCACTTGGCCTGGCCACAGGTGTATAAAATCAAGCACCTAGGCATGCAGACTGTTTGACAAACATTTGCAAAAGAATGGGTCGCTCTCAGGAGCTCAGTGAATTCCAGCGTGGAACTGTCATAGGATGCCACCTGTGCAACAAATCCAGTCGTGAAATTTCCTCACTCCTAAATATTCCACAGTCAACTGTCAGCTTTATTATAAGAAAATGGAAGAGTTTGGGAACAACAGCAACTCGGCCACGAAGTGGTAGGCCACGTAAACTGACGGAGAGGGGTCAGCGGATGCTGAGGCGCATAGTGCAAAGAGGTCACCGACTTCCTGCACAGCAATTGCTGCAGAGCTCCAAACTTCATGTGGCCTTCAGATTAGCCCAAGTACAGTACGCAGAGAGCTTCATGGAATGGGTTTCCATGGCAGAGCAGCTGCATCCAAGCCGTACATCACCAAGTTCAATGCGAAGCGCCGGATGCAGTGGTGTAAAGCACGCCACCACTGGACTATAGAGCAGTGGAGACGCGTTCTCTGGAGGGATGAATCACGCTTTTCCATCTGGCAATCTGATGGACGAGTCTGGGTTTGGAGGTTGCCAGGAGAACGGTACATTTCAGACTGCATTGTACCAAGTGTGAAATTTGGTGGAGGAGGAATTATGGTGTGGGCTTGTTTTTCAGGAGTCGGGAGTTGGCCCCTTAGTTCCAGTGAAAGGAACTTTGAATGCTTAAGGATACCAAAACATTTTGGACAATTCTATGCTCCCGACCTTGTGGGAACAGTTTGGAGCGGGCCCCTTCCTCTTCCAACATGACTGTGCACCAGTGCACAAAGCAAGGTCCATACAGACATTGATGACAGAGTCTGACAGAGTCCCTCTGTGACTGGCTCCTAGACTTCCTGACTGGCAGGCCCCAGTCTGTCAGGATTGGAAATAGGACATCGGCCAGCATTATCACAAATATTGGAACTCCACAGGGATGTGTCCTCAGCCCCATCCTCTACACCAGGGGTGCTCAATCCTGGTCCTCGAGAGCCCCTATCCAGCATGTTTTAGATGTTTCCCTCTTCCAGCACACCTGATTCAAATGATCAGCTCATCATCAAGCTCTGCAGAAGCCTGATAACGATCCTGATCATTTGAATCAGGTGTGTTGGAAGAGGGAAACATCTAAAACATGCTGGATAGGGGCTCTCGAGGACCAGGATTGAGCACCCCTGCTCTACACCCTGTTCACATATGACTGTGTCGCCTCCCACAAGGACAACATCATCCTGAAGTTCGCTGACGACACTGCAGTGATAGGACGCATCACTGCGGGGGACGAAGCGGCCTACAGGATGGAGGTGGCCGGTCTGGTGTCATGGTGCGAGGACAACAACCTCACCCTCAACACAGAAAAGACGAGGAGAGAGGGACCTCATCAGCCACTATTTATCCGGGAGCTTGATGTGGAGCGGGTGAGCAGCTTCAAATACCTTGGGGTCCACATCACTGAGGACTTCTCATGGACTTCCAACACCACACAGTTGGTCAGGAAAGCTCAACAACGGCTGTATTTCCTGAGGAAGCTGAGGAAGTTTGGCATGTCAGCCAGGATCCTCAGCAACTTCTACAGCTGCGTTGTGGAGAGCATCCTGACCAGCTGCATCACCGTGTGGTACGGCAGCACTACTGCTCTGGACCGCAAACGCCTGCAGAGAGTGGTCAGGACTGCTGAGAGGATCACCAGGACTCCACTGCCCTCTCTGCACAGCGTCTACCACCGCAGAGTCCACAGGAGAGCTGCCAGCATCACCAAGGACACCACCCACCCACAACATGGACTGTTCACACTCCTGCCCTCAGGACGGAGGTACAGGAGTGTGAAATGCAGGACGACCCGCTTAAGAAACTCTTTTTATCCCACTGCCATCAGAATCCTCAACAGCTGACCGGATTCTACTAAAGACAAAAAAAAATCCATACACTTGAACTGCAATTATCTTCTGTTTACATTTTCTTGCACTACTTTGCACTAAAATACACTTTACTGTTCATATTTACATTGTTTTTCTAAATACACTTTACTGTTCATATTTACATTGTTTTTTCTTATTTCTATTTTATTTGTATATACTATTTTTATACTTGTTGCTGGTTATCTGAGTGGACAGCAAAGTAAGAATTTCATTGTGCAGGGAAACGTGTTTCTTACTGTGCACTTGACAAATAAAACTTTGAATCTTGAATCTGGTGTGGATGAACTTGACTGGCCTGCACAGAGTCCTGACCTGAACCCGATAGAACACCTTTGGGATGAATTAGAGTGGAGACTGAGAGCCAGGCCTTCTGGACCAACATCATTGTGTGACCTCACCAATGCGCTTCTGGAAGAATGGTCAAATATTCCCATGAACACACTCCTCAACCTTGTGGACAGCCTTCCCAGAAGAGTTGAAGCTGTAATAGCTGCAAAAGGTGGACCGACATCATATTGAACATTATGGGTGTAGCATAACTACACTTTTAATGAAAATTTGCACTCGTTAATGAAGGGGCACCATCTCAGATTACTGAGAAAATTATCATTCTAGATTAAGTCTCAAAGAGACTTTAATTGAATGAAGTTGATCAGTCTCTTAGCTGAAAATCGTAAATTCTGATTTCATTGACCTCCAGTTCCCAAACAAAGAAATACAAGGCAGAACCGATGATAATTATACACAAACATTTATTAACTAACACTACAAACAAACAATAAACAACGATGACATAACAACAGACAGTGAATGAATGAATGAATGAATGAATGAATGAATGAATGAATGAATATAAACTAATTAACTGTGATCGTCACTGGAAGCAGCTGATAGAAAGATGATGAATTTAGAATCTCTTTAGAATTGGAAGCCAATCATAATTTATAAATTCACCCGTTTAGCAGAAAGAAAACGATACTTGCGTAGCCCTTTGATGGAGAGAGAAGGCGGCCGCAGGATGTTCAGCTGTGATGATCTGCTGGATGAGTCGGATCAGGAACGCAGAGACAAGGAGGCACTTTGGTGTAGTCATGTTGTAAAAATGTACCAAAGTACAAACACTAAGAGTCGAAGCTCATAGTTAGAAGAAAATGTCCGTGCTGTTGCGTTATTAAAGTTAACTTAAGAAGTCTAACTTCAAGTTAATCATGGAAAAACACAGCTCACAAAAATATTAAGAACCCTTGTTGAAAGTTGCGCTGTGTAAAGAAAAAAAACTCTGTAAAGAGCTTTTGAAAAAGGCTGTTAAGTAAAAATCTTGATTTAAGAAAAATGCTAAAAGAAACAGACCTTTAAAAACCCCAAAACTTAGCTCTTAAAAGAAGTGAACCCTTGAATGAAAGAAAAAACCTCTTAGAAAGTTTAATCAAAAGCCCAAGTTCTTAAAAAGTAAAAGCCGCCCAAGTTGCATTCCAGTGACTTTCCTTTTATATAGAAAGTTTTGGAGTCAAATTCAAATCAGCATCTGACCAATCGTGGCTGTGTCCATCCCAGGGGGAGGTGAGCTTCACTGTCCAAGAGAGATCAGAGGCCAAATACCTTTAGAGCATACTTTAAGATTATTTCTTAAACATGCAAATTTGATTGTTAAATGTTTATGATGATCACAGATCTAAAATCTCACTAAATGTGTGATTAAAACGACACCAAACATGATATGTTTATCTCACATGGTTCCAGAGATAATAATAATAAAAGATATAACACAAGAATAATCTTACAAATAGTAGACTTTTAGGCTACATGAAAGTAAACTATTAATGTAACTACAAATGTAAGCAAATACATTCAATTATAAGAAAAATACAATTTAGCAGTATACATGCTGAGGATAAAAGATCTCTCTCTCTCACCGTGTGTCTTTTATGGTGGTCCGTGAAGAGAGAGGAGGGGGTGTTGGTGTCTGGTGTTTGCATCTCAATAAACACTTCAGATTCAATGTGTTCTCCTTCCATGCTGGTCCTGATCAACCTGGTATCACAGAGTCCAGATGTTGGGATCATCCCTCCAGAGATGTTGAATTCTTTGATTTTATTATTTAGAAGTGTTTAGTTCGAATCATCAAAGAGTTCCTTGTGTTAGGAGGAATGTCATCTCTCTTCTCCCGAGGTGTATGGTTTTCGTCACATTTTGGCGCTTTTATGACCCTTATCAGATTCTGGTGCAGAAGGGAGACATCCTGTCGTCTCCAAAAAGGGGGGATTTGGGTTAGCTGTCACCTGAAATGGTTTCTTACCCAAATTACGGCTCTGAGAAACAGTTTCTGGATTATCTGTGCGTTGACTCCCAATGTTCTGCTTGATAGCTTGGAATGTTCTGCTCCGTTGTACGCTACATGGGTTAGGAATGGGATGGCACTTAAGTTCATATGTGAGTCAAGGCAGGTGAGCAAATACTTTTGGTAACATAGTGTAAATCACTGCCCTCGCACAGCACACAGGGGCCACACACGGACACACATAGGAGATTAAGTTCATTCAGCTGTTTTCCCAGCAGCCCAGCACTACAACCATTATTGCTGTGTTTAGAATCGCATACATTTAACATTAAAGAATACAAAGATGACACCTTTAAAGACAAACAAATATAATTAATAATGGTTAAAACTACTTAACTGTCCCCAGATTCAAGACCCTCCCCCGGGGTCTGAGCGTTAGCGCTGGCCCGGCGTTAAAGTCAGTTGTGGGGGAAGCAGCTGGTCCAGCGGAATGAGGCGCCTCCACGTGCAGCAGGAGAGCCTCGTCACCAGGCCAGAGAGCGGACAAAAGCACTCCTGTGTCCCTGTAATTCTCTTCCCTCAGCTCTGCCTAACACAGGAACCTGTCCCTACGGCCACGCTGCCTATCTTTGCTACCAGCAGCCCTAAGCAGCATGTGAACGGCATCCACCTCCGGATCCTGAGTGCCGCTTACAGCTCTTGTCGGCTGGGCTTCCACCTCGAGACAATCACCGAGCCCCACTCTCTCAATTGCACCTGCTTCCCTTCAGACCCACCTCTCTCCAGGTGCAGCTCATTTATCTCATCACCGGTCCAGTCCTCCACTGCTCTCTCCCCCTCCCTCCTCCAAAACAGTGACACTCATTACATCTTTAAGACACCTACATCATGTTGATGCACCTGAACACATCGTCAGGGAGGTTTTTTGGGGTCATCGGGTGTTTCTGGTTTCTCAGCATCACACATCGTCACCCAGGTGACCCAGCTGGGTGGATCAAGCTCCAGTTTGTGTCTATGTAGCGCTGCGCCACCCGCTGGTATCTGTTACATAACAAAGTGACAGATCGGTGGAAATACCGCCATGAGAGCGACTAAGGCAGATCTGACAGTTGTTGGGTTAATGTCTGAAACGCTAATGCTGGTCAGATGTCACTGACTGTAAACGGCATTTTGCAGGAACATTAACAAACCCACTGAAGCTCCGTTTGCTGCTCACAGCTGCTGTGTGTTTTATTGAGAGTGATGTGCGTATTTACGCACATGGCACAGTAGTGGTAACGTCATGAACACGGGATCCGACTAAAGAGAGCTCTGCGTTTTTCTACACATCTGACCGATCAGCTGTTCCGCACAGATCCAGGTTTATACGGTGGATTATTTATTATTTTATTAGAGCTTCTCTGGATAAGAACATTATTATTAAGATAAAACTCATTACGCACAAAATGACACATGTCAGTGCTCAGATTGTGTTATGAGAATAGAGTTTAATAGGTTTTAAGGAACTTTATAGCAACTCAAGTAAATCTAAGCCACAAGACAATAATCCCATTAAAATGGAAAGTCAAGCTCAAACATGTCAGAAAATGTGTTCAAAGATGGTGGAATACTGTGACGTTCAAAGGCTGTAAAAGCTGAAAATAAATATTTGTAAAACAATACAACATTCAAGACAATTAATCAAATATTGATGAAAAATAAAAAAAACTGCAATTATGTGGCCACATATTAAGCAGTCCCTCCAGGATTTCACGGACGTTTTTCAAGATTGTTGTGGCCTAAAATGCCTGAATTCGCAGGAACTTTTCTAAAAAAATTGTGATGTAAGTTGCCATGTTTGAAGCGTATTTGTTGCTATAAAATTGCGGGAGACAGTAAAAAAAATGTCAAAAAGTTGCATTTTTTCTTTGTTTTGTATAATTCATTAAAAATTTTAAAAGTTTAAAAAGTCAATTTCACATCCTTGCACACGCGTGTTCACACACACACGCTCACAGCTCGTCATGTCAGTTCATTAATCTAACTGACCTTCATTGTTTCAGTGCTGCCACAGATCTGGATGCAGCAGCTTCGTCACGGTGGTTTGTCTGGTCTGTGGTCCGCTGGTTTCACCCATTCTCCTGATATGTTTACGGTAGAAAAATGTTTGTCAGTGGATGGTTTTGGTTTGTGTTCCACCTCAATATTCCACGGGGTGAAAACAGTTTAGCTCCGCTTTGGTGAAGAACATCAGGGAATTGTTTTGCAGTAGTTTTTGTTGCACATGTATCTGTATCTTCAAACCATGAACAAGGAAGTGAATTTGGTGATGTACGTGCATTACGTTTGTGCTGGGGACTGCTATGATTGGTGGCCCTCAAGGGAGGCGGGACAAAATTGCAGAAAAGTTGCAGTGATTGGACAAAATTGCAAGGTCGCACAGAATTCATGTAGATTGGCTGAATTTGCGTTAAGTGTTGCGATCGCAACATTGCAAATTCCTGGAGGGACTGATTAAGAATGAATTACTGAACACTGTTCTTGATGTGGATATTATTTACAGTTCGGGCCTTTTTGCCCAATATAAAGTTTTTTTTATTATTTAGATTTAATTTAAATAATAAGTTAAGGAAAACAGGGAAAATCTGTAAAATTAAAAAGTTGAAAAATTATTTTTTTCAATCCATACTATGCCAAAAGGTTCTTTCGAATAAGAGCAACAAAACACTATTTGATTTAAATACAGTTTTTTAAAAAAAGTGTCATTTTATGGCCAATCGTAGTAAAGGAACTGATTAGAATTCATAGAAATCTAGGTTTGTAATGTGGACATTACTAACAGCTTTGGTCTGTTAAGATGTGCTGCCTGATCGCGTTGGAAATCAAAAGTTTTGAAAGTCGACATAGAGAGAAGGAGGGAGAGCTGTATGTTTAAAGACAGGAATAAGGCCAACACATCCCTCCAGGTAGACAATGACAGTGTTGCATCTTTTATTAGTTAACATGTGTAATTTAACAAAAGAGGGAAACAGTTTTATTGTGTTCTTTCCTTAAAAGTGTCGATCTTGTAAGACAAAGTTTGTGTTTGTGCCACATAAGTTTGGAAGTGTTTTCTGTCAGTCATGGAAACTCATGCACATAGATGGAGAAACAAACAGATGAACGGACAGCAGGATCCTGCATGTGGCCACATTTGAACCCATAGCAGCAGCATCCTGCGTGCATCGTTTGAAGTCCTGGAATCAGAACATGGGAGCCTATAAAAGGCCCACAGACCTTCACACGGTCCCTTTTTGCACTTTGGCAAACTGATCTGAGCTGACAGCTGACCTCTTTAGAGATCTCTGGAAAGCATTCACAAAGCGACACTTTTCTGCAAAGCGAACTCTACGGATTACTGAAAGAAGAAGAAGACGACGAGATGACCGCCCACTGGGAGCTGCTGCTGCTGGATCAGGACCTTCAGTCTGCAGGTAGGACAAGCCTCCTTTCTCATGCAACTGCTTCATTAGCTGATCTACAGAAACCAATTCAAAGTGTTTTTAGCACGAAAATGAGAAGAATGTGTGACATTTGCTAAGTTTGCAGAACCATCAGAAGCTCTGGTGACAAGTTTGAAAACATAGTTTGAACGATGCTGATGATTTGTTTGTTGTAAGAATGTTCTTTCTGAGTTTTACTGTATGAAGTTTGCCAGTAGATGTGAGGGATGTGTTCAAATGCTGTAGTATATTCAGGAAATATGCGGTTTTACTTTGAGGGCATCCTTTTAGTTCAATTTATTGCGTGAAGTTTTGGAAAACAAGATGACGACTGAGACATTTTTCATAAAATGCTAAATACTTTTACCCGTGAAGAAAAAATTAAGAAAGTTTTCTGTTAAAGTTAAAACTCTGTCAAGTTTTGGTGACACATTTGAAAACAGGATTTGTGTGATTCAGATGTTTTTCTGGTGTCACATTCATATTTCCAAGTTTTACTGAATGAAATGTGCCAGTATATGTGAGGAATGTGTTAAAATGCTGTAGAATATTTTTTAAAAATGTGTTATTTTATTTGAAGAGCACTTTTCTAGTTGAATTTGGTGTGTAAGGCTTTGGAAAACACAATGGCTACTCAGACATTTTTCATAAAACGCAAAATTTTTGTAGCCACGAAGAAGAAAAATGAAGAAGGTTTATTGTGAAATTTCAAAGTGTGTCAAGTAACAGAAGTGTTGGTGACATTTTTAAAACAGAATGTGTGTGATACTGATGTTTATTTGGTGTAAAATTGTTATTTCTAAGTTTTACTGTTCGAAATGTCCCAGTACATGTGAGGAATGTGTTCAAATGCTGTAGTATGTTAAGAAAAATGTGCTGTTTTTAATTGAATTTGGTGTGTCAGGTTTTTGGGAAACACGATGGCCACTGAGACATTTTCATAAAATGCTGAAAATTGGATATTTTTAAACCATGTAGAAAGTTTTGTGAAACAAGATGGCGACTCACAGTTTTCATAAAATGCCATAAACATTTCTTTTGATGACCTTGGAGACGTTGGAACTATGAGGAGAAGCGTTGGGAGGAAACGTCAGAACGTGCTGATGTAAACAAAAGAGCTGAGCTGAAAATAGTGTCAGTACATCAGCTGCTTCTCATTTAGAGCTGATCCTGTTTGTAAGTTGATGTTTAGATGTTATTTAAAACACACTGTCAGATTTATGCTGCTCTGAAATGAACTTAGTGTCTGACTGTCAGCTGCTGTGTTAAAATCTGTCATCTGACTGTTCGGTGTTATTATCGGTGTTACTTGAGTGACTGTATGCGCGCGTCCATCGTCTCCTGCATGAGCATTGATTTATAACTTCTAACCTGTAGAGTCACTGTAGAGACAGTAGTGTTCACAGAGGATCCCATGTTTCTGTGGTTATTTTGTTGACAGCCTGCTGTTGCGTAACTTAGGTTCCCATGTTTTGTCGTGCGTAATTGCGCACGGAGATTGGTGCACTGTGGCTGGTTGCCTGTATCAGTGTTTTATAGCGGTGATGGAGAATGTGGCATCATCTTGCTGTTCTTTCTCTGAATCGCTGAAGGTCTTCAGACCCTCCTTTTAAACTTCCTTATTCCAAGTTCATTTAAATATATAGTCATGCAGCAGAATTGATATTTTTGTGGAACTCGGTACATGCATCACTGCTGCATGTGAGAGTTTCTAAATGTGCTTTTATACTTTAGAATTTACTGAGTGAAGTAATAGATGTGGATGTTGCTCCTTTCAGAAAAAAAACAGAATATAATTTGATTCATGTAGTGATTTGATACACTATTGTGTAAAATATCTGATAGTAATATTACAGTTTATTGATTCATGTTATATTTATAATCTCTGCACAGCCATTACTGTGTGTATGAAACAGTCTGCACAGCACAGCATCCTGTGATATTAAGAAGTCAGAAGAGTGTAAAGGATTTTGAAGTATTGGTACATATTTGTGTGTATTTGTGTCTCAAGTGCTGTTTGGCAAATGCTTGTAAAGTGTTTCTTTCCTATGAAAAGTCAGAAGAGAAAAACTCACAAAGCAGTGTTTGTGTTTTTATACTACACTGATGGTAGAAGGTTTTCTGACTGACTGAGGTTTTATTTGCTATTTGTTTTATCTGCTGTCATTATCTGACTGTTGATTTGAATTTTCTTTATCTAAGTATGTGGTTTGATTTACTGTCAAACTGGCCTTTGATGTGCCTGTCCTGTTTTGGGGGTATTTTTATTGTCTGTCTCTGATTTTGCATCAGTTAGCTTGTGTTGTGTCGTCTGCGTGTGACATCATCTTATTTTCCATCTAAAAAGCATGGCTTGTGTTTTTAAAAACACAGACTTTTGATGTGGGCATTATTGTTGCCTGTTTATTAATGGTTATCAAGTAAATCAGTTCTTTTTTCTGTGATTTTACTTGTTATTATCTGTAATTGAACAGAACAGGTAAAGTAAAGGTAAGAACTTTTGACTAGGTTTTGATGGTTGTTATGTCTGATGGTGTCCTGCATGAACCGTTATCTGTACGATGGTTACTGGTTGTTTCATGTGAGTAAACTGTGTTTTCAGAATGATCACAGCCACTATCTAATGCTCTGTAACTCATCATGTTCTCAGAATGTTGACTCAGTTAATAGTCAGAAAAATAACTTTGTGCTTTTGTTTCTTTCCTCGAAGGCGTCGCCAACACTGTTGTGCGCCCTGCAGCTGGAGGGTTCCCTGATCTCATTGACGAAGGTAATATTCTCCCTTTATACTCAGAGGGGGAGGTTAGTTTATCTAGCGCTGACTGGTCAGAGGGGGAGGTTAGTTTATCTAGCGCTGACTGGTCAGAGGGGGAGGTTAGTTTATCTAGCGCTGACTGGTCAGAGGGGGAGGTTAGTTTATGTCGCACTGACTGGTCAGAGGGGGAGGTTAGTTTATGTAGCACTGACTGGTCAGAGGGGGAGGTTAGTTTATGTAGCACTGACTGGTCAGAGGGTGAGGTTAGTTTATGTAGCACTGACTGGTCAGAGGGGGAAGTTAGTTTATCTAGCACTGACTGGTCAGAGGGGGAGGTTAGTTTATCTAGCACTGACTGGTCAGAGGGGGAAGTTAGTTTATCTAGCACTGACTGGTCAGAGGGGGAGGTTAGTTTATCTAGCACTGACTGGTCAGAGGGGGAAGTTAGTTTATGTAGCACTGACTGGTCAGAGGGGGAGGTTAGTTTATCTAGCACTGACTGGTCAGAGGGGGAGGTTAGTTTATCTAGCACTGACTGGTCAGAGGGGGAAGTTAGTTTATCTAGCACTGACTGGTCAGAGGGGGAGGTTAGTTTATCTAGCACTGACTGGTCAGAGGGGGAAGTTAGTTTATCTAGCACTGACTGGTCAGAGGGGGAGGTTAGTTTATGTAGCACTGACTGGTCAGAGGGGGAGGTTAGTTTATCTAGTCTTAGCAGGTCAGAGGGGGAGGTTAGTTTATGTAGCACTGACTGGTCAGAGGGGGAGGTTAGTTTATGTAGCACTGACTGGTCAGAGGGGGAGGTTAGTTTATGTAGCACTGACTGGTCAGAGGGGGAGGTTAGTTTATTTAGCACTGACTGGTCAGAGGGGGAGGTTAGTTTATTTAGCACTGACTGGTCAGAGGGGGAGGTTAGTTTATCTAGTCTTAGCAGGTCAGAGGGGGAGGTCAGATCAGAGGAGGCGATAGATAGAAGTTTCCTCTCAGATCTGGTTTTGGGACAGGATCCATCGTCCTAACTAAACCTGTAATGTTGCTGTTTTGTGTCACTCCATGTCATCCTTCCTGAGCTCCTGTGGGCCTGGGGCCCTGATGGACACAACAACGCTGACATTAATGGAGGACCAGCTCTACCACCTGAGGTACTGTCTGGCACATAGCACGGAAAAAAAGGTAAGTACAAGATTGTGGCCTGGACAGAAAACAGTCATCTAAAGATGCAAAAGGTAAAGTATGCTAGCTTCCAAATGTTGCATCTGTTTATCCATTCAGCATCACTTACACTGTTTTTCTCTCTGTTTCACCAACTTAAACATAACTGAAGTGAGACACAGGTATGGAGAGGAGTAGTGAAGGCACCATGGATGATCCAGACTCTGTTCCAGCTGTTCAGCCAGGATTTCCATAATGACAAAACCAGATTAGAGCAGCAGCAGAAGAGAGGACAAAATGGAGAGCGTGTGATTTGTCAACAAAGTAAGACCTTTATTAAGAACTTGAAAGTATATTTTGCCACAGAAAGCCAGGACTGGCTAAAGATACTATTATATACTTAGAGGATATTTGAGAAAATATTCATGACTTTGTTTTTGTTTGTCAGGGCAGGATTCCTGTGTTTGCCGGGGTCCATGGATGTCAGCCAACCACAGCAGTGGACACAATGAACATTTTTCAGCACCAAATGTTCTTAAGGACCCCATCAAAGGTGTTGAAATCTCTGCCTTTACCACCACAACCAACAGGGAAGGTAAGAAAATGAGACCCTTATTCAGGCTTCCAAATTTAGGACTGACATACATTTGTGCTCTGCTAAAATTAACACTGAAGTCTTATAAAGCTACATTTCTCATCATCAGCATCTCAAGAGCTGCTTTATCTATGAATGTATATCATGAACATCCATATTTTGTTTTCAGTTCCAGTTTCCCTTGAGGTTCCTGGAGCACCTGAAAGTAGACGTCAACCAGCCGATCATTCCTGGAAGATCCACTTATGAGAAGAGGAAGAAGACAGCAAGAAGAAGAAGAAGAAGAAGAAGAAGAAGAAGAAGAAGAAGAAGAAGAAGACAGCCCCAGCCATTGTTTTTTTTTTAATGTTTTCATTCATTTCTTTATAAATTTATTTTTTACTATTTTTTACTATGTCCATAGCATATTTTCAAGAAGAAGACAGCCCCAGCCATTGTTTTTTATATGTTTTTTTTTATTTATTTATTTTTACTTTGTCCATAACATATCCCCATAAGTAGATATTTCTGTAAAAGGCATTATTTTGTAGAATTGTATTGTTATATTTGTGTACCTTTTACAGATTGGTTTGATGTATTTGATGTATATTAAATTTGTGTGTATTGTTTCTGAACTAATCCAATGTTCTTTGAGATCCTTCACTCTCATTTATGTTGAGTTAACATGAAACTCCTTCAAGTACCAAAATGTGTCAATATCCTTTGTATGGTGTAACTTTAACGTTATATATAAAATTATATGGGTTAGATACATATAGTTATATATATTGGGACACGGCTTTGAACTGTTTACTTTGAAAAGAAACATGGCGCCATCTGCTGGTTCAGTAAAGCTAAAGCAAGAAGCTCTACCGGAAGCTGCTTAAGCTGTTGGAGCTGCTTCAAGCAAAATTGTTTATAATAATTAATTTCAATACACTGTGTACTTTGATTTTTTTGTTCAAATAATGTCGTTACAGTCAATTTAAAGAAACAATAAAAACATGGTTGTTTCGCAGTTTATTTTGCAAGTCTTGACGGGACTGATGCGGTGATTGTAGCCTGCTTGACTCTCCTGGTTCAGTCCGGTGCACTCGCTGAACGCTCAGTCTGTGTCCACTCGATTTAACCATCAACTACTTCACATGTTAAATAAGTTGCACATTGTGTTATTTTTTTTTGTTTGCTCCTCATTAGGAAAGAGCCTATATTTGCAAAGCTGTTGATGCCACCACAGAAAGATGGGATAAACTGCTATTTAAAAATACCATTTATGCGGCTAAACCACAAGATGGCAACATTGCACTGAATATTACATTTATTACTGAACCAATTCTCAAGTGTTTTTCTGCTTCAGCAACAGAAACCCCAGGTTTCTGTTCAGCACTGTAGTCAGGCTGACAAGAGTCACAGCTCTGTAGAGGCTTGTGTTCCTTTCGATCTTAGTAGTTAAGGCTCATGACCTTCTTCACTAATAAAGTTTTGAACATTACACAGAAAATTATGTCTTTAGGAGCAGCAGCTCTGGAAGCGTCCATAGACCCAGATTTATACTTGGACTGCTTCTCTGCTGTAAAACTCTCAGAGCTCATGTCAATAGTAAACTCCTCTAAACCAACAACATGTTTGTTAGATCCCATCCCCACCAGATTGTTCAAGGACATCTTTCCTTTAATTAATATATAAGACTGCTCTCAAAAAGCCTACTCTGGATCCAGGTGTTTTTGCCAATTATAGGCCCATATCCAACCTCCCCTTTATCTCTAAAGTTCTAGAAGAAGTTCTTACAAGCCAATTATGTGATTATCTACATAGAAATGGTTTGTCTGAAGAGTTTCAGTCAGGATTTAGAATTCATCATAGCACAGAGACAGCACTGGTAAAGGTCACCAATGATCTTCTTATAGCATCAGACAGTGGACTGGTTTCTATACTTGTTCTGCTGGATCTCAGTGCTGCTTTTGATACAGTTGATCACAGCATCTTATTACAGAGACTGGAACATCTTATTGGGATTACTAAAAACTACTCTAAAGTCATTTAAATCATATTTATCAGACATATTCCAGTTTGTTCTTGTTAACAATGATTCTTCCATCCGCACGAGAGTCAGTTATGGAGTTCCACAGGGTTCTGTATTAGGACCAATATTATTTACTCTGTACATGCTTCCCCTGCATAAATGTCCATTGTTATGCAGATAATACCCAGTTATATTTATCTATGAAGCCAAATGAAACCAATCAGTTAGTCCAAGCATGTCTGAAGGACATAAAGGACTGGATGACCTGTAATTTTCTACATTTAAATTCGGACAAAACTGAGGTTATTGTATTTGGCCCTAAACACCTCAGAAACACACTATCTAACCAGATAGTTACTCTAGATGGTATTGCCTTAGCCTACAGTTCTACTGTAAAAAAAGCAACCTTTAAGTTATTTTTGATCAGGATATGTCGTTCAATTTACATATAAAACAAGTCTGTAATCTACGTAATATTGTCAAAATCAGGAACATCTTGTCCCAGAGTGATGCTGAGAAACTAGTCCATGCATTTAGGCTGGACTATTGTAATTCCTTATTATCAGGATGTCCCAATAACTCTCTTAGAAACCTCTAGCTGATACTAAATGCTGCAGCCAGAGTTCTGACAGGAACCAGTACCAGAGGTCAGATTTCTCCTGTATTAGCTTCTCTTCATTGGCTCCCTGTAAAATCTAGGATAGAATTTAAAATCCTGCTCTTAACCTATACAACTGTTAATGACCAGCTCCATCAAATCTTAAAGACCTTATTGTACCTTATCGTCCCAACAGAGCCCTTCGCTCTGAGACTGCAGGTTTACTTGTGGTTTCCAGAGTTTCCAGAAGTAGAATGGGAGGCAGAGCCTTCAGTTATCAGCTCCTCTGTTGTGGAATCAGCTCCCGATTTGGGTTCAGGAGGTAAACACTCTCTCTACTTTATGATTAAGCTTAAAACTTTCCTATTTGACAAGTCTTATAGTTAGGGCTGCTCAGGATCACCTGAGCTGTCCCTTAGTTAAGCTGCCATAGGTTTAGACTGCTGAGGGACTCACATGATACACTGGGCTCCTCTCTTTTCCTCTCCTTTCTGTACTGTCATATACAGCGGGGAAAATAAGTATTGAACACGTCAACATTTCTCTCAAAAAACATATTTCTAATCGAGCTATTGACATGAAATTTTCACCAGATGTCGGCATCAACCCAAGTAATGCACACATACAAAGAAATCCAAACATTTATGTCCATAAATTAAGTTATGTGTAATAAAGTGAAATGGCACAGGGAATAAGTATTGAACACATGAAGAAAAGGAGGGGTAAAAAGGTCTGGAAAGCCAAGAAAGCAGCTGGAGTTAGTCAGTATTTAGAAGGTTAACCTGTCCCCTATTAGTGCAAAGTAATATCAGCTGGTTTAGTCCTGATTAATGCCTTTTAAAAAGGTTTCTCACCAGCAAGGTGTTAGACAAGAAGCATTGCATGATGGGTAAAAGCAAAGAGCTGTCCAAAGACCTACGCAGCCTTATTGTTGCAAAACACACTGAAGGCATTGGTTACAGGCGCATTTCTAAACTTCTGAAAGTTCCAGTGAGTACCATTGGGGCCATCATCCGGAAGTGGAAAGAACACGGCATTACCATAAACCAGCCACGGCCAGGTGCTCCTCGCAAGATTTCAGACAGAGGAGTCAAAACAATCATCAGAAGGGTTCTCCAACAGCCCAGGACCACTCGTGGAGAGCTTCAGAAAGACCTGGAATCAGCAGGTACCGTTGTTTCAAAGAAAACAATAAGTAATGCACTCAACCGCCATGGCCTCCATGCACGCACACCACGCAAGACTCCATTTTTGAGGAGGAAGCATGTTGAAGCTCGTTTGGAGTTTGCGACACAACATTTGGATAAACCCATGACATTCTGGGAGAACATACTCTGGTCAGATGAGACCAAAATTGAACTCTTCGGATGTCATCAGACACAACATGTTTGGAGGAAAAATGGCACTGCACATCACCCCCAAAACACCATACCAACAGTCAAGTTTGGAGGTGGGAGCATCATGGCGTGGGGCTGTTTTTCAGCATGTGGTACTGGTAGACTTCATATCATTGAAGGAATAATGACTGGAGAAAAGTATCGAGACATTCTTGATCAGAATCTGCTGTCATCTGCCAGGCTGCTGAAGATGAAAAGAGGGTGGATCTTTCAGCAAGACAACGATCCCAAGCACACAGCCAAGGTAACACTCAACTGGTTGAAGAAAAAGAAAATAAAGCTGCTAGAATGGCCCAGTCAATCACCAGACTGGAATCCAATTGAAAATCTTTGGAAAGAACTGAAGATCCGGGTTCACAGAAGAGACCCCCAGAACCTTGAAGATTTGAAGGCAGTTTGTGTGGATGAATGGGCCAAAATCACACCTGAGCAATGTATTCGACTGGTTTCTCCATACAGGAGGCGTCTTGAGGCTGTAATCACCAACAAAGGTTTTTGCACTAAGTATTAAATAAATTTCAGTACGCGTGTTCAATACTTATTCCCTGTGCCATTTCACTTTATTACACATAACTTAATTTATGGACATAAATGTTTGGATTTCTTTGTATGTGTGCATTACTTGGGTTGATGCCGACATCTGGTGAAAATTTCATGTCAATAGCTCGATTAGAAATATGTTTTTTGAGAGAAATGTTGACGTGTTCAATACTTATTTTCCCCGCTGTATCACCATTACATATGACTAACCTATGTTTCCCCCCCGAGGTTCTGTGTCCTGCTTGTTCTCTCCACGGATGTCTCTGTATCTGAAACTCAACGTCTCTGATCTGCAGCCACTGGCTTCACCACCTGCTGTCCTCCCATCCCCACCCCAACCTCTCCTGCTGTCCCTCCCTCCTCTTCCCCACTCCCAACCCAACTCCCAAGTCGAGGCAGATGGCCGCACTCCCTGAGCCTGGTTCTGTCAGAGGTTTTTTTTCCCCCTTCCCT
This sequence comes from Dascyllus trimaculatus, assembly GCA_024666655.1. Lineage (NCBI taxonomy): Eukaryota > Metazoa > Chordata > Actinopteri > Pomacentridae > Dascyllus > Dascyllus trimaculatus. Next base: position 2,200,376 of record CM045453.1, on the reverse strand, counting down.
ACCATAGGGGGTTTTTGGTTCCATCCCACCATTGCTGACTGCTTGCTCATAGGGAATCCAAAAGCAACTTTGGATTGTTGGGTTTTCTGTTTCCTGTTTTCTGTTCTTCCTTACAATGTTTAGCACTATGTGATGACATATGTTGTAAATATGCACAATATCAATAAAACTGGACTGAATTGAAAATTGAATAGATGAAGACAGAAAATCTTGATCTGAAACATCAGAAATTAAGATACTTTTCCCCACTTTTCTCTCATACAACCAGCTAATACAACATTATAAACTCATGAGGGGCTAAAGGATAATTCCAGTTCATTTTAACCCATTAAATTCAAGTTTATTCATGTAAATATATGAGTATAATTAAAGACAATTAATAGAGAAAGTGTTGGTTCTTTACTTTATATGAAACATCTCTTGGATGCACTGAGACACATAATCAGTGATACAATATTAAGGCAAATGTATTTTAATAATGAAAAATACTTTATTCACAACTGAACAATTACTGAGGTGTTGAGATGTTGAATGAATATGTCTTCATCAATGTATAAGATCTATAAGCTCTGTGAGTCTGTCTTTGATCATTGTTTATGTCACTGAACAAACTATGCATTTGTATCATTATACACACACACACACACACACACACACACACACACACACACACACACACAAACATATATACATACAAATATACTATTTATATGTATGTACGTCTCACTAATTACTGAGGCCAATATTTGGCATTTTTCTGTTCATCTGTATGGTTTTGGGCATCTCTGTTGTCTTACAGCTCCTAGGTCCCGGGTTCGAATCTTGGCGGTCTTCCTGTGTGTTTGTGATTGGTTACACATCACCAGTAACAGCCAATCAACACTTAAGCTGCTGTTTCCAGGCAGGGACAGATGAGCTCATTATCAGCAGTAAACTATCAGAGCTGTGTTTGAAGCTGAGGCAGTAAATGTTGCTGAAGGTGTAATAAACACCACAATCTTACTCTGCTGCTCTGTTTCTCTGCTATACACTGAAAATATCAGAATAATTCACCTGCTGGTGTCAGCGCAACCATAACTGATACTGCAAATGGTGCTAGGCTAATGCTAACGCTGAGAGGTTAGCTGTGGCTCTTAGCCCGCGGCTAAAGCTATCTGAATAGCAGGGTAATTTTAACATTCTGCTCTAACCGACAGACTCATCTCTGTAGTAGAGACACAGCCTGCACAAACAACTTAATAGATTTTTTAAAACTAATTTTAATGTTTTAACATTTGTATTGTTAGCTACTGGAGTGAGCTGTAATACAATACTTATTTTTAAAACTATAAACCTCCGCTGATGAATCCATCTTTTCCATCAGTTGTGAGCAGTTAAAACTCCAGCTGTTGATCCAACTGTCACTAGCACGCAATGAATCTTTGGATATTTAGGACTATGAAGGACACACCAATGCATCCTTCGTATTCGTGGAAAAGGACGCATTTGTCGGCCACATTTGAAGGAGTCTTTGAGTTTTAATGAAAGGGGACAGCCTTGGTCGCACTGCTGTGACACATTAGACCTCTATGAATTCATATAATTAACAGCTCAAAGGTCTCTGTATATAATTTGATACACTTTGACTTTTGTTGCCACCACTCCTCTGCATGTGTGTCAAAAGCAATGAACCTGCACACACTCCAAATTAAGATAAGACTAAACAAACATTAATAGTTATACTACAGTTTTCCTATTCGGCCGAAGGTAAAGACCATTAGAAACATACAGAATACTAAGTGGATAAAAAAAACTTTTAGATTTTCAAAACTGGAATTTGTAGAATAATACAAGAATACAAGAAACAAAATGCAATGCAAGAAATTTAAAAAACAAGTTGAATTATTACACACATGAAGGAGGCCATGTAATTTTATGTGTCCATTTGATTACAATAGTGCTATCTGGCTGTGGCTGGAGCACCTTATACTGCAAACACAGCATATTAGAATGACATTGCAACAACACCACACTTACTAAAGCTGTTAAGTCATCATGACTCATCCATCAAGTTCAACTGGTCTTTTTATCTTGTTAGGTGAAGAGTGGAGCAACAGTGAAAGAAAAGGGTGTGATATAAATCAGAATCCATCCCTGCTTTATTTACTCTCTGCTCTCCTCTCATCCTAACCCTCCCTGCCTCTGGTTCAGTCAGAGGTAGCTGGAATTGTTGGGTTTCTCTCTAAGGTTTTGACCTTACTATGTGAAGTGGCCTGAGATAACATACATTTGATTTGCTGCTGTTTAAATTAAAATGAGCTGAAATAAACTGAATTTGAACTGAATTTATTTAGATGTCAGTGCTTAGGGTTAGGGTTAGGGTTATGTACAGTTGTGCCTGATAACTGTACAGAGGGTGATGTTTGCATGGACGGCCTCAGTTTCACTCATGCTCCACCTCTGTTTGGATTACGTGGAAGTTCAGAGGAGTTGGGTCGTGCACTGCCAAGATGACAACAGCTACACACACTGAGCTTCAACACTGCTGTTCAGGAAACCTGTTCATGATGTCACACAAGGTTCATCCTTCTATCGAGAATTTGTGGGAGAGCCCTCACAAAGCATGAGCTAAAGTGTTGCTTTTATTAGTGCTTTTCACAGGAGAACAAATGTCCAGAAAAGACTTTTGTTCTTCAGAGAAAGAGACCCTCCTTAAAACCATAGGTTCACTGAGACTGCATCCTTTAATGCTACACCCCTGTAGCAGGGTGAAGACAGCTGATAACACTGATCTGAGTTTGGTTTAGGTTTGCTAGTTAGTGATCACTGTCAACAATGCTGCTAGTGTCAATGCTTGCAAATTAGCATACTACATCAAAGTTATTCATTTTTATTTTATCAGTTGCTGCTGTGTTTTCTATTGGGTTCTTTTTAAAAGACTTTATTTACAAGTTTGTAATTTGAATTGTCACAGCTACATAATGGTCAGTACAGTCCCTTCTTTGTTTCATTACATTTTACACCGCTGTCTATCTGCAGAAATATGTGGTTCACAGCCAATCACTATCATGTGCTGTCACATAATTGTATCAGAGGTCATTGGCTAATCATTGTCAAAGTACTGTGTATGCTATCTGATGCATCCATATCTGCATCACGTCATTCATTCATTGTCTTCCTGGTTTACACCAAGAAAAGCCTATACTCTACTGTGGCAGTAGTCCAATTCCAGGAACTGCCTGAATTGATTTTATGCTTTATTTGTGCAAACTTCAACTCAGTTAACTTGGAAAGCAGCACTCACTGCAAAAAGACAGTGAGACAGAAAGTATGCTATGACATTGTAAACAGCATGTGTTCAATTTTAGGGAACAGTCCTGTGTTCCAAACAACAACATTTCATGTGTACTGTGGTCTAGTGCATGATGTACCTCAAAAACATCCTCTAGGCAAGAAAGTCCCCATTGACACTGTGATACCACATTAAGAGGCCTTCATTGGTCCAGTAAACACATACCAGAAGCCTGTTCTGACATGTGATGTGGACGCTCACTGATCTGACTCTGGAGGTCTGTGCTGCAGAAAGTTGGGGTGTCACCACTTTTTTAAGGCCTCACAGTTGCTCCTTCTGTAGCTCCTAATCACGCTGCAGCTGTGTCTCAGCTTATGTTGTTATGATGTTATCTTGCGTCTTTCTCATCTCTATCAAGTCTCACTATCTGCTTTCTTGCTTGTTCCAGCAGCTCCTCTCCAGGTCAACTGAGGCCAAAACTGAGAAAACTGTGGTGTTCCAGGTCCTGTTATCACTCTGTTCATGCAGCTAGCCCTGATTCAAAACTACATGTGCCATCACTTGTTTCTGCAGTGGTCACAGTTAAACTGACTTTTGATGCATGGAGATTGAAGTTTGGGGCCTGTAGGTCTTCAATCCAACTTATGTAATCAGTTTTTAGTCATACATGAGATCAATACTACACACTTAACTTTAAATAGTACAGCTACTGTAAGATGACACACGTTTGAATAATTGAACATTGTAGTGATACTGCACATGGGGGTTCTCTGATAGGTTGTGCATTAAACATAGACCAAATAGAGGGAAATGAACAAGCATAAGAAGTATACAAGTGATAAAACAAGTAATAATCAGATGATCAAGTTAACAGTAATTGTTAGCAACAGTCCTACATGTAGGTGTGCCTAAACGGATTTACTAAACCCTCTGTCAGCACATTCTTTTAGTTACATTGTGAGATTCATATGGATGTGACCCCACTCACCCATCTAAATCCACTAAACCAGTGGAACCAGAAACCTTTCTACTAATCCAACTGGTCCTGTAACATGAATGCTGCTTTTCAGGGCCTTTAAAAAGATCCCATGCACCAATATTTCCCAAATTCATAAACCAACTTGACTGATCATTTATATTGGACATCAATAGTTAAAGATATACAATGCACAAAAAAACAACTTCCATCTTGGATTTTATTAGATTTTATCATACTGTTACATAACCAGACATAGTCTTATCTGCAAGTACACAGCTAAAACTAACAGTACACAAAATATAATATGAAGGTCTGAACAGGCTGTCAAAGCTGCTGAGTCATGATGACTCTGGTAGTACTAGTCAGACTGAGTCTTTATTGTGTTGTATTAGGAGGAGCGGTGGGGCAGTGGAGGCTTTGCAAATATTAACCTTACTTGTCCTGCCTCATGTTGAATTATCAGCTGACATTTTCATTTTATAGATCAGGTAAAGCCCTAAATAATGACTGCATGCAATTAATATCAGATGGAAACAACAAGAACTCAATGTCTTAAATTTAAGGCAAAGCTTTTTCATGCGAGGCCACACAGTCTCTCACTGAGCTCCCACAGCTTCTTTGCTGCAGCATCATCTTTGGCTTTGTCATAGACTTCTCGAACAGTGCAGTTGGAGAAGTAACGTCCGTTGAGAGGTTCCAGCCCCTCCTGGAGGGCACAGTGCAGGGTGGTCTGGGATCCCTGGACAGCGTTCTTGAAGAAGTAATAGGTGAAGGGTTTCAGGCATAGTTGGAACAGTGAGTTGTTGTGCCTGCCCAGCTCAGTGTTGATAGCTCCTGCAAATACATAAAATAAAGTAGATTTAATTGACTGGTCTTTCACCAGTATTGTAAAAATACCAGCTCCAACTACTTATAGCTGCTTTTTCACCAGCGACTTGGAGTTTTCCATGACTTGTACCTTAATTTGTAGGGCAGAAGTGTTCAGTTCTGCTTTGCTTTACCTTTATACTTTACAAACTGAGAAGGACCAATGGATCTTGTTTAAAAGGCAACGAGATAACAATGTTTAAACAGCCTGGCAGTGTAAACATAGAATTTAGTGTTAGTTACTGCAAGCTGAGATGCCATTACTGTTTCTGTTATCTGTTGGATAAATCATAAGCAGCAGTTGCCTGACCATCACAGACGGCAGGACTTCATTTGCTAAATGGGGCCAAAATTTAGCTTGAGGGCCTGGTCTCTAAGGAGGACAGAGGAAACAAAAGCAGAACCTGGGATAACAACTGCAAGTTCATGTTAACTCTAACACTAACCAAACAGGTCAGTAAGTTCTCCTAGTGGAAATACCTGTATTACCTGTAAGTGCACATGAGTGAAATAGAGATATACTCTGACCACTGACCTGGATGAAGGGAGTAGCAGGTGACCTTGGTTCCTTGGAGTCTCTTGGCCAGCTCATGGGTGAAGAGGACATTGCACAGCTTGCTGTCACAGTAGGTCAGGAAGGTTTCCGTGAATGAGGTCCCCAGCCGCAGAGCTTTGTGGGTATTTAAGCAGTCAAAATCTATTTTTCCAAAGTTATGTCCCAGTGAAGACACATTAACCACCCTGCTTGGTCCACACTCCTTCAGTCGCTCCAGCAGCAGGTTGGTCAGCAGGAAGTGGCCAATGTGGTTGACACCAAACATCATCCCGAGCCCATCCTCTGTCCGCCCCTGCATGAAAATACCTGGAACAAAACATGGAGAAAGATTCATCTTGTTTGTAGGCATGTCAACATCAAAATATGCAAGGCGTTAAAACTCTAGAGGAGAGAATAACCAATTGTTAGATTTACAGACAGTCTATTGTCACATTATAAGTCATCTTAAACTTGATTCCAGAAAACTTGCAAATCTTCTGTACTACTATGCAGTCCTGAAGCTCCCAAACAATCAACAGCATAGCTGTTAACTGACAAAGCTACAGTAAGAAGGCCCACAAACTGTGATGAGTGTCTGCAATGGACAGTTTCTGTAACAACGTCACTGTTTACCTTTGTTTGTCTGGATGGAGTTGCATGCCAAAGTGACTTGAACACACTTACAACTGCTTCCCACAGCACACCAAGTAATCCAATAAATGTATGGGTCATTTCTCAAACACTGTCACACTGCTATCGCAGGCATTCACTTCTCTGTCAAACTATTTGAGGAATACCAACAAGGTGAGGGTTTACAGAGTGTAGAATTTGGACGTTCAATTATCCAGGAGAGTTTTGTATTTAACTTAGAAATTTCTACTAAAATACCCTGAAAAAGAGCAGTCAGGACAGACACAGAGGACACAACCCTCTAAACAAGACTTCCTAAAGTTGATGACATTATGAACCTGCATTGTTGATGAGGATGTCCAGTCTGGGTTCAGACTTCAGAAAGGTTTCAGCAAAGCTGCGAACAGACTTGAGACTTCCCAGATCCAGCTGCATGAACACAACTTGATTGCTATTGCTTTCCTGTGAGAGACATTGCACACACAAATTAAATACAACAGTGATACAGACACAGCATTCACCTGTCTCCGTCCTGACGGAACCTTCTGTAGGTACATTTTAGCCAAGATACAAATGACACATGTACAACAACAATAATGTCTGCATAGGATTTTGAGTCATTACAAGCTGCTGCCTGGCATCAGAACATTATTCAAGACAGAGAACATTCTTTGAATCAGTGAAGAAACAATACATTAGATCTCCACTCACCCTTTTGATTTCCTCAAGAGCAGCCTCTCCTCTCTGCCTACTGCGACAGGCCAGAATCACCCTGGCTCCTCTCTTAGCCAGATCTATGGCTGTGGTCTTCCCAATGCCTGTGTTGCTGCCTGGAGGCAAACAGTAACTGTGTTTATTCCACATACATTCTGATATTGGATCTGCACCAAAACATGCATAGTGAAACACCATCGCTACAAAGCACAGTGTTTACTTACCAGTCACAATCACAGTTTTCCCATGCAGCTTGGCTTTGCTCGTGCATCTCTTTCCCTTCACTACAATATGACGGAAAATGTAAGCAACTCCTATGACGACACCAACGACCAGCAGACAGCAGGCAGACATTGTTCCAGCTTCAGAGAGTCACAGCAGACTGGTTGCACTGAGGAAGACCGAGGAACTTTCAGACCCACACATTCAAACAAACACACCCATTTCCTGAATGGGTGTGGCTCTGGCTGTTTCTCAGTGTGTGTACTTTTTTCTTTTTTTATTGACACAACTACAGATCACAACCAATACATATAGATATATGTATTACAATACATTTTATAATACATATATTACGTATATACGTATTACAATTACATACAGACAGACAAACAAAACAAGACCCCCAAGAAAAAAAAACAGAAAAAAAGAAGCAAAACACCCACAAACACAATATTACAGCCATTACTGCCAGGGTGTAAGTTACACATACTTCATTAAATGGGATGAATGTTGAGCTTCTGGAGCACACGGTTTGTTCTGACAGCTCTCTAATTTGTACAGTCTTTAACTGTGGTGGCGTATCGCTGCAGATTCAAAACAAAGAGATCAGCGTCTGGTTTGGCATCTGTCCATTGCTTCTTATGAGTTTGGAATTTCCCAAGCATCAGGATTAGTTGGACAAAAAAGGCTGTATCCACATCCAAGTTTCCTTCAAAATAAAAGAGAATGTCCTTTCCTTGTAAAATAATTCCTTGTCCTGTTATTGTCCGTCAACAATGCTGTACATCAGAAAGCTTTTGAGAATGCACGTTGATAAAACAGGTGAAGAACTGATTCCTCTTCATTCCCACAGAATCAACAGAACAAATCAATATCAATATTAAACCTTGCCAGTATTTTTGTGCTGGATAAATCTTATGCAAAATCTTTAAACTTCATTGTTTAAACAGAGTTTCTCACCCACCATCCATGCTCTCTGCCAGTTCATTTCTCCATGAAATGAGTTCCAGAAAGGTTGTCCTAAAGGTAGAGTTGTGGTTTGAATACAGTTTCTAATATATTTGTTTGAGCATCTCTTCTTTCTTAAATCAATTTCTTCAACCAACATCTGACTATAAAAGGTTCCAGTGGTAGGAAAAGTAAAATCATAAGTTCCTGAGCTCCTAAGCAGCTGCAGTAAACCCCTTGGTACAGCATCAAACACTACTGCATTCTCTCTGGGTGGGACTGGAAACTGAAATGCTTTCATAAATTCTTGGTAAGAGAGTAATTGCCCTCCATCATTAGCAAGTTGCTTAACCCAAATAATCCCACGATCAAACCACATCCTGTAAAATAAGCATCTATTTTTATATAGAATATTTTCATTCTTCCAAATCTTCAGATTAGTTGGCCAGAAGCTGTGCTTATAAATCAGTTTCCAGGCAAGTAAAACTTGTTCATGAAAGTTGGACACTTTAACCGGTAGTTTTCCTATCTTGTAATTACATTTCAATAAAAATGGATTCCACCAACAGCATCAAATACAAACGTAGGAAAGGTATTCCAGATGTTGTCTCTCTCTTTAATGAGGTTTGCCAACCACTGCACTTTGAAAGTATTGTTCAGCATTTCAAAGAGTAACACCTCCATGCCTCCTTTACTTTTAGGGTTACATGAGGTTTGTCTCTCTATATAGTGACATCTGTTCCTCCAGATAAAATTAAAATACAAGCTGATCTGTGTTCATAATTTCTTTTTTCCAAATTAAAAAAACACACAGTACATTTTTCACCTTGCTCTAGCCCTCCTCTCCTAGATGTGACAAAAGCAACCTGGGCCTCGTCTTCATATATTTTGTCCAGTTCAGCTGGTGTGGTTTTTCGATCTTCCATTCCATCTGCAGACAAATTCAGTTTAGTAGCATCCTTGGTATTGAGAAACACCCTCTGTGTGTTGTCAGGTCACAGCAGAATGGAAGAACTGGAAAACACACAAGGCCCAGGACGGACCATGTGACTCATGTTGATGTGGCCTGGCCCAGTACAAAAGGACTGTACTATTAGTTTACATGTCAAAATGTAACATAAACCGACAACACCACCTAGGGGTTTCAAGAGCCTAGGACTCTAACAAGGCAACACAGGCTCTCAAAGTCAGGGTGAGCAGAGTTAAACACCAGCAGGCACGTGTCTCAATTACAATTCAATTTATTACAATTAAAACTATAAAATAAACGATTTCAGAATGGATAGTACCACCCAAATGTAATGTTTCAAATAAAATAAATATTGTGTATTTGGTGCACCATAAGAATAATATTCAGGCTTGTTAAAAATGAATAAAAGTTCAATAACAACCAAGCCCAGTCCAAATCCACAGCTCCTCCGATGCCCACGCTTCTGTGGAGAGCACTGTTGGCAGACACTGACTGCTGCTCGTCCATCACTTCATCTCCTCAGGATGCAGCGTGGTGTGTCTGGTGGCTCACTGGAAGACCACTGGAAGAGCCGCTGCTCCTGACATTCTCCTGTCTCTGATTAAAACATGCTCGTCTCTGCTCTCCACACCTGTCCCTCATCTGATATTTAATAATATTATGTAATAATCTGATATTTAGGTCAAGCTCTGTGAGGGGATGGCATGCCCAGGGTCAGTTAAGGCCGTCAACACACTCAAAACAACTGGAGACTAACAATCTAGTTTAAAAATAATTAAAATTCACCACAGCCAGGTAAAATGCTACATCCAAAAAACATGCAATGTAAACCAAGGCAGAGGAAATAAATAAGTTACAGCACATTAAAAACACATGACCCTGTCACACTGACAGATCAGTGAGGTCAGCTGAGGTAGCAACGGCAGATGTGTTTGTTTAAGCAACTGAAGATGATCCATTTCAACTTTGCTCTGTATTTTAAAATCCCACCGGTCACAATAGTGACCGCAGAAAAATGTTTCATTTCTAAGGCTATAAAAATGTTACTGAATGATCTATCAATGCATTTCCAGCAAATATTGAAACAAGAAAGGGTCTCAATGATATATGCGCAGTGTCACATTTTTACTGTAAATTGTCACATGACCAGAGCTGTTTATTTCCTGTTTGCGCCACGAGAAGAGGATGGCAGCAACAAAGCTCCCAAAGAAAAGGCTAATAAAGTATGTTAGCATAAAGATAGGACATAGATTTTTGGTACACATCATGTTTAAGGTGTCTAGTATTGATGTATGCATTTGCAATTACTCCACTTTGTTCAGTGTGGTCATAGAACTCACAAACATGTCACCGGCAACAATAGTGACCCGTGGGATAACCCATTGTATCTACATGCTAATACACATAGGCTCACTGTTCTACCTAACTTTCTGCTGCTACCTACCTTTCTACCTAACTTTACACACACAGACACACACAGACAGACATACAGACACACACTCACACACACAAACACACACACACACACACACACAAACACACACACACACGCACACAGCTGTAAGTGGTCAAAAACAAAGATAGGGTGTTCAAGCGATCCAAGAGGCCTTCCACTGTTGTTATTCCAGAACACACAGTATATAAACCAAATGCTGCAGAATGTGTAAAACAAAGCTGCCCCAACCCAACAGATACTTTCTTACTGATGTTTCCACCCAACCTGAGAGAGATCACAGTTGAAATGTCAAACCTCTACTCCATCCAGACCAAGGGAAAGCAACTGAATCTGAGTATGGATGAGTTCCTCACCTTCTATGGGATCCTAGTGGATACAGCTCTGTCCCAAGAAGACACATGTACTGGTCAGTTGACAATGATGTACACAATGAGAGCATTTCAGATGCAATGCAGAGAATCTGCTTTGATGAAATAATGGCCTCAGTTTATGTGGTTGACAACACAAAGATCACTGATGGCCCATTTTTTTAAGGTTAGACCCATCTTCTCTGAGTTCAACCAGTCATGTGGCCATACCGCCTTGTGGATGCCCGACCCCATCAGATCTCGGAAGCTAAGCGAGGTTGGGCCTGGTCAGTACCTGAATGGGAGGTACTGACCAGGTTCCCGTGAGGGAACACCAGGAAGCCTGGGTGAATGCAATGTGAGAGTGAGTGGTTGGTGGTGGTCGGAGGGGCCAATGGTGCCGATGGCAGCCTCGCCTCCGTCAGTCTACCCAGTATTTTTATCAGTCTGGCAGAGCAAGCTCAGGTGCCTGAAGGTAGCAAGTTCATCCCTGACAACCTCTTTACCACTCTTTCACTCAAGGATGAGATGACAAAAAGAGGATATCAGAGCTCTGGAACCATGAGGCAGAATCGCCTGTTGAATGCCTTCATGAAGTTACCCCGGGGAACTTCTGAGGTTCTGTGTCAAGGAGAGAAGCTGCTGGTCAGTTGGGAAGACAATAACATTGTCACAGTGGCAACAAACATGGAGGGAAAATACACTGAGACCTCTGTCAAGAGATGGAACAGGCATCGATGTGCCTTTGACAACATCCAACAACCAAAAAGCATCAGTCAATACAATGAGCACATGGGTGGTGGAGACCTTCACAACCTACAGGTTTCACGATACCATATCTCAATCAGGTCTAAGAAGTGGTGGTGGCCCATCTTCACATGGTCTTTCAACAGTGTTCTTGTAAATGGCCATCTATTTTACAGAGATGTTATCGGAGGGACCATCGACCTGCTCATCTTTTCACTGATAGTCTTACAGTCTCTTCTGCAAAAGTTTGGAACGAAATCACTGAGCCATAGAAGGAGATCTCTACTGAGTGCTACTGTTGAAGATCAGGCACAGTATGACAAAGCTTCCCACTGGCCAATAGCACGATGCACAGTTCCAGAGATGTCGCCCTTGTGACAAACCCACTACCTATGCATGTGAGAAATGCAAAGTTCCACTGCACATTGAGTGCTTTAAGATGTACCACGGAGTGTAGATGAGTGAATGAAAAAGGTTTGAAAGAAGAAAAGGAAAACAGGAAAGTCAATAGACAGGAGAAGCTATACAATGGACACATGCAGTCTTACATACAGTTCACATGCACACATACACAAGTACACACGCACACACACACACACACACACACACACACACAAGCACACGTATGCACACACAGATACATACACACACACACACACACACACAGACACATGAACACAAACACACACAAACTGCATAGGTCAAATAGGCCTATATTCAGTCTGTCCAATGGTTGATACAACACATTATCCCACCGGTCACAATTGTGACCGATCATAAAACACACTTTTTCACACACTTTTCCATGAAAATTTCAAAAAATGATGATTGATTGTTTCAAAGGGCTACTAATGACACATGATTTTGATATTTTTGTGTCTGGGAAAAATTTGGGAATAAATGGGTTAAGCAAAGTTCCATTCAATAAGACAGCCAACATTCTGGTTGACCTTCATGGACACTAGCAAAAGTATGTTGGTGTATTAAATCAAAATATTACCTGGAATGAACTCTTCTCCCAATAGGATAGCTTGAGACACATAGCTGCTGTTTTAGCTTTTCCATCACCCTTTTGTTGTTGTGTTTTTAATATAAATGTGTTTTATTTCTAACATGTAAAGCACTTTGTCCTACATAATGTATGAAAAGTGCTCTACAAATAAAATCTGATTTGATTTGACTTCACTCCTCTCTCAAACCATTTGTCCTCTCTGGACATCTGCCTTGACCGGTAGGGGTGGGAGTGGGGATGAGGGGGGTGCGGGATAGCAGATGATAAACAGACAAACAATACAAACAACACAATGAATGTAGGAATGAGACAATATAAAGCAAAGCAAACACTCTTCAAATATTCTAACAGCAACTTATTTAGCTTTACAGCCGTGTCCTAAGATATGTTGTCACTGGTCAGGTGAACTAGCAGATGTCTCACTTTTAGACAGCCCATCAGTGATGGATTTAACTAAAATGAAAACCTGTGGAAGGCTGAATGAAGGTTTTATTACATTTTTGTGCTTTTTATTTGTATTTTTTTATATATATTTTGAATTACTGGCGTATTTCCTCAAGCATATTCTTTTAACAAGCCTTGCTTTAGTGTATTAATTGCTAGTTATGTTGGTTTGGTTTTTATGTTTCGGTTCTATTATCAAACTCAGTCCAGTGTGATATTTTTTTGTATTAGTTTTCTAATATAGTTTTATAATAATATAATATTTTTGATAATTTAAAGCTGTCTTACCTGGACAGTTATATATATTTTCCTTTATACATTTAAGACTTTAACATTTCTTTTTTTTTTTTTTTTTTTGGTTACCTCTGCCAGGAGGTTATGTTTTTGCCGGCGTTTATCTGTTTGTTTGTTTGTTTGTTTGTCTGTCTGTTTGCAAGATAACTTGAAAGGTCATGAATGGATTTTAAAGAAATTCCAGGAGATGGTGATATTGGAGGAGGAGATGATTCAATTCTGGTGGATCACCATCTGGATCCACGAATTTTTTGAAGGATTCTTTCTCATTATTATGAGACAGGACCATTTTCAGCATATGTGCATAGAACTGCACTACAAAAGTTCAGACTGCTTGGCAATAAATACAGGATACGTTCACAATGGGTTCTATAAAATATCAAAATTTGATCTGGATCCTGGCAAAATTCTGGATATTAAGATCCAGAACAGTTTCCTGGAGACGTCTGTGCTTGGTGGCTCTTGATGCGCTGACACCAGCCTCAGTCCTCGTGAAGCTCTCCCAAGCTCTTGAATTTACTCTTCTTGACCATCTCCTCAAGGCTGTGCTCATCACTGTTGCTTGTGCACCTTTTCTTACCACACTTTCCCCATCAAATCATCTTTCCATTAATATACAGAACTCTTACCAACAGCCAGCCTTTTCAGCAGACCTTCTGTGGCCTACTGTCCTTGTGGTGTTGATGACTGTCTTCTAGATACACAATGTTTATTCTGTTGGAATACTAGTTTGCTCAAACTTCAAATATTCTAAAATTTTGAGATTTGTTTTTTGATTTTTTGAGCTGTAGGCCATAATCATCACAATTATAAAACAGAAAAATGCTTAAACTTTACGTGTAATAAGTCCACAAAATATTGAACTTTCTCATGATACTCTAATTGTTTTAGGAGCCCTGCTTTGTGGTTCTATGACTTGTTTTGCACCTGGATAGACAGTCCATAGGTCCAAAAGTTCTGGTGTTCACAGCTCATTTTAGAGCCATGTTCATGCAGTCAGGCTGGTTTGTTGCATTGACTGTCCACATTGGTACCTGTATTTTTTAAATAGTCTTTCTAAAAAAATCTTTTTTGATTGACCATAAGGGCAAATAATCTACTGTGATTAGATGCTACTATTAAGAGGTAATGGAGTTTTGCATCATTAAACATTCAAGGGACATTGCACATCACTTGAATGTAACGTGCAATGTCCCTTGAATGTTGAATGATTCATGGGGATACATGGGGTGTACTCACTTCTGTTATGAACTGCCCACTGACCCAAAGGTCCAACAGCATTTAGTCTCCTTCGACTTCATCCAAGCTATGATTTCCCTGCATTCTTTTTTCTCCATGCTACCTCTCCTTTAACAACACCAATTACAGGCTTTTTGAAAACCACTTTCGGTTGCCCAGTTCTAAGCTTTGTCAGTTCTGTGACTTACGACAGAAAGCGAAAAACCAACCTACAAAATCTCAAGTGGACCTACAAAAGACTGAAAATTACAGAGGACACAAATGTGAGATTGTTCTTAGAAAATCTTTCTGTATTTACAGGTTTGAACAGACAAGCAGGTACAGACAAAGAGTGCTTATATACAGAGCAGCACAAGATGTTAAAATGAGTGCTAAAACAGTACGGTATTTACAGATGGACTACAGCGGAAAGTACAGACTAAGAACAAGTTTTATCACAAAACTTCTGGTACTCTACACGGTATCACAAATTCCATGAACTGTACAGTTAAAAACCAAAAAATGGTAAATCTACATGAAATCCAATGTTTCTCCAATTGAGAGGCACTGAATTATATATATTTACATTATATATACATATAGTGTATAAGCATGTATGTTTTCATACATATATAGCTACCTGTGGTGCAAAAGCAGCAAAAGAAAGTAGAATGTATGGAATTCAATACTACAAAATAAACAATTTGTGCTAAATGGGCTGACTGACAAAGTAAGGTTACACCATACATAACTAATATACTGGCAAAAAGAAAAATTGAGCGCAGGTAAATAATGTTGGCTCAAAGTCCTAACGGTCTGAAGTGAACAGAAGGTTACTGTCAGTCATTCACAAACAGAAGAGATTGTCAATAATACTTCAAGTTCATGCAAAGATATAAACCATTAAAAATGAAAAAATAAACTTTTCCCTGTTGACCAACCAGCTGTGCAGCTTTCCCTTCATTGTGACTCGAAAGGTGCAAAACAAAAGGAGGGAGGGCGGGGCTTCCTGTGCGGGCTATGGAACAGAGTTAGAGCGCAGTACGGGCACTTGGTGGGGAGGGGCAGTCTCAGTGTCAGCCTCGTCCTGGCTGGAGGGGCTGCTCACTGTGGCAGTGTTGGTGGGTGGTGGTGTGGAGGTGGTGGCGGTGCTGGGTGCGGTACTGGCCGTGCTGCTGCTGGTGGTGGTGCTTGTGCAACTGGCGGCGGGCATAGCGGTTTGCTCCTCTTTGGGCTGCTTACTGGCAAACTCAGTGATGCTGAAGACAAACTGGAGGCAGCCAAGTTTGATGTAGCTGCCATGGTGGAGCAGGGCCGTGCCCTCCCAGCCTGCTCCGCTGCCACCAATCAGGCTGGAGCTGCTGGCCTTACAGCTGCAATACGGCTCCGCACCGCCCTGAGGCTGGCTGCTCATTACTCCGCCGGCTGGCAACAAACCCACCACAGAGCTAGGGCCCTCGTCCTCCTCACGCTTTTTACTGCGACCTGCACACAGAGTACAAACAAGTGGAAAACCTGTACAGACTGTGACACGCCAACACCATCACCACAATTTAGAAAAAAAGGGGCCTTACAGGTTGCTGAGCAGCCTTACAGGAATTGTTATCATTTGATTATTTTATCCTTTTGGACATCTGTGTAGAACACTGTCAGAATTACTGTACAAATTCTTGAGTTATGGCCAAAAACAAAATCTGACCTGAAGTTCATCCTGAAGTCCAAGTAAACTTTTGTGCCAAATTTGCAGAAACTACATCAAGGCATTCAAGAGATAATGTATCCACAAAGGGATGGACGGACAAACCACAAACATAATGCCTCCTCTCATAACTGTCACTGCCATAGAGTAAGGATGTCGAAAGGACAGATACTTCAGTGCCAAGTTAAAACCAAAATCCTGACAACATGACACTAATTGTTTTCTATGATAATGGAGGCTCTAAAGTACTGCAGCTGTCACAGGTGGCCTACTGGAGGTTGTGATTTCTCTGGAAAGGAGCAATCGGACAAACATGAAGGCTGTTGTTTCCCCATTGCATCTTCGATCCACCCAGACCTCCCCCCGCAGTTTACTTATTGTCTCCAGTATTAGAACCACAAACAAAACCCCACACAGGCATTTCTTCAAATCCTGTGTGAGATGATCTATACAGTGGTCACAATATACCAAGACTATATCAAAAAAACAACTGAAACCAAGGCTGAGGCCTGTATAGGCTTGTTTGATGCAACCTGGAGGGAGGGCTGGGAGGTGGTTCACTCCTGCTATGCAAAATACTGCTCCTCTTCAGTTTACCTGCCCAAACTATACAACTGAGCGAATGGGCCAGAGTTTATTTTATGTGAACGTTAAAACAAGAATGAGATGCACTTACGGATAATGCCTTGGACTTTTGCCACTAGGCCGCTAGGTGGAGACAGCGAGGCCTTCTCAGAGAAGTCACAGGAATAGAGGACATTGTCCACTGTAGTGCCGTGCTCACTGTAGTTAAGCAGCTCATAATGCTTGGTATTCTGAAAAAGGACACACACACAAGTCATTTGCACCATGTCCAACAATGACAGCACTGTACTGTTTAATAGGCAGAGCTGGAGAATCAAAGCACACTACATTTAGGAAGTACAGCAGTTTAAAAGTCCATACCTCATCATAGAAAATGCAGGCGTGTTTTCCCGATATGTAGTTGCAGTGGCCATAGTTTGTAAGGCACACGTCCATGTCAGCACCTCCACAAAAAACATTGGAAAGGTAGTGAGTGGTACTGTTATGACAAAACTTAGCAAATGCTTTTAATGCAGTGCTACACCTGCTACACTATTGCACATATCAAATACACTGCTGAGTTTAGTCTGAAGCTGGTCAAAGTGTTCAAAAAATGTTCCTAGAAAATCTCACGCAGGGTGTCTGCACACTTTTTGAAAATCACCTTTAGTGCTTTTAAAGTCCTTTACTTGGACCATGTAATAGACTTCCCACAACAGAATGCACATTAGCACAGAGTTTTAATTTATCTCAAAGTTAACATTGCATTTTCCCCATTACTGATTTTAATTTTGTCAAAATACAGTAATTAAAATGTTTAATGCAATGAAATATGTTCCACTGAAACATGACAAATACTTAACGATATGGCCGATACAGCTGGAAAATGTATCACAATTAACTGTTTTCAACAATTTTCTGATGGCTGTTAATGAAGTGCATCACAGGTACGTATTGTTATTAATTTAAAGCTCAGGCCTACTTAATTATGAGGACAGAACTGTTTATTCCACAAGGGCGTGTGAGATTTCTCACAGGTCAAGGCATCATGTCAAATTTTACCTTTCAAAATCAATTAGTTAATGGCCTTGAAATTAACATCCTGCTTTAAATGGTCAAATTTAAAGACAAACGTGTGAAATGTCATGAAAATTCAAGTTCAATAATATGGAAATTTAACACCAAATTCAGTTCCACATGTTGGATCTGGGGGTTCATAAAATCAGCTCGCAACTCAAAGAAACATAAAATATGTCGGCGGTCACTAGTACACACTGCATCACTTAAAGGATGGTTTAAACAGAAGCAGCTTCACAGGAGGCTTGCCTTAATAAGACATCTTAACCCGCGACAAAAAGATTATTCAAATTAGAAACTGATCACAAAATAAGTACCAAAGAGCATGAAACTGAGAAATAATCTGAAATTAGCTTTCAGTAGTGGGACAGGTTTCTATAATCGGTGATATGCACACATTTCAGTCTGTATCATAGACGTGTTTGAAGGTTATCATAATAACATAATATCAGCACCAGTGAAAGTGGAGGATAAATGGTTGTGAAGTCGCTGTGATACAGTTGATGTGTCTTACCAGATCCTATGTATAATGTCCTATAGCACATGCTAACAGCTCCTCCTTTTCCTGTCAGAGGGTAAAACACAGCTCGGGCTTGCACCTTCTTCTGACCTGGAAGGACAGTGCATGTTTTGACCTTTAGAAGCACTTCCAAAAAAAAAAAGAAAAACTCTTTAAATTATACAATGAATTTCTATTTAATGGCAAAAAACTCAGACAAAAGAGCAGTGTCAGCGATAAGTCAGTTCTTTACCTTCAGGGTGGGGTGATGGGGTTTTGGGGGCAGCGCTGGTGGCCGGGAGAGGTGGAGTGCTGGGCACTTTAGGGGGGAAGAGCTGCTGGATCCTCTGATAGGCCAGGAGCTTGATCATCTCTGCGTCTAGTTTGTCCAGCTCAATCCCTGGACGCACGCATACACACACCCATTTGAAACAAATTATGCAGTTTTCTTACTGCGTCACTCACTGCAGTGCCACAGTGGTTTAATACTGTCACACGTCACTACTGAGTGAGTACACTTACCCCCATCCTCCCCTTTTCCATCCTTCATGCAGCTGGACAGGTTCGCAATGGTGGAGAGAGTGCTGGGCAGCAGTGAGCCCATCAGTCCAGGACCAACCTTTATGTCTGGAAAGGACAAAGACAAGACAAAATGTGGTCAATGAACCACATCTGAATTGGGGACTTGGCACTGGGCATTTGATTGGATGGGAACTCCATTCACTCATGTACAATAACTTACTCTAAACAACAAATTTAACTATTCAAATGTGTTTTTATGTATCCAGTCATTTCAACTTGAACAACCCAACTGGTCGAAGCAGATGGCTGCCTTCCCTGAGCCTGGTTCTGTCTGAGGTTTATATCCCCCCCTTCCAATTCTAGAGATTTTTTGTGTCCTTCCTACTCTCGCTGACTGCTTGCTCATAGGGAATCCAAAGACAATTCTGGATTGTTGGGTTTTCTGTTCTATGTTTACAATTCGTAAGGTCTGTACCTTATTATGCTAAGACCGTCAGATGACACGAGTGCAAATTTGCGCTATATAAATAAGATTGAATAGAATTGAACAAGTCAAGCTCCATTCATTTTCTCTCCTTCACAGACTTCAAGTCTACTTTTAACAAATCAAGACTTATAAAAACAGGGTTTGCTGCACAACTGATGCACTGCAGACTTTAATGTAAATATCACTCAGATTTACCCTTTTCCTTTTAGTATCACCTTTAGGATCCTTATTACCATTTCAGGGGGGCCTTTTCCAAAACAAGAGCAATAATGTATTATCATCATCATCATCATTATTATTATTATTATTATTATTATTATTATTATGATTATTATTATGTAACAGTAACAATAGTAATATTATTAACAATAACTTATATATTCATTTGAATTTATAAAAGCCTTTATAATTTAGAGCATTTGTTACTCGTTAACAGCTGTTTCCGCCTGTTAAGTCCTTCGGAAAATGTATATACCTGGTGTGCCTTTGCAGCAATTTTATACAATAACCAAAGTCCTGCTACACTATTGTCTACTAATATCTTGAGACGTGGCTAGCACTAATCAACAGTGCTGAATGTAGAATGTAGAATGTAGAATGACATGAGTCCCATTATACAAGAGGCAACAACACCACCTGCTGACCAATGTCTGTATCGACGAAGCACATCTATAATCCCACTCCAATGTCTGGACTTGCCTTGGTGGGCTTATTTTACAGAAAGACATGATGTGTTGAGTTGTAATATTTATGTTGAAAAAGGGAACAATAACTAGGGGCAGAACAGAACGCTGCTATGCATGAATTTGCAAGGAAAGTTGGAACTGACTGCCTAGCCATTTCTGAGACATTCCAAATGTACAATAAGTTGAGGCGAGATTTCTACATCACTTAAAACATGTAATAAATCCAAATGAATGCAGTCATGTTAAAGGACACACCAGATAACAATGTACCAAGGTCGGTCTACAATCAGGACAGTCTAGGAGGTTATACTGATTCAGAAGCTGCAGGTTTGACCGCAAAAAGGAATTGCTTTAGATTTTCTGTCATTAAATTATCCACCTGTTAAGGTGTTTTTAATGTGTTTTATCTTTCTGCATACATTTCTTTTCCATGTTTGAAGTGGGCAAACGGAGCATGGCAACAAACTAACTAAACACCACTTTTTCCTGTACTTTTTTAAGTTAGTGCTCTCGGAAACAAACTGGCAACACGCAACACCTCTGCCAGACAAAAGATTACTTATGTCCGCTCGCAGTCCTTAACAAATCTGGCATAGAAAATAAGCTATTTAATCAAAGCAGTAAATAGGAGAAAGGCTAGTGTCAGTATATTCCTAACAGAGAAGAGCAGCACACTTCCATTTATTTTGCTTTAGCTGAGATATAGGTGCTGTGAAATTATTCAAAAGGTCATGAAATTTTTGGTATTATGCAAATATTTTGTAAGCCAATGAGAAAATAATACAACTGCCAATAAATTACTACATCATTGTAAGGAGCATTAAGTGTTAAGTCATAGCAACTGCTATGATATTATTTTGCAGTGTCAGGAGATAATATATACCTGGAGTGGGCGACGTTGACCCCAGCTTGGTTGAGTCGTGTTCCTGGTTGCCTTTCGGTGGTGTGTGTGAGAGGGAACTGCTGGTGATGGAGTAGGATGGTTTTTCATCACTGCTTATACACTCTGCCTGGAGCTCCTTTTGGCTCCTGTGGTTCTGCTGGCTGCTGTGGGTCCATATCGTGGGGGCAGTGGGGCAAATTTTCTGAGCACATGCCTCTGTAGTAGTTTCAGACTCCTTTTTAACCGTTTCCGCTCCTATGTGGTTTACCAGCCCAGAGGCAGAGGCTGAGTCTGGAGGCGTTGTACTAGGCTTCAGTCTGTGCTGCAGCTCAGCTTGCCTGCAGGAGTCTGAGGCACTGTTACAGTCTACAGGTCCGTTGGCTTTGGGAGGCTGAATCTCTGCCAGAGGTCCATTGGATTTCCTACAATTCTGACATGGTGTCATTCTGCATTTACACACACCCAGCTCTGCTGGGGTGTCCCTGGAAAGAGAGGCTCCCTGGGGGTCATCCGGGGTACTGCAGGGTTGAGAGCAGAGGTCAGGGGAAGCAATCCTTCCTAAAGAGGCCTGAGTTTTCATGTCCTCTGATAGCATGTGTGACTTTGTACTAGCTCGTTGCTCAGAGCCCCATTCTGTCGACGATGCTGTGGATGAGGCCTTCTGCTTAATGGATAGGTGACGCATGATGCTGCACTGGAGTGCGATGACATCCTGAAGCCACTGTTGAACACAACAGAACTATGTTTAATCACTAAGACACCATCACTTCTACTTAGAAACCCTGTCTTAACTGAAAGACACATTTAGATCACACAGAGAAAACATTACCTACATTACCTAGTGTGCAGAAATAAGATGCCAATAAAGTTGACTTGACTAGACTTAGAATATTTATTTTCTGGTAATATTATAAACTCTTGAAGCTAGTATGATTTTTGTACAGCCAACCCAGTGTCAATGAATAAAAAGCCACCTATATTTGGTTAGGACTCTGCTGTGGTTTGAAAGTACAGTGGACAGTGAGGTTAACTCAGCTTGAAGACCCTCCGAATGAATAAAAACTTTAAATTGTTTTTTTCTGATAAACAAATCCAGTTCATGTAACTATGTAATTAAATTAAACCAGAGATCAAACGCTGAAAAAATTTAACTTTGTGCTTCCCTACTTAGAGAGCAGAGTGCACCCTGACTTCACAGACATCTTTGGTAAACACCTTTGAACTGCACTGCTGTTATTAGACTGATTCAAAAAGCATGCAAGACCAAATTATGCCTACCTCCTGCTGCTCCGCCTCTGTGGTGCGATGCTTTGAGGGGTGAAGGTCGGGAACGCCGCTACAAACCAGTTCCAACTGGCGCACCCCTGCAGGAAGCAACATAGGGGGAGGATTCTGGTACTGGGACTTGATGGCATCTGGCACCTGAGTAAAAACAAGGACTGTTAGGGATAATATCAACTGTTTAAACATATTCTAATAACTCTGACCAAAGAACTTGAATTTGGACATGAACACTCAGATTTAAACCTACCTTGACACGGTATCTAAACTCAATGAATATTGAAGATAATATTTTTATGCAGATTTACTGCAAATTCTTTAAATCTGCTGAGATATGAAGAGCCCCCTATACACCAGGGCCCGTATTCACAAAGCATCTTAGAATTTTCTAAGAGAGCTCCTAACTTAGCCTTAAAATTCCTAGCAAGGAATCTTAGCTTAAGAGTGATTCAGGAAGTTTCTGAGAGCAACTCTGAGCAAGGAAGTACACAAACTTTTATCTTAGTGAGGAGGTGTGGTTGACCCCGTTGCTAGGTGTGACGCAGTCTTCTAAAGGCTGTGATTGGTTGTTACAAAAAGGGGGAAGGACAAAAGAAAAATGCGCTCTGCGCTCCTCCTAATGAATGGACAGTAAAATCAACCGATCATAGAACTTGGACTGTATTCAGAAATGTGTAATCTTGACATTAATTTTATGTCATGATGATGAAACTCGGCAAAATTAAATTAGTTGTGACACAGCTTCAAATGTTTGAACGTACCTCATTAACATGCCGATTATATTGATTTGTTTATTTTTATGTTTACTGTCCATGCTGGTAATTTTACTACATGTGTTTGATATTAATGGTGGACTCAGACTCAGCTGTCAGCAGGTCCTGTGGTTGCTGTGAGAAGCGCTGGTATGTGCTGTAATCCCAAGTGAGAGCGGAGATTGAAATTAATAAATTGCGCAACGATACGAGGCTGTGGAAGACCGTAATGGTCTGACTGGTCACTCTGCTGACAGAGGGTTGTGACAGACCCAAGTCATCACTGCTACATTGGTGCATTTTACCTGTGGCCAGGTATCACAATGCTGCGATGACTTTCATCTCAGGAGTTCTTACGTTACTGTGCTGAGTGGGACAATAAACTCATCCCTGATGAGGTCAACCACAAACATTATCCCTGCACGATCGAGCCGATAGCGTGTTATTAAATCCCTGTCTTTTAACGTCTTTTAACGTACAGAGAATATCTCTCCTTCCTCTAGGTTTTTCTGCCATCTTGTCTGTTTAAGACACTCTTAGGCTTCTTAAAAGTCCTCCTCCCTACTCCTAACAGTTTTCCACCTTAGGAGCTCTCTTAAGGCCTGAGACGCTTTGTGAATAACTTTTATCTTACCAAGGGAAGATTCTAAGAAAAATCTTAGAATCCGAGAAATTCTAAGATATTTCTAAGAATGACGTCACTAAGAGCTACTTTTAGCCTTAGGATGCTTTGTGAATACGGGCCCAGAAGAATAAGTGTTTTGTTGCAGTATCATGTTCTGTCAGCATGAGCATTTCACAAACGGAAACCCAACTATAGTTAATGCACAAAAATGTAATTGTGATATTGTGAATCAATGCATAACGGTAAAAGATCTGAGAAATCTCAGTAACTACATGGCTCAGCTTCTTCAATCTCCATACACCAAAGGCCTGGAGAAGCCGTAAAAACAGAATACAATATACCTCAATTAGGCTGTCTGCACACTTGAACTGAGCAGCCATTGTACCTTAATGGTCTTCTTGTTGTGCTGGTGAGCAGTTCGCCGGTTAGGTGCATTCTGCCGATGGACTCTACGTAAGAAGTCTAACTTGACGGCATGCTGGGACATCCTGTCTTGGAACTGGTCGAAGAGGTGACAGCGGCTGGACAGGCTTAGGCTCCTCTGATTCAGCTGTACAGCAGACAAACATGATGACAAACTAATCACTCTCTCACACTGTCAGACAAAAAGAATGTGGTAAGGAAAAAGTCTGCTTAGCTCTGAGCTAACACAGTGACTCTTACCACTAAGTGCTCAACATGGTTTGGACACATCCATTTGCCGGCAGGTAAAGCTGTGAGTGGAGGGTCCAGACAGTCCATGTGAAAGAGAAGAGGACAGTAATCACACTGGATCAGTGGAGCCAACCTGCAACTCCTGTGAGAGGAAATGCAAGGAAATCAGTACAAGATGTCAAACACTTCAGGTCTGTATGTACCTCTGTGTATATACTGGATTCTGATAGTTCTAACCTGTTGCATGAAAAGCAGACTTTGACTGGTAGAGGGACCAGACCATTGGGATCCAGTTCATGTTGAGGCCTCCTGAATGGCTTCCCTAGCAGCTCCTCTTTCCTTCTCCGTTTACTGCTGCCTAGAATCCAAACAACATAGGAATACTTAAAAAACAATCCAACCTGTATGTACCTCAATTGTTAGTATCAAAAAGCTGAAATGCTCAACACCTTTCAGAACACATGTTGTAAATAAGGGGCAGTATTTTGCACAGCTTGCCTCATTTATTATTTCATTTGTAATTCATGGGGGTATAAATTGTAGAAATGTATCCTGAAGAGCCCACCCCCACCTCCAAAGGATTTTTAACCTCTGAATACCATCTGAAATAAATAGAGCACAGTATCACAGTGAAAGTCACAGTACTCATTTTGACTGACTGACCTGGCAGTGCAGTGGTGCAGGTGAGCTCACTGGGAAGCTGAAATTGTGTGGGATTTCTCTCCATAGCAGCTGCTATTAGAAGCTGAAAGGGTCTCTTGAGAAGGCGTGGTGTCGGAGCAGATGGCATAGCACCCTCAAGTTCTGTGCCCTGAATTTCATCCTCAGGCTCTGCTGCCTCCTCCTCCCCGTCATTTTGTTCCTCTGAGGGGGTCGGAGTTGACGAAGTGTTGGAGGTTGGAGTACCAGGCCGGCTGCTCGGCCTGCTACTGGTCCTGCGGTCCAAAAGGCGTACCTGGGCCACTCGTAGGCCAGGGCCTGCCGCTCCTGCCCCTGGAGGAAGGCCGTCGAGCCGCAGCGGGCCAGCACTGAGCTCCAGCTCTACAGCCGGGGACGCAGAGCGCTTAGATGAGGATCTCTCTGGTAGGCCATTGGTCTGTTCAGACTTCTGCTCTCGCTTCTAGCAGCAGCAAACAAAAGCCAAAAGACAGATTTATCAGTCCATATAGCATAGTGTTCTTTTTCGGTTTCATCACTGAAAAGAATTTGGCTAAGGATGTGGTGTGTAGGACAGAAAATCCACCATTCACCTTTTTCCGAACATTGCAGCGATGACACATCCATTCCCCTGGAGGAAGCATTTCTTCACTCAGAGGTGGGTTACTGTGGTAAGAGGATAAAACACCATCATCAGAGAACAGGCTGATTTTTAATGCTGGCAAAATAGTTAACACACTCAATATGCGAGTATGCAGTCATCATCACATGATGCTTCACAATTTTGTTATCTCATTTCTCTCAAGGGAAAATTTTAATTTAATAAATGTTTTATTACACATGCAAAATAAAAATTAAAGAACTTTCCTAGAACTATAAGCAATTCAGCTAGTATACTTAAGTCATTCTGCCTACATCTAGTGGACTGTCAACTGCTCTGCAATGCAAAATACGTACAACGATGTGAAAAGTAATGTCTATTTGCAGTCTGTTCATATTTGTATTAAAACAGCAAAAACATTCATTAATAATCAATAAATTCACCATTAAAGACTAAAAACATTCAAATCAACTGCAGATTACAATAATAATCATTCATTTACAGTCAGATGACCATAAGAAGTTTGTTACGATTCAAAGTAAAACCTGCTGAGGCTGAAAAAGGTATAAAATACTGCCTTTGTAGTAGAAGCATGCAAGTGGCCAGTGGCTGACAGAACAATACATCAGGGAGACCAACATAATGGCTGATATACAACATGCAGGACACAACTAAAGCCAAACTATCATCCACACTCTGAAATCTCCCTTTCACAAGCAATAATCTTCAAAAGTCATCCTCTGCAAGACAGCATTTAACATGACACATTAAAACAGCAATATGAGCTGCAGTGTTCCCTTTACATTCATTCAGAAGGGGTGGACCACCACAGTAAGAACATTACCACCACAGCTACAAAGTAACAAAAGTAAATCAAGATAACAAAAAAAGAACAACAACAAACAACACAAAACTAAAAAGGAATATCTCTTTACTCATAATCAAGCAGCCATATTTGAACAAATTTAGGATTGCAACCACTTATAGCACTATAACTAAAACTAAGACCAACAGAGCTGGACAAGAAACAAATAACATAAATGATCCCTGCCCCTGAGCTGATGGGAGAAAACTACAAGTTATACAAAATGAAGCCATCCGCAGGCTTTACCATATAAGGACAAACCGTTTCCGTCTGGTCGTTTCTAGCTGACAGTTGAAACTCAACTGTTTCAAATGCCAAAGGTAAAATATTCATGTAAGCAGATGTGCAGCAGAGTCGTGCGAAGCGGCACCGGACAAATTCTACAGTGGGCCGACCTCTGTGACATGTCCACAACAAACGCTAGCCTGCCGCTACTCCTTCTCAGAAACTGGCACAACATTTCGTCCGTGCTAGTTGTGAGCCCCCTTTGCTCTCAAATCTAAATTTTAAAGGTTGGTAAGATGGCGGTGAAACAGAAAAAAAGAGCAGGGAGGTCGCCATATTGTAAACAGAGGCAGACTCGACTCCATTTTTAGCAGCAGCGGCTCCACTGGCTGCAGCCGCGGCAGGAGGGGAGGACCGACTGCAAGCTAATTCTAGCCTCTTTCACAGGCAAGGCTACACGTATACATTCCATTTAAATCCACGTACGTCTATTAACATGCTTTTTTTAGTGACAGTAACGGATTAATTTATGCTCTCAATAAACTTTCCTTTTATAAGTCGTGATAAACAAGACTCTACATATCTAACGGTACACATTCCTCTCAGAGTTAGGAAACACACCGGTGTACTTGACAGAGACTGAATCGGACCCCGTTATCTTTGTTCACCAAGCTCCAGTCAGTGAACTTTAAATTGAAGGTTTACTCTTATTTAGGCAACAAAAATAATGCACAAATACAACTTCGTGACATTTTACTTTATGCATGTGTACTGGTGACATCGGCATGCAAGAAATACCCGGGAAACACTGTGAATTAATATTTACTTTGCTAAGTTCTACACAGGACTCACTACCGCCCTCCGCGGTTCACTTGTATGGGAGAATACAAAGTGAATACAGGGGACGGATCTATTGTTGAAGTTTCATTGAAATTGCCGCGAATTTATGCAGCAATTATGTACTGGAAAAGCCTCAAATGCAAAACTATAATATTTTAAATCAGCTACATCAGGAGTAGAACTTCATTTACATGCTTCTCTGTAGCACCAAGTACAGCAAACTGGAAACAACCCTCAAAGAAGTTAGCATTCATCGCACAGTTAACTGCTAACGGAGCTTTGACATATGCACGACTGGTCTGAGCAGTATGTCTCTTCCAGCAGCTACTGTAACTGAATCTTACCAGCACTGGAGGTGGAAGGCTGCAGGACAGTGGTCACAGCACAGCAGATCTCCCCCCTCCCGGCAACTATCGCAGGTGTCGTGGTTAGTGGCCCTGCCGCTCCTCCGGACGTCTCTTACCAACTTCCGACTCCTCTTCTCTACCTCCTCGGACTTTGGGGGCGCCAGCAGTGTTTGGATTTGCTGCAAAAGTTACCCAGCTGTTTAGTATAAGATAATGGCCGCCGTGTTCGACTGTTTGTCTACACAGTGGGAAATTATGTAGCTTTGTGGCCACTGTGCCGTCCCGTGTTAAGCTTGAAGAGAGCGGTAACATTAACTTGTGGCCTCCATTATCAACCCAAACTATTGAGTTAGCTAGCTGAGCTAAGTACTTATAACAGCAGGCTATAGTGGTGATGATGGCGGCAATTTAAATTATGGAATAGACTCTGAAGAAATAGCAATAAGGGGATATTTTACTAAATAAAGGCCTCTGAGCATAGCAACCTCACCTCCATTAAGCCCCCAGAGGTATCCAAATCGTACACAATCGTCGGGGTCTCCATTTTGTCCCACATTCATCCAGGAGCAGACGTTGCAAAAGGAATTTGCGATACAAGTATATTGGGGCAAACAACAATAAGAGTAAATACTGCAACAAATGTCTTTTCCCGAATGGTTTTAACCAGCGGATGGCTGGCCAAGCGATGCTAGCTATCGTTAGCTGGCTAAAGGAGCTAACTACGAAGGCAAGACGTCAACCAGTCAAGGTTGTGAAGCTAGCGGGCTCACTAGCTTGTGTTGTTGGCCCCAAAAAGACAACAAAAACCAAACGGAGTCCTGGAATGAAAACGTTGGCTCCTTAGCACCACTTTTAGGTGCAAGTGCTGAGAATACGTACAGTATTTAATATCAATAGACTGTTGCTCTCAGCTGCAAAATCCATCTGCGGCCTAGCTGGCCAGCCATGATTCTTGTTTCTGCTCCTGCAAAAAGGAGCCTTGTAAATCTGCAAACCCCTCCGCTCCCATTGTCAACAGAAGATGTAGTCAAAAATACAGGAGACAATCCGGCTTGTCGTGGTCCAAAGCACGGTTTCCGATAGCGTTCGGAATGTATAATCCTCAAATCCAGTATGTGGAGATGCAAATTCGGTTGATGTTATTGTTGTGAAAAAGGCTGTGCATCTACACTGGCTGCTAGCAACATCCTCTACCAGTTGGCGCAACCGCGAACCGCCGGACGCGCATGCGCATTGGAACGGATATAGATAATTACGGAGCTACATACAATGTAACGAGGAGCTAATAAGGTTGTGTGAACGGTAACAGGCTGCTGCTTTTGTTTTCGACTCCGTCTGCCTCTAATGCTACACGTTACTGCTCTTTCAATACTGCTGCTAGTAGGAGCAGCACTAAGCGCTGTTTGAATGGCCCTGCTAACGAACGTTACTGTTACTCTTAGCTGTTAGCTGTTCCAGTGAGCTACCGCTGCTCCTACAGCTGAGCTCAAACCACTGTGGCTTGCTGCTCGTATTTTTACCAGAGTGTAACTTAAATACAAGGCATCGGACAACGTACAGCCTATGACAACACGGTTTATAGCCTATATACCCTAGATAGTACAGTTAAACCAACGGAATGATGTACATGAACGGTAGTGTTCCTTGAGCCATCAGTTAAATAATCTACTACTACTACTACTATTACCGCTACTACTTCTAATAATAATCATAACAATAATAATTACAACAACAATCATAACTAGAGGAACAATAGGGTCCTACGCACTGTAGTGCTCGGGCCCTAATAATACTAAAATGGCCTCAGACTCATTTTTTGTCCATGTTGACTGATTTGTGGCATTACTTTATTTTTTAGTGGAACTTTATTGGTCATTTTTTCATGCTGACTGTTGTGTGTCTGTGGCTGTAGATACAAAAACAGTGAAGCACTAGAGAGATTTCCCTCAAACTGCTAACAAGTGCCAGCGTTGTTAATGAAAGTGGACACAGCTATTAGCTGGGCACCGGTTCAAGCTTTAGTTAGTTGATGTGCACAGACTCATCCACTTTCATTCCACTAACAACCCTGACTGGTGTGCTGCACAATCGGTTTGAGACGGTCAGACGTGTCCCTGATGGAATGGATATGAATGTAAATGTCTAAAATAGGTCAAACTTTTGCATAGCGCTGTATATATAGTTGACAAACTGGATCCATAATGGGATATATCAGTGAGAGAATGAATTTAAACAAAAATGATTAAAGGAGGCACCCTGAAAACAACAACAACAACAACCTGAAGTATTCAAAGGCTTTCCACTCTTTAGGAATAAAACAAGGGAAACACCACAACAGAACCAAATGGCTGCAGAAACAGGCACCAGCGCATCTTAAGAATAATGCAGCTAAATCCAGTGTTTCTCAGCTTGAGGTCAGTGAACTTCAAGATGACAAAAGCATGATGGGAGCAGACGGAGTAATTCATAGCATTCAGATGTTTTCATCAGAGAGTGCAGATGTCCAGAGGCTTACTGTGATGAAGACACCATACTGTTACAGTGTCAGTCTGTTTGCAGAACTAAAGGCTGTGAATTAATCAGTGTACTTTAAACCTGTTGCAACAGGAATAATGAACAGTACAATGACATTTATACTTCAGTCTAGATATTAAGTCCTTCTGATAATTAATAAACAAACAGCCAGGTTCTTGTGTACTGCATCAAACTTTTCCACGTAATCTCAGAGGCCAAAGTAAATGGGAAGAGTTTAGACCCCAGCTGGCTACAGTGATCCTTGCCTGCCTGAGGGATGATGGGTACTTTGTAGCCCTTGCCAGCAGAGGGAGGCACTGTTCTGTTGTGTTGAAGGACTATGGCCAAATGGATCCTAACCTTTGGTACTTTGCTCCAGCTAATGTGTGCAAAGAAGAATAAACATGAGCACATTCATATATGTAATGTTGGCTTTACTTGAATGTAACATTTCTAAAACTTCAAGTGTCATTTATCTTCAACTACCTGTGTCCAATCAAGTCCTAGCCGATTATAATTTGTTTAAACTTTCAGTGCTAAGTATTCCATGATCATTAAAATGCTGTAAAAATCAATTACATAGATGCTCTTAATTTAAGACGGCTTTAAGAATGAGGAGGTAAATGTTAGTCCAGTTTCACTATTAGCTTTGAAGGGGCAGAACTAACCACGGAGCCTGTACGGTAGTTTTCTATTGGATAAATTCACTTCCTCTCAAAAATGTGTTTTGGTTGTTTCTTCTTTTGGATGTTTAAGCTTTAATGCACAGAATGATGAATGTTTAAAGTCTGACACGTGAAAATTGCTGTTTTTTTTTCTTGCTCACCTAACATCTGATTTGGAGCCACAGGCCTCCATCACGATTCACAACTACTTTGCAAGCCAGTCCTGGTCCAGCAGGCAACATACAGCACCGTCATATGGAAATTGCATTGCACTAACACTTACAAAATTCTTTCAGTGATTTAGGACACAAATCCATTAGTTAAA
The DNA here is from genome assembly GCA_024666655.1 of Dascyllus trimaculatus. Lineage (NCBI taxonomy): Eukaryota > Metazoa > Chordata > Actinopteri > Pomacentridae > Dascyllus > Dascyllus trimaculatus. The sequence goes on along the minus strand of CM045453.1, from coordinate 2,168,954 downwards.
CTTTTGACATTAAAATATTTGTATCCTGTAAATGTTCAGTGAGGAACAAGGTGTAGAAGTAATTTTAAGAACTGTTAACAAAGAAATGGTGTGAGTGACAGGAATGAAGGAACAAATGTTTTATAGCAAAGCATGTTTTACAAGTTTTCAACCACATCTAGTGGACAATTTTTTTTAAAAGTAGTTGCTCAACCCACAGTTTTCCTATGATGGAGACCTTTAAGGCACAGAAAATAAAACACCCTCAATAGATTTATGTTTATTGGAATAACAAAAGAAAAATGGTGATATTAGTTAATCGTTAGGGGGAGAGGTTGAGATGTTATCAATCCTCTATACTTGGGAGGACAGGGTGGATGGGTAACAACCTAACTGATTTCACATAATCACTATAAACCTGGACATAAATAAAAGTGTTTTTATTTTGAAAAATGTCACGTGTAAAGTGATGTGCAAAAAGATGTAAACTTTTAGACAAAGCAGGAAGCATAATGTATAACAGAACAGAACATCTGAGATGTGGACACTGATTCAAACCTGCAAAGCCCTTACCTCCTCCCACCCACGCTAAGTTAGTCAAGCAGTGAGGTTACTTACCTGTACATTAGTACTCAGACTAGCAGGAGAATTCAGGTTAAAAACCAACTCATGAGTCCAGAAGGTGTGTGTTGTGCTGCAGGTATACAGAGCCTCCATGCTCAGGCTCTCACTGTTATCAGAGATCCATTGCAGAGAGACATACTGCTGCCCTGACCAACACAATGCATCATGTTGAACAGATATATTGCTGTGTGTTCATGTAAAGACTTCATTACACAGCTCACTATCTCTTTTAAGATGACTATTTTCACATTATTATGCACTGTCACTGGTTCATTTTGTGGAGGTCCAGAGGTCTGTATGTAAAACTGGAAAGCAGAGATCACTCTACAGTAAACGAAAGGTCAACAAAATGGAAATATTTACTTTAAGTATGATGGCATTCATTACAAGGAAAATGAAAAGGATGACTTGTTTTAATTACTTCCACAGGACGTTTCATCATTGTAAGGTATTTTCATCTAGACAGCTGGGGAAACCTGCAGAACACACAGTTGTACCTTGTTTTTATATGACATATACTATACCAAGAGTCTGTTTCATAAGGTGTGCTGATAAAAAGGGGGTCTAAAGTCCAACACCTGACCTGAAGGAACTTAGCAAATCATTTGGGCTAAAGTGGTTCCTTTAGGTTAAGCTCAAGTTGATGCAATTAGGCTATTCTGCATACCTTCAGATAGCTGAGATGTGTTATTCTTTAGCAGTTTGAGAGGTCCAGCATGGATCAAATTGATCCACTGTAGCAAACATCAGTGTAGAGAGACAGTTACAGTGTTCACAGCCACCAAACATAGACTGCCATTAGAAGCATATGAAGTATTGAAACATTTAATAACCATCAAAGGTCATACACCTACCAGAAACAACTACAGAGGTCCAGGAGAGCTTAGCTCCTATTAGCAAAACATAAACTCCATAGAAGTCTGATTTAGAATTTTTTAGGGTGTCTCTAAAATATTGACAGTATGCTATTTTGCTATACATTTCTCTCTTTTTTTGTATCTTCATCACTGTGGATCATCTATGCATTTTAGGTTACTATTGATGTATCATTCATGCAGGGCATCTCACTGACTTTAATAAAGATACCAACATGCACGCTGATCTTGCCACTGCCATCAAAGCAGGCTGGTGCAACAGCAGAATATATTATATTTTTCTAATGAACACGTTTTCAAGACACACAGCAGAAAGCAAAAGCTGTTTCTAAGCAATTTCCCCTCAGGGATCAGTAAAATACTTCTAATTCTGGTTTTCATCTGTGTTCTTATTCTTATTGTCTATATTCTTATTAAAAGGAATAATGATATATAAAAGCAAAATCAAGTGGTTTATTCATTTTTTATCTGTTGATTCTGACCACAAAAAAGTAAAACTAAGTATTAGTGCAGGCATGGGTCACCTAGTAGATGACACATGCCCTGTGTTTAAGTGTCCAGCTCAATTTGCTATTTGGAAACTAGAGGAGAGAGGCATTTGGGTTTACATACTTTACTTTAATCAGTTTTTTGGTTGTTGTACTGTTAACTTTTTCTGTCACTATTACCATTCTATCGGGGTCATTTAGATTGAGACTTATTTTCTGGAAGTCTAAATGTGTTATATCACATACTATATAATTGATAACATATGTAAGCTAGTAAGTCCTAGCTTATTATTTATTACTGTGTAATTTATTTAAATGAGTATTTTTTTTTATGTGGACTTTCTCTATAGTTTAGTTTGTGGACAGATACGGGGTAGTGCGCCAGAGAGACAGTGGCAAAATCTTGGCTTTTGTGTTGGCTCAGTTTTAGAAACTATGGCTAAACAACATCTCAGACTTAATCTGACAGTTAGCATTAGTCAACTACACTTCCCCCCCCCCCCCCCCCCCCCCCACCCCCCCACCCCCCAAGCTTCTAGTCTGAAACCTAGAAGCTTAATTATAAAGTTTCTACGAAGCATACAAACCATTTACTCACCACACGTTGTCACTGTTTTTCTGAACAATAGCTTTTATTGAAGACGTTTGTGAAGTAGTTTAATCAGTACTTTATGTACAATGAATCAAAAATAGGTTGATTATTATCATTGTCATCACACCAGCTTGCATGGATACATATTATCATAGGACAATATATATACTGTATGTTTGAATGACAGCAATGGTATAAATTTGGACGCTATCTCCAAACAGGCGATGGCAATAAAGTACAACAGCCTGCCCCAGTGTGCGCTTTCCTATAGCTTGAGAAAGTTTAATGCACTGTGATGTCACATTGCAATGTCACTAAAAGTGTTCAAACGTAATTTGTGAGGCTAAACTGATACTGATCGACCAAGAGGAAATCTAAATTCCTTTGTCTTTATTTCTTCAAATTAAATACGAACATGTGGAATCAGTGTCATCTTTCTTAAAGATAATTCAAACTTAAACGATCTCCATGGAAACTGGATGTTGTTTTGGGATTTATTGACAATATGATATATAACATAAATGTGTCTGCTACCATTACTACATAAAGAAATGCTTCTAGTTTCATGCCTGTGTATAAAGTACAAAGACAGACTGGGATTAGCTTGGGTTTGCATAACACTGGAAGCAGAGGGAAACAGCTGGCGGTGGTCAGGATAACAGCAACCATAACTGAGATATTATGGCTTCATTTTCATACAGTGGGATGAGGTTTATACAGTGGGATGAAGCTGTGATGTGCTGTCCATCTTTATAAATATTTAAATGCACCAATCAAACAGTTGGTAGACAATGGAACCAGTGGGGGAGTACCTAAGAGTGCAACTGACTCCTATTCAAAAAGCATCACTTTCTTCTCTGTGTAAACCCAAAGGGAAATTTTACTGCTCAAAGCTTGCTCCTCATAGTTCAGGAGGCAAAATTGTGATTCTCATTTCAGCCTTATTTATTTATTTATTTTTTGATAAATGAACTTGGTCTAATATTTGAGCTGTGAAGTTTTCCTCTGGGAAGCACAGGAATAAGCAGTGATTTGTCTCCAGACATGCAGTTCTACTGTATTTGTGGTTCAGGAGTTACACTAACAAGACAAGACCTTTACAGGATGCTCTTATGCAATGTAGTCAGTTTCATTTTGGACTCAATAACAATATTTACCCTGTTAGAACAATGTAGCTCATGATATTGGCCTTTTTTATGTTAAACAAACACCTAAGCTGTTAGGTGTATTTGACTTTATGACAGAGACGATCTAGCTGTTCCCCCTGCTTCCAGTCTTTATGCTAAGCTAGGTTAACACCACTCTGACTTCACCTCTGTACTGAACATACAGACAAGAGAATGCTCAATCTGAACATATTTGATCAAGATATTTCTTCAAGGGCCTTTTAAATTAAGGCACATTCAGATTTTTTTTCCTCAGAAGGTTCATCAGTTTAAAGAGCAACAGTTTTGGGCATACTCTGATAAAAACTAATACTGTTTTTTTCAGTGACATTTATTTCTAAGATCTTAATATACATCCCATAAGCATTAATCTTTTGATGGTGGCAGAAGACATAGTGTATAATGTACATAACACAACCTAACATCTGTGGTTATATGCTTATAATGGCACTAGCTTTGCATTGATTCCTTCTGCTTTCTCAGATGGTGTTACCTCTGAAAGTTCTCAGGATGCGAGCACAGGATTAAAAACTGTACAAGTTGATGCTGCTGGACCATTACTGTTGAAGAGCTAGAAAAATAATCCAGTGGGCCCAGGTCTTCCAGGAGTGCTGATGTGTCCACTGTTGGGTAAATAAAGGGAGGCTCATATTCAGTGTACAGAGAACATCGTGAAGGTGTCGAGGGAGTCACCAAAGGAGTGAGTGTGGGGGACACTGAAAAGGCCAGCAGCCTTCTTAGCTGTCCATTCTGAAACACACACACACGCACACACGCACACACACACTCACACTCAGGCGACTTCAGATCGAAACCTCGTATTCTCTTGTTTCCTGTGAAGAGAATCAACATGTTTGGTTACAGAGGTAGGTTACCAAATATTTTCTCAATCCCAAACCCACAACCTAGTTCAGCACATTTAGTGTCTTAAATTGTAGTGAACCTGAACTCTTTTTGTAAGGTAGAATCTACACTGGCACAAAATAGCAGCACAGCATGATACACCAGTGCCACAGATCATAGAAAAAAGAAATTCTGATGTACAAGAAATGGTATAATGGTATAAGTGACAACAAACAAGTGTTATTCTACATTTTTGCTGTGGTGGGGAAAGTATTAATGTCCTTTACTTGACTGAAAATACTGATACCACTATATTAAAACAGGCCGTTACAAGTAAAGTCAATGAAAATGTTTCTTAAGTGAAAGTATGTAAGTAAAATCTTGAAGAAGTATTTCAAAGTATTGAGACTAAATTCTACATATTATTAGATTATTATTAGTCCTGCAACAATAAAGTGTAGCTGGTTGAACTGTTAATGAGTATGTCTTTTCTGAAGCTTTCTACTGATTCTTCTCTCGACAAATGGCTCAGAAAGACAGCATATATACTTTCACTTTTTGAAAGGCTTAAAAATAGCTGGACACTGGTTTTTAACAAATGTTATTCAAACAGGAGAAAACGCTGCAGTAGCTTCAGCAGCGGATTAGTCCAATCTAATTTGGCGATCTAGATGGTATTTGAGGCAGCAGGGCAGTGTGAGTGGGACTGACTGCAAATAAAATACAAAGTGTGTGTTCATGACAGTGAAAGCATGTGTGACCCAGTGTAGCAGTGTGGTTCACTTCTGTGTTTTAAATAGTTCTTAGACCTTGATAGCTTTGAGGAAAGATGTAGCAAGCTCTGACACACACATAGTACTGTCAGGAGGATACATTGAGTGATGGTTTGCACATGAGAAAAATATAGTGTCACAAGATGTCTTTTTTAAGTCCACAACACTGAATGATATTTGCAGTGTATTCACTGTGTGGTATCCCAGCATTTAAGACAGAACTAACTCACCTCGTTGTTCTTCAGGATTGCCGGCATGGAAGATAAAGAAAAAGCACAACTCAGGACATAGAAAGAATGTCATCAGTTGAAATGATCTTGCACCTTTCCAAAGAGCCATGTTTTGGTAGGTAATTCCTATTTCTTAATCACAGACACAAAGTTGCTGCTTCTGTTCAAATGGTTGCTATGAGGAACCGTCACTTTATGGAGGTTATGATCCCAGTATGATGTTTTCTAAACTTGACTTGAAAAGGTTTGATGGGGAAACTCTGAGTGTGAAAACTTACAGTGCCCACAGTATCTAGCTGCTGCCAAAGGTACCAAATACTGAGAGAAATTTTCATTTTTGTGGAGTCATTCTGTTTCGGAGGCCAGAATTATTGTTCCAAAAGTCTTTTAAGAGGATTTTATTTATCTAATGAGTCATTGTTTCTTTTTTTATCTGGCCTCTGGACCACATACAGTGATGTTCTCACACCAAATCTTGAACAGTTGGGAGAAATTCCACTTGAAGGAAGAGTTTTTGCCAGCAAAACAGGCTTCTTGCTGGGCACCAAAGCTTGACTATCAAATGGATACACCAGGAAATGTCCCATGGCTGAATAACCCCTGTAGTTTGTCCAAATAAATCAGCTCGGTTGCCCAGAGGGAGAAAATGGTGTTGGGCCACTACTGATCCTAACAACCTCCATTCCTATCAAATTTAATGCGAACGACACTCTTTTACCACTGAGTGTAGTAGGAAACCACTTTGTGGTAATGTGATTACACATATATCTAGGAATATATGCAATGGCAGCACAGTATAAACTAAAGTAAAGTAATTCAATTTGGTCAGAGAGTCAACCCTAGATCCATTTTGTATCTTAGTGGTGAAAATACATGCATCAAATGACATGTTTTCATGTAATCAAGAGTCAGAAAACTATGTAATTACATGAAAACATGTCATTTGATGCATGTATTTTCACCACCAGTGCACCACCTGTCAGAAATCGATTTGATGTACTTGAGGTATGTTGGCCCCTGGCTATCACCCACTATGTCCCGGTTCCCCTGAAAGCTCCAGGTGTACTGTGGCCCAACTGGTTTGTGCAAAATCAATGGCTTGGCAGAGTGGAAGAGTACCAGAAGAACCCATTCATATTTCCCATAGACAAAGTGAGGTGACTAACAGTTGGAGAGCTTTTTATGACTTGGGTCAGCATGAACCATCAGTTGAAATGATAAACAACTGTGTTACTGAACATCTGCTTCCATGACAGGAAGTCAAAGGTACAAGCTTGTGTACATAAATTCCTGGGACAAGAAGTGAACTCTCAAGGTGCATTTTGCCAAGAATCATGTAATCCCAGGTCTTAAAATTCTGTCATGTGAGCTGTTTAATGACAGACAAATGCTCAAGACTAAAGTGTCATTTTTGAATTCAGCAGCTATGGTGCCACATTTTGTGAACAACTGCAACAACAAAGCACATTCTGATTCATAGCCTCTGACTGGTTTCTTCTTTATAGGCCAGGGCCAGAGACATGTGGGTGTTGTGTATTTAGTGTCCCTTCTTAAATGATGGACAGAGGTTGAGATAATTGAAACTAGTACCTGCATTAAGATGAGCTAGTTTAACTCAACAGACGGTCAGCTGGCTACATGTTGACTCACCGTTGTCTCATAGATGGAGCTGTCAAAAGCAGATTCTCCAGTGATGTTTTCATATGGTATAGTGGAGGACAGGGAGAGCTGCTGTGGCTTCCTCTGAGCCCTGAGCACAGACATAGAAAGCACACATTCTTGAAAAAGAAGCCCCAAAACACCTGTACAGTAGCATGCAGGAAGGAGCTATAGTCACTGTAAAACAATGGCACCAGCATCTATGTAGTGAAAGCATTTGTGGACTCCACTTTCGTTACTCTTTGCCGTGCTGCATTTTCCAGTCAGGCCTTACTTTGACCTTCTATTTGTCACCATTGTGTGCCAAAATCCTTGATCCTAATCCGGTGACAGCTATTTTTAGAACGCAGTCGGTCCTGTCAGCTAGTAGTTATATTTGCCTCTCTTTAAGTTCATCCCTTTCAGACGGAAGCTGTCCAAACCCCCTCTTTTGTCCAAGACATCAGACAATAGTGTTGTTATTAAAAGATCACATGCGCAGTGCAAAAGTCTCAAGAGACATTCAGCAAAATGTGGCGTCTATTTATTGAATACTTTTAAAGCCTGTGTTTTCTCTGGAGAGGCTGTGCTATTGCACGGCTAAATCTGAGTTATTTTTTCACCATTGGATCTCTGCACCTGCTGTAACCTCAAATGCATGTGCCAGTTTATAAGCACTATTTTTCTGGCAATCCACCACTTATATAAAGCAGGTGAAGCTGTATAATGAAATTGCATTACCTGTAACCTTTTTAGAGCATAGTATCAACAATAACACACAGTGATTTCACAATAATTTCTAGCTGTCATAAAAAGTGTATTTTTTCCAAAAAGCATGAATATTTCTCAGTGTAGGCTAATATATTAGATGTTTTTTTATCCATTCATGTATTAAGTGAGTTACTGTTTTGTTACTTCAGCAAATAAAGAGTGAATTTTCCTTTCTAAAAGCAATGCTGATAATTGAATTGTATTATAATGAAATCAAGCTTTGATAAGACAGCTGAGAAAATTGAGATCGAAAGTGTTAAATCAATGATTAAGAAGTAGGTGACATTTTTTATATTATATTTATGTTTTTCCACTGTGAAGCCACTGGTGGTTTGAACATACTTTGAGAAGTAGAGGTAGATCCCAATGATGATGATGAGAAGGAGGACGACAGGGATGAAGGTAGCAAATGCTACTTGGACGCCCTCCATCCTTAGGTGAGCTCTAGATACTATAAAAGAAAAGAGTTGGCAGTTAAATACAATATTCACAGAGTCAAGGAGGTTTCCTTGTCTTCTTTTCACCATGAATTTTCACAGTCTCCTCCCAACAGATGATATTAAGATGTATCTGCAACTTGAACTCTGGGAAGCGTTGATGTGAGCTCTCAACTGAGCTGCTGTTAACTGGTGATTTCGGAGGCTCACTGCAGCACAGAGGACTTTCCTTTCCTAAGGTGTCCTCATGAGAGCCAGATTCATCACAGCCATCCATGGCTTTTTTGACTACACTGGAAGAAACTTTTAATGTTCTAAACATTTTCTGAAGTGTCTGACCTTTCAGTCTATGTCTTATGTACTTAACTGAGTGGTTCCTGCCATAATATGGATTGATATAGTAGCTGAAAAAGACTATTACAACCTGGACTCAACACAACTGATGGCCTCAAACACATCAAGAGGGGTACAAATCTCACCTGTTCACATGCTAACTAAAACTATTACTATTACTAAAACTAAATGGGCAATAATAAGTTAGGGTGCTCCTTGCAACGACTTTTCATTTGACATTTATGAAACACTTTCTGGAAGTTTTTCTTTCAGCAGCAACACAGGAAATATCAGCAGCACAAAACATCCTTGAAAAGTCCCCTGTGCTCATGGAGACTCAAAGTGTGCAGACGTAATTAACTTGGCAAAACTTACCATCTAATCTGTGCCCATCATGCTCTGCTGGGTGGGCTGAGGAGAATACAGAGAGAGGACGTGTTAGATATGGGGAGTAGGCTGGATGAAGGAAAAAGAAAGTAAGAAAACAGTTCATTCATCTCATTTACATCCACTTTGACTGGTTTATTTTGCAGTGTGCCTCCATAATGTTTTCACATGGCTGGCCAGATGGGGTGATTGAAAATCATATGGTGGCACAAAAAAATCAAAAGCTCTATCTGAAATTCAGGAATTCCATTCTGCTGTTGTCGTATAGAGACCTGCCCAAAACTGTGTCAATATGAGAGTTAGGGAATCGCATACTAATAAACATTGGTTTCTAGCGTTAACAATACTAATTACTCGTGCTACTAAACCTGATGTGTATAGACTAATACAGGTACAGTTAACCTTTTGGTCATTAGTGTGACAGTCCAGGAAATAAGCTGCAGAGTGTTTGAGGTCAAAATGTCAACGTACATGCAAGACATTGTTAGTTTATCTATGATTCAGACACTGACGGCTCAGACACGGGTTCAACAAACGCGTTGTCAATTATTGCTAGGCTACCTTTTGCCATGTTTTGGTAGTTACTTTAATGATTAGAGAGGTCACGCTGTACGTTCTAAGCCTTCTTATTAAAACAAACTTGATATGACAGAAAATGATTTAGACTTTAGTAAATGGATCAGACCTTCACAGTAAAATAATATTCAGCTGTGACGGTACTCAGGATTCAACTGTATAACAAATGATTGTGGACTGCAGCTTATAAGCTGTGACTCTGGGTGTGACGGTTCAAATGTCTGACATTTAGGGTTGGATCCTATTCAGTCCTGTCCCCATGCTAAGGTTAATGTATAATTAAAAGTAATTATTGAAGTCACTGTTGGTGGCACTACAGGACACCATGTATGCATTCTTGGAATCTTTGACATCATAGTTTAAGTGAATGAATCTGGTTGCTGCAGTGTTGACATTTACAGATACTGCTGTACATTAATATTTACAATGGACTGTAGCTGGATGCATCAAGTTAATGCAGACAAGGCCTTATTTTCCTTTTAAAAAGCTGGATATGCTTTCTGGAGGACTTAATCCCTGATCATCTAAATAGCTGATCCAAACACCCTATGTAGGTGTGACTGAGAAATTGAGACGCTACTGTACACAAACAAAGAGAAACCTGGGTGGCCATGTGTGTAGGGATTCGAATAATCAGAACTGGGATACTGGGGTGTAAGTACATGCACTCAAGGTTAGGAAATGTATGATGCAACTTATTACAGTAAAGATAAAACAGTGACACAAGTGTACAGACACCAGCAGTGGTGGGCTGGCACACACCTGGAACATGGAGGGAAACATGTTACCATCGTGCTCTTATGTGGATAGCAAACACATGAGTATTTCAAACCACTGACTAGTAAATAAGGCAACACAGTAGTGCAGTAGTCAGCACTGTCGCCTCACAGACAGAAGGTTCAAACCATCTGGTCCTAGTGCTCTGTGAAGTTTCTATGTTCTCCCTGTGCCTGCATTGGTTTGTTCTGGGTCCTCTGGCTTCCTTCCACAGTCCAAAGACATGCATTATAAGCTAGCTGCTCATTCTAAATGGTGACTGTGCACAGCTTTCTGCCAGGACGTATCCCACCTCCTCGCACCCAGTGTCAGTTGGAGGAGGCTCCAGCCCCCTGCCCCCCGCCCCCCCTCTGCAGGATAAATGAAATGGAAAGAAAATACATTTGTTTGGCCAAATTGATTTTTTCTGGTATGTTTTAGATGGATGCTGGTATTTGCATGTCAACGCTTAACATTTTGCAATACAGACAGGCATTCATTTGTTTGTAAAATGTATTATAGATATATTATGATGTCGGTCTTTGCTTATTAATACATTTATTCAATAATGGGATTTTCATGAAACACTCCTCAATCAGATAAATGATGGACCAGGTGCCACCAGCTGTGTTGAGCAAATCTGGAAATCTGGCTAATTTAATAGATTTTTTTTCTTAAATTGTATAATGTATTTTAAGAAGCAGACCTTTAAAGAACCTTGAACACTGCATGACTGAAGTTGACTTGAAGGTGTGGAAATAAGATCAGGCTTGAATTTTTCTCAACAAAATATGGAAATATGGACTTGCAAATATATTTTTTCTGAGTTCAAAATGTCCCATGACATGCTCAGGAACGGGTCGCACAATCACAGATTCACTCCATCACTGCAGGGATGTACAGCAGCTGGACTGGCACAGCTTAGAGAAACCTCTGGAAAAAGCATATTTGACAGGACACCTTGGGTCTGGTTGGTTGTCTAATGTGTCCTTACTGCACCCTGTCTCCCTGAGGTGTCCTGGTCAGGGGCAGGCTCAAACTAAAGGCTGCAGTTTTCTGTTATTTTAGCCTCTGGACTGGAACAACCTTCTTCAAAGTGTCAGGACAACAACATCTATTAAAACAAAACACTTTTCCTCTGTGGCCTTTCATTGTGTGTAATGTGTTTCTCCTGCTCTTCTGAAACGTGCCCAGTCATTCTTTGTTTAGTATGTATCTTGTTCTGTGAGCTGTCTTTCAAGTTGTCTCAAGCAAGTCTTTTGGTGGAGGCAATTAGTAAGAAGGTTTATGTGACTCTCAGAGCAGAATGTGTAAATGGACACAAGGAAAATGTCTAGTTTCAACCAAATATGACTTGAACAGCAAATGTGTGTGTTGTCTGTTCCTCGTGTACAGGGAGAAACCAGGCACTTGTGTTTTCTGCTGCAGAGACTTGTGATAGTTTGCAGAGGGAAATCAAATTTAAAGGAGGAATAGTAATAATCAAAGCATAACTATGATCTGCACTTGAAGGATTACAAGAGAAACATTGGTAACTTTACAGTAAGATAGTTTGCTCAATATCAAGTAAAAGCTAGGTTTGTTTGGTGTAAAAAGTATGAGGAAGGAGAACTGTTCTTCTTGTGTCAGTGTGTATGGCATGACCAATACTAGCACCTTTGAGAGCAGAGCCCTTTATTTAGGAAACGAAATAAAGTAAATGGTGTGTTATAAAAAGTTGACACCAAGAAGCTCACTGCTGTAGGGCACAGGGGACGGCTGAGAACACACACACACAGGCTACGATGAAACGCTGAACAAATTCAGCAGAAGCCGATGCATCCAAGTGACCGAGGGCATGAGGACCCAGACCCCAGGGCCACGGGGCTGGATGGTCCACCCATGAACACGTTTCATCTGGTCAGTCCAAATAACATGGATAATAAAACAAATGAACCAACAGAATCTAAAACGTTAAAGTGAACCGTAAACTCAAGTCAGTTTTACAAAATGTCACTTCAACATTTTTTGTAATTAGAAGTTTTTTTCTGAACTGTAAGTTTTTTTATTTGAGTAACTGCAAAGTGAATGAATATCTTGAGGTGTCAAATTTAACAACTAATAACTATAATTTCAAAAACTATCTATTTACATGGCTTGAATTCAGATCTTTTAAAGAGGGTCATTTCAAGTTGTGCAGAGTTCCAAGTTTACCTCCAAAAGGCCCAAACTTATTTTCAGCATTGTTTTAGATGGATGCTGGTATTTGAATGTCAACGCTAAACATTTTGCAATACAGATAGGCATTCATTTGTTTGTAAAATGTATTATAGATATATTATGACGCCTTTCTTTGCTTATTAATACATTTATTCAATAATGGGATTTTCATGAAACACTCCTCAATTAAATAGTGATGGACCAGGAGCCACCAGCTGTGTTGAGCAAAGAAATCTGGCTCATTTAATAGATTTTTTTTTCTTAAATGGCATAATGTATTTTAAGATGCAGACCTTTAAAGAACCTTGAACACCTCATGACTGAAGTTGACTTGATAATGTGGAAATAAGATCAGGCTGCAGTTTCCTACCTTTGCAGACAGGTGGCAGCCCACTCCACTGGGATGGGTGCCCAGGGACACAATGGAGAATAGGCTCGCCCAGGAGCTGGTGGCCAGTCAGGCAGGAGTAGTGCAGGGTCTCTCCAGCCTGGAAGTGTGGCTTGCTGGAGCTGGGGATCCCGTAGGTGGGGGTTCCTGGGTGACTGCAGGGTTCGAAGGTCTCAGCTGGAGGTATTGGAAACATAATTCATTACAGGTAATGTTATCAATATTTCTTAATAAAGTTCTTTGGAGGCTGGTACTGTCCAGACTACCATCAAAACAGACTGGATGTTGGTGATCTGTAGAGAAGGACCATCTTTCCAGTAGCATTGTCATCAAGCTAAAGATGTTCATGTATATGCAAGAAATATGTAAATCATAAATTGTGGTGAACACCTTAGTCTTCAGAGGGTGACCAGTAACACTTTCAGTTTGTGAAACGATGTCTAGCAGAAACTTCAAATACTGTGATTGTACATCACTTCATTGTAAAAAGCTATGTGATTGTGCACCCGACCACAGAGTCAGTTAAGAAAACAGTGTGAAGCTCCCTGCACGAAAATTGTTGGACACTGTGCTGCCTGCCTGTCTAAATATAGTTATTGAGAAAATGTTAAAACAATGACAAATGCTATATAACCTACATCCATACACTTCTGCAGCAGCCAGAGAATACATGAAAAGACTATCTGAACCAAGATTACAGAACTGAATTAACTAATTACTAAATCATTTTTTATTTTTTTTTTGGAGGGGGAGATTTTTTAAGTTTTATTGATAGACAGTGAAAGGGGGTATAGAGGAGAGAGACATGCAGCAAAGGGCCATGAGCTGGACTCGAACTCACAACTGCTGCTGGCAATCTGCACCCATGTGACAACGCCTTAACTCAGTGATCTATACGGCGGCCCAACTAATTACTAAATAAATTAATTAGAAAATGCATCCACATATTGAGTGGAACTGAACAGTAAGTTATGAATAAACACTTAAATTAATTAAAATTAAGACCATGTCATTACCAGGTGCCAAAATTAGCATATGCACCTGAAAAACTGCATGGAATGGATAAAACATTTAAATATTTGTCTAAAATTTATGAATAAATGGTTGACATTGAAAGATGAGTTTTCTGAAAATATTATTTTTTAACAATAACAGCTTCAGATATTTAGTAAGTTTATAATACTGAACACATTGGAGCATGAGCGGTGTTGAGTTCACCTGACAGAAAAGTAATAGTAATAGTAGGGGGATGTCAGACAAAAACATTGGTAACTGGCCTAGATGCCTGAAAAACGCACTTTTCAACCGCATACAACATAGCACAGTTCTAACTCATAGATTTTAGACATGTAAAATCACCAACACTAATTATAAGGCCTCATGATTAAACTGGATTGTGCTGGTGATTCTAGGCCTCAACAGCAATCAGCCTGGAAGACAGAAGGAAATTGCATTAGGAATGAAACCGTGTCTTAGATCTCTGAAAAACAGTTCAGCTTTCACATTATCGCACATCCTTGTCTGCAGGCCTTCAGTTCTGAAGCTGAAGAGAATTTCATGGAAATACAGATTTCCTTTTTGTGACATAATAATTGTCTTTTGCTCATGATCTTCATCTCATGCATAACAAAGACCTGGTGTGTCTTCTCCAAAGTAATTTCCGTTGTCCGGTTAAATTAATTATTAGTTCGTGACAGCATACAGTATGTCTCCACCTCAAACACAGGTGAGGCAGAGGATGAGATGGTAATGCAAATGAAGTTAATGCCTTCAAGGCTGCTTGAAGAGGAAATTACATTTTAATCTGACTGATGCACTTTAACTTGACGGCTATGTCAGAAACAAAGGAGTGGCAGGACTTCTCCATCACAATGCAGCTACAACTACAACTATTACCACTACTAATAATGATAATAATGTTAATGATAATATGGTATCCCATGCACTGTAGACAAAGTGAAACTAAACAAACTTGTGCTGTATTTGTGTCTCCGCCAGATGGCATCCTGTCTGTGGTGTTGGAGCGTCAGCAGCACAGCAGCATCTAACTGGACCAAAGCGACATCTGCGCCTGTGTTTACATGATGTTGAAATAGTCTGCAGCGAAGCAGCTAACACACTACCTAACCAACAAACTGATATTAGCAGTGTGCCTTACCTCAAAGAATTTTTTTTTACAGGACAAGCCGTTTGTTCATGTTTGTGAGTTAAATAAGGACTCTTAAGCAGCAAGGATAATGTGGGCTGTTATTCAGAGTCTGTGGCTCTTGTGCTGTCTGCTCTGCCTACACTGACCTTAGCGCTTTACAACAGACTTATTTGGCTCTCCCAAAATAAAATACTCATCTACGTCAACAGATACTTGAATGGTATTGTGATGATCTACTTAGAGATGGGGGTGCCATCAAGAAAATTAAATCTAGTCTAACATGGCAGATATGCATGCTGGAGAAGTGAAAGGAGTCTCTTTAACAGATTTAGGCCATCATGAGACACCAAAACCCTTCATTCAAAAGCAGGTTAATTAACTTCCTCATAATGTTAGCAGCTCTTCAAGGGAGAAAAATGGAGTGATATATTAGTACCAAAGCCAGAATAAAAGTCTAAAGGCCCTCCAGTGGCCCCTGGAGAGTACGATTTTAAGTGTACCCCAATTTAACAGGTTGAAAGGAATGAAGGGAGGACGAACACACTGAAGAGCTGGTTCGTTTTTGTGAAGTTTACCTAGAGGGTGTTAGTCGAAGAAAAGTAGTTGAAAAGGGAAATGGTTTATTATTTCTGGAAGTGAGGGTCAGTAAGATTTAATGCTTACAAAAATTCAGAAATAATGTCAAAGCCTTTGTTTGTACTTTAACCTGTGAACATGAATGGAAACACTCTCAGTGTAATTATATTAGCAGTGAGGTCACACAAGGTGGCTGAGTAAAGTAGATGTTTTTGTGAACATCTGAGGGCAGATTTAAAGCAGCAAAATGTGGATGACACTGAAGTTAAACACACACACACGGTTCAGTTACAATGAAAAACTGACAAAGAGATACAACTGATAGCAGTTGATCCTCATGCATTCATTTCTATCACAGTCAGCATCAATACTCCAGTGTTAACTGGTGTGTACTGGTTGTGTTATATCCTGGTATGTAAATGAAACATATTAGCTGTTGCTATCAAATGTCACCCACTAAGACACATGTCCTGCTCTCCACTGGTTGGTCTCATTACTGATTCATTTCTTACTGATAACCATTATTTCTCCTCATCTGTTCCTGGTCTCTGTGACACCCAGCAGGCTCATAACTACCAAGCTATGGTCCTTTGTGTGTGTATGGATATATATTTTCAATCCCTTCAGTGTACAACTACTGCTAGGATCTACTTTTTTGTTATGGTAAATGGTAAATGTTCTGCACTTATATAGCGCTTTTCTCTACCTTAGTGGTATCCAAAGCTCTTTACAATGTGTTTCTCATTCACACATTCACACTCCAATGGGGACAGAGCTGCCATGCAAGGCGCTAATCTACCATTGGGAGCAACTTGGGGTTCAGTGTCTTGCCCAAGGACACTTCGGCATGTGGAGGGGCCGGGGAGTGGTCAGTGGACAAGCTGCTCTACCACCTGAACCACAGCCACCCCAGGTTATAAACCTGGACTTAGGTTGGCTGCTCTCCCTTCTGTGACATCACGACTAAGCTGTGTTTTTTGAGTTGGTATAAAATGCTTCTAAATGTTATTGTAGTGCACATACAGACATATTTTTAAAAGCATCTAGTTTCTGCTTAATTTTCCTACACATTAATTCACTCAAATGCCAACCTTGATGTTGCTCTTTAAGAAAGTTCAGATCTTACTTTCACTCCTCCACACATCTGGTCAGCCACCACATAAAACTCGACTGCTTGTCTCACTCAGTTACAAATACTGTCAAAAATCAAGAAACGATGTGGTACATACGCAGACATCTCGGCAGCTTCTGGTTCCATGTGGGGCCTGAGGATCCTCGGTTGAAGCAGGTGAGCAGACTGTTTCCAGACAGAGAGAAGCCCTTATCGCAGATGTACTGGATGCTTGAACCCACAATGAAATGTGGACCTGACAGCACCCGCCTGCTGTGCTCCACCTTTCCAGGGTCAGCGCACGACACCACTGGACAGAGAGAGAAACACAGAGGACTGGTTAGTGCCAACAAATATGTTCTGTTTTCTTTTTTCCACCATTATTTGATGTCAGTAAACTCCACCTCCTCGTTGGTCTGTAATACTGGATACAAGAGAAACCAAAAGGATTAAATCGAAGAAGACGTTGGTAAATTGCATATTTAATGTGTCTTAGGAAACAAAGTGAACATTAATAGGAATGAAGTTCCAAGTCTCAGTTTTATTCTGAGTTGGTTTACATCAATATAGAAAGAACCAATTTAGTCTGTTTAATACACTGTGCCAAAGTTTAGAAATTCAAAAGTAATCAGACAGAAGCCAATGAAGCCAAGCAAAACCAGGAAGTGTCATGGAAAATCATCTACTGTCTTCATCAAGGAAGTTATAGGACGTCTACTTTATTTTGATAGAGAAGTGAAATAATTGGACACAAAGGTACAAAGATAGCCCCTTGACGCCTGAATTTATTTACAATTATATTAAAAAATATATATTATTTGTGTTTTTGATTTCAAGTTGATGTTAAATTAAGTGGAGATTGTTAATTTGTCTATAGCACATATAGTAGATATAAAGGTGTAATGCAACAGACATTAATGGTACATTTTTTTATTGATGCTGCAAATGCCATTCAAACCAGTCCTAAGAGAAACCAGTGCTTGCAATACATATGCTATCTCAGCTGCAGCGGTACGTTGCAAATTAGTGACAGCCGGCATTAAGGGGTTAAGGTTAGCGTGGTCAAATCATCTCTTCTTATTGTCAGATGTTGTAAAGTTTGTCCTCTTCAGGAGTCCACAAACTCTCCCTTGTGGCTGACCAGTGTATAGCTCAAAGACACATACAGCCAGTGAGCTAGGGCCAAAGTAAAGGTAGTCTAAAAAAATGTGCGAAATTTTTATCATCTTACAGAAACGATCTGTGCAGAAATGCTGTCTGAGCAAGGCTGAATGAGCCCACAGAGATGGGATTAAGAGAGGAGCTGCAACTATCCTGGCACACTGTCAGCCCGGTTCTAGGCCCAGACTAGAAACAAAAGGTGGAAGTCATCCATCCTGGAGATGAGGTTCCCGTCTGCTGTGAACGATGCTGGTCACTGGCACAGAGGCATTGCTTGCTTTGGTGTGTGTTTGTCACTTTAAAAAAAAGCACAACAGACACTTTAGCATCTTAGTACTACAGCGAGCACTAAGATGAGAATTTGACACTCATGAATCATCATTACTTTACATCTCCACCAAGGGAAGACTGTCACTGAAGGGCCTTCTAAATGTCATGTACATGCAAAGGACAACTCTGAAGACAGTTTGTTGTGTACATAGTTCACATTAATATTTCTGATACCACAGAAGGAATGAGTTGAATAGAGCTCTGGATTTAAAATATCATTTTTACCAGCTTTTCATTTTTCACCAGTACTTTAAATGACTCTAATAACATCTCAACAGATAGAGATATGCCCTGACCACATCATGAAGATGCCTTGTACCGTACACAATTCATGTTTTATTAAGTCCTCTAATCCAGTTACTTCTTAGTAATCCACAAATGTATTAGGGTGTTTCACTAATGTGTGTAGTTGGTTTATTTGCTGTGTTCACATCATATGTAATGAATCAGAAAGACAGGCAAGATTCCCATGTTTATAAGCTGTTTATGAACATTTACAATGAATTTAAAGTGTGCTGCTGCCTCTCCTTCATTACCAGACATTTAGTATATATCTATATGTCATTATCTATATCTTTTAAACTTCCATACAATGACCTTTAATAAAAGACTGGGGCTGACCTAAGATGTTCATGTTGACTTGCTTTTGCAGATACATCCCTACTTTATTGCTCAAAACATGCTGTTTTAAAGCTTTCAGAAAAATGTGACTTTTCAGTCGTAATTATATTTTAGATGTTGACGAGGACTCTGTTTAAACTGGTACATACAGTATCTTCAGTATAGAATGAATGCAGCTGAATGACAGGAGGGAACTTCTCAGCAAATGTCACTTCCTCTTCCTGGATAAGAGCATGATGCACCTGATTCACTGCAGGCTGTATAACCTATCAGCACTAAAACATCAAAGACTAATGACAGCTGCACTCAGGGAAGGTTCCAATGTTTTGTGTGCTGGGTTACTGGGGTAGTTTACTGACAAATGTAATTCAATGAAGTTATTAATATATTAAATTGATGTCATGACAAGACAGAATGTCAGCTATAAAAATGTATTATAAATGCTGAGAATTTCTGCTTTTTGGATACAAAGACAAATAACTTCAGTGTCACAAGAACAAAGTCTACTGGATTATTATTCTGATTTTAATAGTAATTTATCTCTGACATGTTTTTGTTTCGATAAAAAATATCTATTGAGAAATGTTTTAAATGATATGTTCATGTCCTTGAAAAATCTAAAGTCTATAAATATGCAACACTTAATTTCCAAAGTTTAACTACTAGATACAGGTGGTCTCCTACATCACTGAAAGGCCATTCTTGTTGTTGCACACTTTAAGTTTCTACATCACACTTTTAACAAACATTGCTTTTTGGACCAGGACTGGCTGCCAAACTAGTGTAATGTCACAAAGTCTGAAGTAGGAGCACACCCTCAACTCAGATTTGAGGTGACCTCAGAGAAACTTTCCATTTCCTGCTAAGGAATTTTTTAAAAACTTTGTTTGGGACATTCAAATTTACAGCGTATACAACAGACAAGTACTCCATCTAATAAGGAAAATATACAGACACAAGGTTTAAGATAAATACAAATACAATCACAATATTAAACAAGACAAAATAAACTTAAAACAGTAATGGTTTTGTTCGGGGGTATTGATATAAATAATGACTAATAAAGAAATAAGGTAAGAAAAGGAAAATAAAAAAAAACAAACAAGTAAAATAGGCTTGAAAAGGTGGTTTTGTTTTGAGGCGTTCATATGTAGTGAAGCAACAGGCACAGAGTGAGGGAGTGACAAAGAATATGAATTACAATTCCTCTTTAAGCAAATTCTCAAATATCAATATGGTTTTATTGTTTGTTTTTTTTTGGTTCAATAAGCGCTAATGTCTTTATATATTAGGAAATCTATGAAACTGGGAGATATTGTGTAATATTTGCATTTATGAGAAATTTTCCATGTAAAATAATTATATTAACAATCAATTCAACATCCTTTTTTCCATGTTCAAAATATGTAATTACATTTTGGCATTCAATTTTTACATTGTAATTTATTTTGCAGGACATATAATTTTTAATTTAAGTCCAAAATGTAATTGTGTGTATGCAAAAATAGAATAAATGTGTCACAGATTCTATTTCAGTTTTACAGAAGCTGCATTTATCATCAATGTCTAAAAATTTTGATAAGTTTGATTTGGTTGGACACAAATTTCCTGCTAAAGATTTTGAAACCAGTCAGACTATGAAATGTCTTCATTCTGCACAGTAGAACTCAAACATTTAAGAGAAGTATCAATGTCAAAATACATTTTTTTAATAGTGGAACTTTTACTAGTTAATCATTATTTCCCAGGCAACATTTTGTATTTACAGCTTCTCCAACGTCTATGCAGATTTGCTTCTTTCCTCTGTCTTACAGAATACTGTTAACTCAAAACATTTCGGCTATTTTTTGAAATGTTTTCAACTATTAAATTACCTTTTAAATAAAAAACAGACAGATTAGTTTACATTACTGCTTACAGTATTTTGAGTCACATCCTACTGGTTTGCTAAATTTCCTTCCTGGACTTGAATGGAACACTCCATGTTTGATGATTTATAACTTGGAATCCCAAGTTAAGATCAAGATGAACTGACATGTCCTAGATGGCTCACGAATAAGGTTTGCATATTAAAGCATTCGTAGTTTTACTGGATTTATCTTCTGTGTTCTCTTACTGGTGCTAAAAGCGAGGCAGACTCTCTCTGGTGCTTGGACCTGCTATCTTCCCCATCACAGGTGCATAGTGAAGCAAGCAGTGGTGGTAGTAGATTTGGTCTCACCTCTATCACAGCTCGGGAGGTCTCCACTCCAGGTGAGGTCCCACTGGCACATGAGCAGCTCGGCGCCCACCACTTGATAACCTGGGTAACACTGGTAGGTGACCACGGTGCCCTGAACCAACTCAGGGTGAGATGTACTCTTCCAGCCATTTGAGATCTCAGGGAGCTCAGGGCAGGTGTCATTACGAGCCACTTCTACAGGAGTGGAGGGAATGACCAGAGAGGAACACAGAAAAACCGAAGGAATGAATGTGTCTCTGTCTGCTCTGAGCTAACAAGTTCTCCATCATCTTATTGTGTACACAACTTCCTTTGAAGTTAAAAAAAAATCCAGACTGATGGGTTGTAGACATGGTTCATCAGTATATCACATTTTATTTATATAGCACCTTTCATCAATATAAAATGCAACACAAAGTACTCTATAAAACAGTACAAACAAAATAAAGTCTATCAAACCAATTAAAAGCCTGACTAAAAAGGTAGTTCTAGAGTTTGCTTTTAAAAATACCAACACTCTCTGTTGCCCTCAGGTCTTAAGGAAGGCTGTTCCAGAGATGTGGGTTGTAATAGCAAAATGCTGCCTCACTGTATGTTTTTGTTCTGGTTTTAGGTCTATTTAAAAAGCCACTACTCAAAGACCTGAGGGTTCTAAAGTGTTTATAAGATTAAAGCAAATCTGATAAACGTGAAGGACCAAGACCGTTAAGAACTCCATAAAGTAATGAAAGGATCTTAAAGTCAATTCTAAAACAGACAGGTAACCAGTGCAGAGTCTTTAAAAAGTGGTTGCTCAAATTGGTTCATAGCATGTTAACGGAGTTCTGACTTAAAGTTCTGATGCTGCCCCTGAAGCTCAAACTCTGCTATTGGAAGATATTAACATCCAGACGTTTGACCATGCATCTCTCATGGTTTTCACATTTCAACTGGTTTAGTCCAAAATCACACTGTGTAAAAGGCCCTTAAAGAGTAAAATGATCAACTGGTGTAATAAAAAAGACATTAATGAGAGCATAAAATAACCCATGCTTCCATATATGCATAGTATATACACCAATCAGCAACAACATGACCACTGACAGGTGAAGTAAATAACATTGATCATATTGGTACTATGTGGTGTTCTGCTGGAAAACCTTGGATTTTAACATCCATGTTGATGAGACTTAGACACCCAAATAAACATTGTCCCACAACAAACACACTCCCTCAAGCTAATAGAAATCCCAAATGTCACTGGCCTACCCCCGCAGGAAAATGTACCCCACCACATGGCAACAGCATCAACCAATCAGGAACATGTTGAGGAACATGAAAATGGCCCAACATGTTGATGTGACCTCCAAAGTCCTAGACCTCATTCTGATCAAGCATCAACAGGATGCAGTGGATCAAGTTTGATTGACAGAGGCCCCACTGCACAAGCCAGAGTACCCAAAGGATCCACTACCAACATCCTGGTGCCAGACTCCACAGGACACCCTGAGAGGTCCTCTGGTCCATGCCCAATGGTTTAGAGCATTTTTGACGACACACGGTGGACCATCACAATATTAGGCAGGGGGACATAATGTTATGTGTACATAGTAATGACTTGAAACCAAAGGATGTCTTCATTGAGCAATATTTTTCCAGCGATTTAAATGGGCTGTCCTATGGGCAAACTGTAACCTGACAGGTCGGCTGGCTTTGCTCTGCTCTGCTCATTCCCAGGCATGCAGCTGCAGGTTCAGACCTTCTGCTGAGAAGTCAAATTTGAACAAACACACCAAAGTAATTGCAACTGGGCACTAGACAAGCAGAATTATCCGACACCTGCAAACGCTGCTGTCCAGTGTTTACATTCCACCAATGAGATTCATGAAGAGACTGTAATAAAAGCTTTCCCTTCCTTTATTCCACTTTGCTGATCATCTGTATTCTGCAGACTTTCCTTCCCTCTGAATTCATTAGCTCTTATCAGATATAGGCTGTGGTGTGGTGCTGCACTGATGGAAAGTCCCAACACCAGGCACAGCCTCTTATTGCTTCCATTTTTAGGTCCCATCCTAGCAAAAACAAATTCCTTATTCCTGTCTTTCATTTTGGCTAACTTCCCTTTTCACACCACTCCTCTTCAGTCTACTGCTTTGCTACATTTTTTTATTGCTCCAACTTCTCTGCCACTGATAGAATCACTTAGCTTTGTGGCGTTACTATTTTTTTGAAATCTGATCCATCAGAACAATACTAGACTTCATCTTTATTGGTTAGTTAAGAGTTCACTGGTGGAGTTAAGGGAAACATGCAGACAAGTAAGACACCACATACCACCAGAGCAGCTTCAGTGCTCCTTGGCACTGATTCCACAAGTCTCTGGTGACTAAGACATAGCATACGATTCACATAATTTTCATACTTATCAAACCACCACCGAGTCCAGCAGCATGGGATGAGTGAGAGAAGACGGAGTCAGCAGAGAGTGCAGCTGGTGTGACAGTGTTTTCTGGATGGATCCAGGTTTCGGTCAGGGCTAGTACCTGAATATCTGAAGAATTAACCAATGTTTGGAAGATAATTCCGTTTTGTTTATAGCCGACTGGCAATTCCATAGGCCAAAGCTGAAGGAGGAACCAGAAATGGAGGCTTTCATGATGGAGCGGAGGTCTCCAGGGTTGCATTTTCTGTAGCAGATGTGTTTTTTCTGAAGCCTTGGATAACAGGGATGATATTGTAGCATGTAGGGGGGTGAGGCAGACTATATGTATATATAGTAGGAAAAAGACTGCCCAGTCAGTGCTTCCTGGATGGGCTCACTCATATAGACTCGCAGGTCTTTACCTAATTCACTCTTAGCCCAGTGAGCGCTGACACAAAAGGCTGACGCTACAGTGCAGCATGTGTGTTTAAATACCAGGTATTATAGCTGAACCTGCCCCTTTCAGATTTTCAGCCAGGTAACAATAGAAGGAATGACACACCTACTGAAACTCAGAGAGTGAAACCAGGAAGTGCTCTGTGCCAACAAAGTCTGACAGCTACCTGACAACAACAAGTCCTAATCAAACTCAAACTAGGAGTTAGGAGGAGTCAGGCGCTGTAAAGATAGCAGCGGCTAGAAAACTCAACTGCAAGAAACCTGTGAAATATATCCTGTAGGGTTCATCCTTAAAATTATACAGTTATAATGAAATCATTGGAAAGATCAAGGATGTAGAAAGTAGGTCTGACATATAAAAAGAAGAAGAAGAATCCGGCTCTGCACTGTTTCTGGCTCAGCAACCAGCCTGAGGCAGGTTAGTGTTAGTGACCATGTTAACTGTACAATTTGATGGACTTATCAGAGACTTGTTCAGTTGTAATAAATATGGCTGTGCCACAAGTTTCTAGCAGAGCCTTGCTTACTTGTAACGCTGTGATAGTGGGAAACATGGTATTAGAACTAAATTAAAATCTCTCATGTCATTTTTTTATTCTAAGGAAGGAGGGGAATAGTCAGATCTAAAGATGCTATCAAGACCATTTTCAACATCTAGCTGCTATCAGTTGTTATCAAACCAAACAATACCAGTATCTGCTTTTAAATATTAACTTTATGCTAGTGCTCCCTCCCTCCCATCCTGAGGTGTAAATCTGTATTTGTTTGAGGCTTACCAAAGAAATGCACTACAAAGCCATTGCCATAGCCGTACACATTGGTGGCAGGGTCCGACTGGAACTGGATGGTGACGTCTGCAGTAGAGGTGTAGAGCTTAAAGCGTGACTTTGATCCTCCATACTGACCCAGCAGTTTGGCTGTAAGGTCATCTCCATCGTAAAAGGTCAAAAGGTCATTCTTGCCAATGTTCAACCTGAAACAGAAGACACACACAGAACAAAGTGGGTATTTAGTGTTTTACATAATATTTTGGTTTCTCCAGTTACATCCTGTCTTGCGAATTGAACAGCTGGATGTAGATGCACCATTCTCCCTGTTCTCTGCTCCCACTGGCCCCAAACTTTTAAGGTTTTCTTGCAGGGAATGGCATGGTCACAAGCCACTGGCCAAACTCAACCTCTGAGCACACTCTTTACATGCACACATGAATCTTTTGTCATGAAAGATGTCTTGCAACGCATAATGGTAATGGTGCACCTCATAATGTGTTCATGCATTTTTAGTACATACATTCTGTACATAATTATACCTTTATATTTTTTATATCTCTCCCCTGTGTGCTCTGCTATCTCTTATCTCTGTATATTCTTTATGTTTAATATGCTGCTGGTTACCTGAATTTCCCTCGGGATAAAGAAAACATGTTTTTACCAGGTCCAGCCTTTGTGAGGCGCTCTTGTTGCCACTGATGTTAACGTTATGTCACTGACTGCTGTTTACTATTTATCCCATTATGTTTCTTGAGAACCGCTTATTAAACCCCAGTACTGCCCTTCCTTCGGCTCCCAGCCTAGAAATACACTTCTTGGACTGAGCACACACACACACACACACACACACACACACACACACACACACACACACACACACACACACACACACACACACACACAAACACACATGCACACAATGCAGTATTTTTCTACATAAATAATCTAAAAACCATGTGCTGTCTTCAAGCCCAAGCTGAGAAAACACTACTGACATTGCCAGTTTTCTTTTGGGAACTACTTTCAGATTGTCATTACAGAACTGTTTTACAGGCTGAGCAGCTCTCTCCCTGATGAGTACACATAACGGGATGTGTGAAATAAGTGTGTGTTCTTTACAATACCAAATGTGTTAAATAGACAATTTTTGGAAAGCTGCTGGAGGAACATTGTCCCTGTGAATGCTTTTTCTTACCTGAACCTCTAATCTGTAAAACAGAGGTATTAAGAAGAGCATTATGAGCAACATTCAGGAAGGACAGCAATATGACAACCATAATGAAAACACTTAATTTCCCTTTAATATTTACAGCATATTCCAAACATGTGCGATGCAGCCTAAGACGGAGCACAGGAATCTTGATGTTATTAGTGATTAGTATAGACATCTCCCTCTATGAGATGAATAAGTCAGTGTCATGTTGTATAACTCCACTCACTGTCACAGCTTAACTGGCGAAGGCCCATGTATTTGTGCTGATTTGACCACAGCATACAGAGCCTGAGCTCTTACAAACCTCAGGGCTGTTTGAAAATGTCACCTGGGGCTGAGCTATCTCTTTGTACAGACAAGATTTAGAGCATGGAAGAAATGGCTTAGCCAGAATAAAGCAGTGACATGCTTTTTGCTGTCGCTAATTAATCACCAGCGGCTCCTGATAAAACTCATTAGCCAGCCTGAGATTGAGCTATTAATCACTATGGGAATGCTGGAAAATCAAAGGTTCAAGAGGCGTGGAATAAATCGACACGTGGTAAAGCCTGACAAAAGATGAAATGTTTATTTCTGATCCTTTTTTCATTTTCTTTTCTTTTTCAAAAACTCTGGGAAACGATAAGAAGAAGAGTGAGTTTGTGAGGAGGGTGGTGAGTGTTTGCTTTTCCACAGGCAGAACCATTTGTCTTCTGTCAGCTGTAGATATGTTTAGCCACACACACACAATAATACCTGTGTTTCTATACTTGTGAGGACTTGCCACTAAACAAATATATTCCCAAACTCTAATTGGAACCCCATGATCTGAACATAACCTGAAAAAGGGCCTGGATTTGTTATGACTCACAGGGGACGGCGCTCCTGATGGTCCCGGATTCTGCACATCCACACATTTGGTCCTGCCTCAACAGTAAAAGCATTTTTCAACTTTTTTTAATGTCAGACAGGAAAGGCAGCTGCAAAGCTGTCCTCAGGTGGTGACAGCAGGTGGGAAATGATACATTAAGCATTCGCACACATTCTAATAAGCGGGTGTGAAACTCGACCCATTAACTCACTAAATGATAATTAGAACAGAGTTGTAATTATACTGTACATTCACACTGAAAAATGGCAAACCCCTTTTCCAGTAATATATTTTCCCATCAACAGTCAGTACTAGTGAGTTACCATTATCAGACATTTCACACAAAAACTGTTTTGCTGAGAGCAGATAATGTAACGGACAGCTTCAAGCCCATTGGTCCCCATTAAAGATGTGAAAACACAAAAGCACACTTTCATTCTTTAGAAAGGGTTTTTTCTTTTTTTTAATGAGTGGACATTGTAGTTTTCCTGTAGTGTTAGTTAAGCAGGTGGAGAGAGCAGATAAATCCATATTTGGTTATATAGTGAGTGTGGCAGCAGGACAGTGGATGTAGGTGCAGTAGAAAGTGAATTACAGAGTGTGTGTTCATGATGATGCTGAAGGAATTTCACCCAGTACAACATTATTACTATTTGAAGGAAACATATGGGAAACAGAAGTAAAAATCCAACTGCAGTGAGTGTACTTTGTCTATTGCTGCATTGCGTCTTTGTATTGCTGAAGTGATGTTACATTCAGAGAAACAAGGATCTCAGCCCTCTTAGTGAACGATAGGTCTTTAGTTCCTCTGTTAAATCACAGCTTGTTTTGTTTCTCACGGCGTTCATAAGTTGAACAGTTTTCTCCTCTGTCTGTGCATCACTCCCTGCTGTTACCAACGTTTCACATAGCCAATCAGAGAGCAGCATGTCTACAGCATCCAGGCTGGAGATCAGCGGTTAACCCAACAATCAGTGGATGACCCAACCTACTGCCAGAGCCACAACCAAGAAGAACTCTCATCTGGTCAGTGCTGCTAATTTATGGTTATATCTGGAGCATCTGCAGTTGACTAAAAGCATCACAGCAAATCCCAGCAAAGCTTCCCTCCAGGGTGTCCCTCCCACTGATGCAATCTAACCAACCTTACTGCACTCTGCCATAGCAAGACAGCTGTGGTCAGTTTTGAAACCCTGATACATTTTGAAACCAAGCTGCATCACACACATAAGGAGAGTCTTGACAAATATTCTGCTGCCTGATATCAGACATGCACACACTATACAACTGGAAAGTAATGGGGCATCACACACTACAGGATATTATTAAGATGCATGCCAGAGTGAGCAATCAGGAAGCAGTCAGGGAGCAGTGCACCACCTCACATACTCTCAAGGGGAAACAAATGCAAACAAAACTGAAAATCTGGTGCAACAGCAGTTTGTTGTCAGATTGTGAGAAGGGGTGAAATGGTGGTAGAGTGGCCTGAAATTCCCGTAGTGTGAGCCTGGTCAAATGTCACAGCTAAGATCCTTCAAAGATGGCCGGGGACATGTGTCCATGTAATGTTTCTCAACTAAATTCTTGGTGGGGCTCTTCATCAAAATAATGCTTTCATGCTCCTCATAGGTTGTGTTTCTATGACAACAGCATCTTGGCAACATATTCCCACTCCTAAAATCCAGGTACGATAGACTAGCATTGCACCTTGTTGTGATCATTTCTATCTGACATATCATACACCCATTAAAAAGGAAGCTGTAACTATAAAGTGCATTGCCCAAGATTTCTGAGGCTTGATAGGAGTCATGAACACACATGCATGTCAGTATCAAATCATAGCCATAGTGCCATCTGCTATCAGCAAGTCTTGTCAGTTTTCATTTAACGCTGGTGCTGCTGTTTGTATTATTCGTCATGGAAATGCTGTTTTTGACTGTTTTTAGTAGGAACATCTAAAAATGCACAAACCTTGGCACACACATGAGAAGTAGAGAAACATAATTGTATAGGTCTTGGCCTTGGTGTGGCAGAATGGCCCTGAGCTTTCACATAGATGTCCTGTATTTGGTTGGCACATGTATCATTTCGAGTCTTAAAAGGTCTCTTAGAGCCATGTCCTAAGAATCGGTGCTCTGCTCAGAATCGGTCTTCTGTGCCTTTGTAGAACAGTTTTTGCTATTTGCAGACATCATGCTGTAACAAAGTCCTCCTAGAGAAAACCCCAGAGTGACATTACATTTAGTAGGTGTTGTTTTGGGACTTTTGCAATGCAAAGTCATGAAAATTGTGACTTTTTATTGGCATGGCAATGGAGTGAAATTCAGTGTTTCACTAAATGGACAGTTGTTGTAACTCAGTTGAATCCAGTCCATTCTGACCATAAATTTGTCATGCTTGGAATGAGTCCAGTCATGAACACATCGATATAGAATTAAAGTCACTGCACCACATACTGGCAACAGGAAGTCAACTTTATGTGACAAACATCTGATGAATTTTACACAGCAACATGTTATTAGTAGTTGTTCTCTCATGCCACATAGTGGACACACAAGTGTTATGTAACTTCTTTTGTTAACCATCCAATATGAGTCCAGGCCTAAAGACATCTTCATGCCAGCTATAGGCTTGTTAGAGATGAGCCAGACTTGGGCAGATTTGACCGGCAATCGATCAACAATGCATGTCCTTTAGATTCTTGTCCGATTAGATCCAAACTTGTTTTGAATCCTGGCTAGCATAAGCAACAGTTTTAATGTGAGATCAAGATGGCTGCAGTTTATAGAGCCAAACGCTGCAGTACGGCCTCAGGGCACGATGGGAAACATTTGGCTCACCTGAACTAACCGCTGATTTGTTTAGATGTTGACTCAGCAATATGACGTTTGAGGGAAACTTTTCATTTAAGATTATTTACAAAGATTTAAATTTTATAAATATTAATTTTAAGGTGTATTCTACTTATGCGGTTGATGTTTGTCAGCCAGGGAGGCTGAACACATTCAAATTACACATCATAAAATACAGACTATGTGTGGGTCTATTATATTATAACTGGGCTCATTTAATTATTTAAGTATTTAACAACACCAACATTTCTACTAAGGAATGGGAGGAATTTAAATACCATCTGTACAGAAGTTTCAGCCCTGACAGTCTGAATATGTGACAGGTCAGTAATGAAAGTTGTTTTCCTTTATTACTTACTGTCATGTTTGCCTTTTATTTCTTCTTAAAAATTTATATTTGGCCTTTATTAGAGAGGACAGGACATTGGACACAGTTATAAATGGGAGAGAATGGGGAAGGACATGCGATAAATGGCCAAGGTCGGACTCGAACCCAGCACAGCTGCTACACCTCTGCATGTGGGTCACGCAACATAACCACTAGGTTATTAGGGTGCCCTGTTTCTCCTTTAAAAAAAAAATCAGTATGTTGTATTTATTTACATAGTTTGAGAGGGAAAGGCTTGGTCTCCTGATTTAGCCAAATTGATGATACTGATTTGCAGGAGAATTTGTGTAGCATTTTTAAAGGCTGTCCTGTCGTATTTAACACGATTGAAGACTGTGTACAAACTCATATATTTGTCCGAGAACATTTTAATGTGTCAGGTTGTTTCTGTGAGTTCCTGTACAGACTGAAGGCTGATGGAAACTGTCCGTCTGACTGTCAACCTTAAACCCTCCTCCCGCTGCTGAGGAGCAGTTCCCCTCGAACGGTCCTAATGAATCTCTTAGTGCACAGGTGTCAAACTCCAGTCCTCGAGGGCCACTATCCTGCATGTTTTAGATGTTTCCCTCTTCCAACACACCTGATTCAAATGACCAGCTCATCATCAAGCTCTGTAGAAGCCTGATAACGATCCTGATAATTTAATCAGGTGTGTAGGAAGAGGGAAACATCTAAAACATGCAGGATAGTGGCCCTCGAGGACCGGAGTTTGACACCCCTGTCTTAGTGTCAGGCCTCTTGTCTCAGCTTCAGATTCGCTGGCCGTCGCTCTCTCCTTCCTTCTCTTCTGTCCTCCCTGTGGGTGTGACTGTGTGTAAGGTTGAGTGGGAGGAATCAAGACACCTTTACATGGGACTGGGTCACCTGATTCCAGTCATCTCTGTTCACCATAAAACCATCGCTCACACTTTCATTCAGCGCCAGACTCTTAATTCTGACTCATTATCTGCCTTGATCTCTGCTTGATGGCTCTGATTCAGCCATATAGTGTTCCTGGTCTTGTGCTACTTGTTCTTCGTCAGTGATTGTAATTGTGCATTCTGTTTCCTAGCTTTGTATAGCTTAGCTCTTATTTTCCTGTAGGTTCGATGCTAGTTTGTATTTGGCCTCTGTTCGATTTATTCAGTGAAAGTAATTAGCCCTGTTCTCTGATTACAGCGGGGAAAATAAGTATTGAACACGTCAACATTTCTCTCAAAAAACATATTTCTAATCGAGCTATTGACATGAAATTTTCACCAGATGTCGGCATCAACCCAAGTAATGCACACATACAAAGAAATCCAAACATGTATGTCCATAAATTAAGTTATGTGTAATAAAGTGAAATGGCACAGGGAATAAGTATTGAACACATGAAGAAAAGGAGGGGTAAAAAGGTCTGGAAAGCCAAGAAAGCAGCTGGAGTTTGTCAGTATTTAGAAGGTTAACCTGTCCCCTATTAGTGCAAAGTAATATCAGCTGGTTTAGTCCTGATTAATGCCTTTTAAAAAGGTTTCTCACCAGCAAGGTGTTAGACAAGAAGCATTGCATGATGGGTAAAAGCAAAGAGCTGTCCAAAGACCTACGCAGCCTTATTGTTGCAAAACAAAATGAAGGCATTGGTTACAGGCGCATTTCTAAACTTCTGAAAGTTCCAGTGAGTACCATTGGGGCCATCATCCGGAAGTGGAAAGAACACGGCATTACCATAAACCAGCCACGGCCAGGTGCTCCTCGCAAGATTTCAGACAGAGGAGTCAAAACAATCATCAGAAGGGTTCTCCAACAGCCCAGGACCACTCGTGGAGAGCTTCAGAAAGACCTGGAATCAGCAGGTACCGTTGTTTCAAAGAAAACAATAAGTAATGCACTCAACCGCCATGGCCTCCATGCACGCACACCACGCAAGACTCCATTTTTGAAGAGGAAGCATGTTGAAGCTCGTTTGGAGTTTGCGACACAACATTTGGATAAACCCATGACATTCTGGGAGAACATACTCTGGTCAGATGAGACCAAAATTGAACTCTTCGGATGTCATAAGACACAACATGTTTGGAGGAAAAATGGCACTGCACATCACCCCCAAAACACCATACCAACAGTCAAGTTTGGAGGTGGGAGCATCATGGCGTGGGGCTGTTTTTCAGCATGTGGTACTGGTAGACTTCATATCATTGAAGGAATAATGACTGGAGAAAAGTATCGAGACATTCTTGATCAGAATCTGCTGTCATCTGCCAGGCTGCTGAAGATGAAAAGAGGGTGGATCTTTCAGCAAGACAACGATCCCAAGCACACAGCCAAGGTAACACTCAACTGGTTGAAGAAAAAGAAAATAAAGCTGCTAGAATGGCCCAGTCAATCACCAGACTTGAATCCAATTGAAAATCTTTGGAAAGAACTGAAGATTCGGGTTCACAGAAGAGACCCCCGGAACCTTGAAGATTTGAAGGCAGTTTGTGTGGATGAATGGGCCAAAATCACACCTGAGCAATGTATTCGACTGGTTTCTCCATACAGGAGGCGTCTTGAGGCTGTAATCACCAACAAAGGTTTTTGCACTAAGTATTAAATAAATTTCAGTACGCGTGTTCAATACTTATTCCCTGTGCCATTTCACTTTATTACACATAACTTAATTTATGGACATACATGTTTGGATTTCTTTGTATGTGTGCATTACTTGGGTTGATGCCGACATCTGGTGAAAATTTCATGTCAATAGCTCGATTAGAAATATGTTTTTTGAGAGAAATGTTGACGTGTTCAATACTTATTTTCCCCGCTGTATATCGTATTTTTTGTCCATAGCCTGTGATAGTAGCTCTTGCGTAATTAGGCCTAACCTGTATATCTGTATATATCTAAATAACCTGCTAAGTTCTGAAGTATTGCTTTCGAGAGCTCTGTTTGCCATACTGGCTTCATTCTGTGTATCTCAGCTCCTCGAATCTTCCTGATGCACAAGAAGACCTGAGTATGCCCTTGGTTCTGTGTATTCCTGTGACTGTAATAACCCGTTTTTTACTAGCTACCTATTACGAATATAACATCACATTTTTAAACCTGTCCTACAAAGCAGTGATTGATTGTTTCTAAAATCAGGGTATGCAGTGGTCTTTGAGCACAACACAAGGCCTTTTTGAACAATGGAACAAATTGCATAACTGGGTGATGACTTACAAATTCAGCCAAGGGATGAAATTTGCAGTTAGAAAAGGGCAAATATGATTTGAGTTTAACTGGCCTGTACAATGTCCTGTTAATGCAAATTGTACAGTCAAAATAGTCTCCATATTTTTATTTAGTTTGCACTGAGTCAGATAACCTAAATCAGCATGTCAGTGGTTTTCTCTTGTTTTCACGGCTACTAGGAAAAAAACAGTACATTATCCAAATTTATTCAGACATTTGTGCTCTAAATAACTCATTTCTAACTCTGACTAAAAATATTCCCACCTCAAAACTTCAGTGCAGTGTTGATGCTTGATGAATGCAGTCAGTGGAAATCAGAATACAAGTCTAAAAATAGAGTCTTCTTAGCAGCTGAAACTCAATTTTAACCTTAAACCCCTTTCTTAAATTCATGGCATGCAGAAGTAAGACATGGAAAAGCAACCTCCCTTTGATAAAGTGAGTGTGATTCTGGAGGTGTGCAGCCTGTCCTCACAAGCATAGTAAAACAAGTCTGCCTGTCTTCCAAACTCAGTATTCCATGTTTATTTGATTGCGAACGGATAAAGCCTCTCACCTGCTCAGAGAGCGAGGCAGATTGAGAAATATTGTTGGCTGGCGTCAAATTTGTTGTGATTAAGCAAAACAAGGCTTTGTGCGGCTCTGCGGTGCATCTGTAGAGAAAAATCAATCACAGCCTCTGTTCCCTGACACTAATTTGATTTAGTTCAATTTGAAAAAAAACAGAGCTGAGTTTGGCCTGGCCCCTGAGACCAGCTGCCAACACATTTCACCCCAGCTATTCACTTCATGATGTGCTGTTCCCATCCCTGCAGAAGTCTGGAATACAAGAAGTAAATGGCTATTTTTGGGTTGGCTTTGACTTTAAACACACTTAAGTGTCTTGCATACAACTGATTATTATTCTAAGTTGACTGATGTCAGCTCTGATCAACAATGTTTGTTACAAATTTGAAAAAAAATATTATAAATCAAAACTTTAGGATGGGAATTATGTAAATCAGAGCTTCGTCCTTGAAAATCTCCACTTTCATGCAGTTATCACAGAGGAAATATGATATCCACTCTCAAGCAAAGGGGACAATGGCTCCACCTGGAACTGAATCAAAGAAAATTAACTATTTTTGGAAACATTAGAATTTTTTAAAAACTTGGATTGTTGCTCTGTGATTTACTGCAGGACCGCTTGATTAGGTGTAAAAGTAGCTTCCAATCAAATCTAAGGAACTTTTCAGCTGTGGCTACATTATAGATAAAGTACTGTGCATGCATGGAGCACAATCCTCCAAGCAGACTGCAAGGATACTCGGGGTTAGTACAAATAAACGATTCATCTGTCTGTGCGCTTGTCTGAAAGAGAGTCTGATCAAGATTTAACAGATTTTTTACTGTCTGGAGAGCGTATTTTTGAATACTTGTACAGCTGTTTCCCACTGCTTCCAGTCTTTATGCTAAGCTATGCTCATCACATCCATCCTCATACTGGCCATAACAAACAAGCATTAACCTCTCACCCTTGAGCTTCTTTAGCAGAGCACTGGCATCAGAAATCGGTCAGATCTGAATGCTGCTATATGTAGTCCAGCTACAACAGTGCTGTGTGTTTTCACATATTGTGCTCATATAGTTGTTGTGGCATATACCAACTAACCGACATTTCCCTCTATTAGTTCTGTGGCACTTTTTGGGGAAGGCCAGCTTTATGATCATACACACCTTTCCAAGTGGGTGTAATATCTGAACAGAATTTATTGTCGAGGGCAAGTTTGGTGTTGTAATGTCAGTACAGGTCGGTACTGCTGTTGTTACTGAGCCCTGTTTTTAGCCTGTATTTGTTTACATGTTGTCAACTGTGACACTGAAATTTGAATTAGCTGTTAAAAGCGCCTGTCTGTAGTGTGCATGTGGATTTACAGACATTTATCACTGTGTTACTGAAGTAAACACACATTTGCGATGATTCTCATGTAAACTTCTGTTTTGTTTTGTTCTGGTGAATGTAACGTCTGTTGCACCATATAGTGGAATTCCCAACCCTGTAATACTGATCCTGCAAAAGTCCCCCCAACAACATTAAAATCTCTACTGTTAGCATAGTGTATGGCTAATGTGGCTAATGCTAACACTAATTGATTTGCTCATGAGGCCACAGTTCAGAGTTTTTGGGGAATTGTCATGCTTTGGGACATTCAGTGGTGGTAGAAACTTTAAGAATCATCTGACACCAATAAACACGGACTGGGTGAGTTACCATGTTTTCATAGCAGCTGTTGTGCTTCAGTTCAACCTAAACCTCCAGCATCACATATACTACATTTTAATACAGCAAAATTTCCAAATAAGCTCCTCATTTACATGTTTTTCCATTTCTGTTGTCAGACATAAGAACAATTCTAAAATGGTGACTGAACTGCAGCACATTAAAGCCAGCCGTCACTTCAGCCACTAAAATAAAGGTTTTATAACTGTGACATCGTCTGACAATTTAGTTTTACACGAATTTAAAACAACAACTGTGCTCTCAGTTTGGTGATACTTCCACATAAAGTGATCATCCAGAGAGAAAGGTAGACGAGATTACAGAGTCCTGTTTTCGTACACTCATTCATGCCTGTGTCGGCTGCTGTGCAGGCAACTGTTTTACTCCAGGCTGTCAATCACAGACACAGAGGGTTTTCATCCTGAAGGGGGCGGGGACTGAAACAGCCCATTTAGAACAGGGTTAAGTCCAGGATTTATACAGTCATAGTGATATGAACTGTCTTTGCAATTTTGATCTGGAAATTTGAAGGATGTGAGACTTTCATTAATTTGCACAATGGGGGAGCTTTAATAATGCAAACCAATTACCACTTGAGCAGTTACTGTCATTTAAGAAAGCGTGATTTTTCATTTCTACCCAGAAGCAATGGTCTGTATTACACTGGAGAGACAGTGGCTTCAATTATTTCACTTCCCTCACATTCAGTTTAATCACATCTTTCACTCCCTCTTCTTTCATTTGAAGGCCATCCATAAAAGTCATTTGATACACCCTGGTGATAATGTCCCCCCTGCCATTAAACAGATGGAGCGAGAGATATGTATATGTGCACATGTG
The DNA here is from genome assembly GCA_024666655.1 of Dascyllus trimaculatus. Lineage (NCBI taxonomy): Eukaryota > Metazoa > Chordata > Actinopteri > Pomacentridae > Dascyllus > Dascyllus trimaculatus. The sequence goes on along the minus strand of CM045453.1, from coordinate 2,132,517 downwards.
CACAGGTGTCTGTGTGCAATGTGAGGAACCAATACCAAGGGACCTTGTTAAAGGCCTCATATATCTCTGTACACTATCTAACCCCGAGAGCCACAGGGAGAACAGCTGCTATTGATAAGCTTCGTATAAATGCTCTGACACCTGCTGGGCATATGCTCAGACAGTGAGCAGGCTTTGTGCTAGTTTAGAAGGCTTTTCTCCATGGAAATCTCTGTTTTGGTATATTCCCATGAGCACTCTCTGGGAATCTGGACCACAGTATGAGCTGACACCTTAAATTTAGAGCGACAGTATTTTCGCAGCTTAGCCCTGTACACTTTTATACACATGGTGAGCAAGACTTGAAGTCTAAATGCCCACTAACAAAAGGCTGCAGCGATTATTACATACTGCAAAACAGAAGAGAAAATCAGAACAATAATTTTATTTTTGTTGGAGACTTTCTTAAAGGGCGATTAAATTTAAATATTGATGTCATGACTGTACAGAACAAATAATTCTAAGGTGTAGGTTTAGTTTCATAACTGGTGTATGATACTGTCATTTTCAACAATCTAACAGAAATGGTAAATTGCTGCTAACCCAATCTGATGTCACATTTAATTTTATTAATATGGACCTGATGCATTGTTTCAATCTTACCACCTTTTTCGGAGAATATTAAAGGTCTGATGGGGAGTTTTTAACCTCTAGTCGTGCTGTGAAGCAGTGTTTTGTAGTTTGTTTTGTTTATATCTTGGTGTGATACTCATTGCTGCTGACAATTTCATGCTAATCCACTGAATGACAGCTTGTAGCAGAAATGCACGATAAACAAGAGCAATGTGACTTTTGAATGGGAAACATTAACATTAAAGTTGCTGAATCATAAAATCGAAACATGTGTTTGCTTAAATTGTGGACATAATTGTGTTTATGCTACCAGAGTATTATTTTTACAAACTCTACCAACTCTTATTTATATTATTTGCATCATGACAAGAGCAGAAATTAGAGAAGAGATGGAAATAATGCAAAGACTTGGGCTACTGTGGCTCAGGGGGTATAGCTGGTTGTCCACTGATTGCAAGGTTGGCAGTTCAATGCCTGGCTTCTCCACATGCCCAAGTGTCCTTGGGAAGGCACTGAACCCCAAGTTGCTCCCAATGGCAGGCTAGCTCCTTGCCTGGCAGCTCTGTCGCCATTGGAGTGTGAATGTGTGTGTGAATGGGTGAATGTTGAAACACATTGTAAAGCGCTTTGGATACCACTAAGGTAGAATAAAGCGCTATATAAGTGCAGACCATTTACCATTTGCCATTTACTTCACACTAAATACTTAGTAAGCTCTAGTCAAGAAACAGCCACCTGCACTCATCTTGATTAGTTAGGCTGAAGGTGTTGATGAAAAAGTCGAGTGTATTACGTAACCATAGTAACTTATTCTTGCCTACATGCACATGGTGCAAGCTGAGAGATGCAGTGCTTCTACAAGAGAAGCTGGTGTCTGAGATTACTCTGAACAGCATGCATAAGAATAAATAGAAGAGAACATAATAGAAAAGATTTTGTGCTTTCCTACTGATTGGTCAGACTAACTCATTGCTGCTTGGTGCTGCCTGCTCAGTCTGGTCTGTCCGTGCACTGTCAGTGTGCTCTTTTCACAAAATCACTTATCAATTATGAATTTGTTTTTCACTGCATGAGGAAACAGATGCGTGGCGTGACAGCATGTGAAATGCACCAAATGCATGAGTCTCATTGTACGTGTCCACAGGGATGTTTTTAGATGTGAGGGGTCATGCTGCTCTCCAGGATTTGGACACTTGATGGGCATATGAAAAGGCAATGTTATGACAGATGATTGACAGGTGCTCTCCAACAGGAAGCCAATACAGACAACAACCATGCACACTGGCTGCATCTGATTGGTTGAACTCTTCGCTCGTAGGCTGTCTGCTCCACCTGGATTCCAAACCAGATGAGTTTGGCATCTTGTATCATGAATTTTGCCAAAAAGTGTTTCTCAAAACATTTTAGGCATGCAGTTGCCAAGTCTGTCTTCTTTCAGATCAACAACAGTTACTTTAAAAGTTTTGCAGGAGTCACCAGAGGTGATGTGCATAAAGGAGCCTAGGCATTAACTTTACTCAAGTGAAGAGGGAGCAACGTGACGACAGTACTCACAACGTGCTGCTACCAGAATGTACTGCATGGTTGCTTACATGGAAAATGTTGGAAATTATGTGACCTGTGGACACATACCATCACGGTCAATGCATGAGAGCTGGCAGCACTGTTAACAGCCAAGTTACACTTTTAAAGAGTCAACTCCGTTTTGGTTGTTCTGTGAACTGCTCATCTTTACAGCTGAATCCTGTCTAATCAGGGAGGTAACATTAGGTGGGCAAGCTGGTAAAGTTGGACTCGCTTAGTTCAGCACTTTGGTGACACCCTTGAAAAGGCCTTAGTACAGTTTATGGGTTCAGGACAGTGTGAGGTCTGAATGGCAGCTAGATTAGACTGAAGCAATGGCTTGAGATTATCAATACGTTTTCAGTTTACTGCAGCTCCAAGAGGTTCACACCAAGGCTGGCTGTTTAAGAGGTACCACACTGTAAATATGGTATTCTCATTTGTAGCGTGACTGACTAGCAGCTAACAGTAGCTACAAGAAAAAGGAGTATAATCCTCACTGTGCCCTTACAAGACAGCATAAAAAGCGAATTACGTCAGAACAGAGATAAGCCAACAAGTGACAAACAAATGGTGTCCCAGAGTGATGATGTTGATGATGAAGGTGAAAGAAGATGAAACATATCGAAACTGTAAAAGAATGGGCTGAGGTATATGGTTTCAAAATAGAATGATATGTGTCACATCTTTGTGTGTTTAAATCTACAGTGTGTCCTTGAGGACATGAAAAGGGGTCTTCCTCTAGGAATGCAAATGCACTCTTAAAATAAAACGCACAATATAATGAATGATGTTGTCATGGTCACAGACTGTCATTTTTGATTGGTTGCCAGACTTCAAGGGAGCAGGTCTTATCTACTGTGAATTGTTTTTTTAGGTGTTTGGTTCACCTCTGTTAGGCAGTGAATGGTAAAGGCAGGAGTCATGACATGGACTAGAGATCCCCAGACTGAATCAAAAGCTTTTGTTCATTTAAATCATGGTTGTCCGAGTCCATTTTAAAGGGGGAGCACATTTGATAATGTGAAAATGCCAGTGGGCCAGTGATGCTTCTTGATGTATTTTTGAACCATAACAAAGTCACATAGAAATGCACTGTATTAAAACGATTGGGTTTTCAGAGAATTAAGAATAGTTATTTGTCCAAATGGCAATGCAATGAATAAAACATTTCAGGAGTGAACACCTCTCTACTAAACTATTCAGCCTTTTATTCACATCGTTCACATATCGAGAGTCAGATATTCAGAGAGTTTAACCAAACTTTATGATTGTTCTCAACCCAAGCAGGATTTATTACTATAACAAGCAGCAGATTGGGTAAACTATCATGGCCTTATTCAGGTTATTAATAGGCTAACCGAACAGCAGGGGTCTGTTTCACAAAAGTAATGACAATCACCACTCACAAAACATGCCAGTATCCTATTTCACACTCAACTGTCACTTGCATTTCTGGGAAGCTGCCTTCATCCTATTCACAGGACAGAGAGCTGCAGATGTCAACTGCACCACTCATCATCCAACGGCAGCTCAATGTGCTCCAGCTGCAGCTGCAGCTGCTGAAGGCATCATTAGGGTCCACGAAGAAAGGAGCAGCAAAATCCCAGAAGTGTTTGCTGAAATCTGCAGAGAGATGCTGTAGCTGCTGCGTACCTCATTTGTGCACAAATATTATCCATTTGGGACAACTGCCTTCAGAAAAGTTGGAGCTATCCAAAGACCTTGATGTGTGCATATGGGAGGCTCACTGATGTGTAGTGCTGCTGTAGGCTATGCTTTGTCATGTCATTCAAAAAAATAAATCTACTGGATCTGACAGCCTCAGGACCTTTGGCTATCAGTTTTCAGTCACAACTTGTCCAAATTCCCCCTAAGAGAGAAAAGGTGATGTGGTGTGGACCAGCTAAATGATCTTATATCGTTTTAGACAATGTCCCCATCTTCCTGCTGGAGGAACTGCTGAAACTGGTGGTGGTACAGGGCTTTGAAGTGAACAAGGTGAATCATCTTACATTAGTTTCACAACATGATCACATATCAAATATAACCACACAGTGCAGGAGTTTACTGGATTTACTCCAAGTCAGTGGAGACAGTCTACTCCATTCACCAGCTATGGCTGATGTGCCATTAGTAAGAATTCTGATAACTTTACTACACAACAGCTCCATACCCTCAACCACTGGACAGACAGACAAATAAATCCATTTATCTTCTCTGACTCAACCAGTTGGTCAACAGGCTCCTCTGTTATAGGCATATCATCATCACTTTCCCAACAGCCAAGTAAATGAACTGTGTCATGCATGTCTGTGCTTTCATGGCAGGCCAAAGAACAAAAATCAAAATCCACTCCTGGGTGGCTGTGACTGAGGTGGTAGAGCAGTTGTACAACCCATCGACTAGAGGACACTGGTTAGCACTAGGGCAATGAATGAACACATAAGTTTATGATCACTTAGGTATTCACAGTGAATGGCACTGATTATCTTGCAACGACAATCCCTGTCAAGGTGTAGGTGCTAGACTGTAAGTAAAAAGATGATTCTCATAGTAACCATATTGGATGTGAGAGAAATGTGCAGGTCTAAAGGCCTAAACAAGTTTAACAAAGGTCAAACTACTGTAGTTAAACAACTCAGTTCGAGAATCTCCAAAACTGCAAGTCCTGTAGGGTGCTTGGGTTGGTCCGAGCAGGTACAAACCATGAACAGATGCCAGGGTATTAGAAGATGTGCAGAAACAAACCGATCCAGGCTGCTCTAACTCACAACTTACAGGATCTAGCATGACAGCACATGTTTCTTCTCATTGTGTTCTATACTTACACTTACACTGGGGTACCTTCACTTCTACTGACATCACTTGCTCTGCTGAATAAACAGCAGCAATTACTTATGTTGGCAGACTTCCTTAGAAAAACCAGAGGAAGCCATTAATCAGTGCTTTCAAAGTACAACACCGGCGCAGGTGCTGTTCAGAGAGAGAGAGACAAAGATACAAAAAACAGAACCTGAGATGCAACGTATGCAAATGAGTCCTCCTTAATTTGCTTGCAAATGGCAAATGATTTTCTACGGCTGACTGACTTATCGGGCTCTGACACGGCAGGGTGTGCTGTTCTGTGTCTTCACCTTGGCACCACAATCACAGGAAACACACACTCCCAAGCTGTACACTTACTCCACACAGCAGCCATTACAGCGGAGAGGGGTGGGGTGGAGTTGGAACAGTGGTGGGGGCTTCCAAACAAATCCACCCTGATATAATTAGTTTTCTCCGCTGCACCTAATTAACCTTTGTCTGTGTGGCACTTACGCATCTTATTCACAAGCTGAGCGCTCTTTCATTAGCAGCGTGTTGTGTTTTTAATGTGTTTTACCAGTCATGGTGAGGTAGCTCTTTGTAATCTTCAGACTGCTTCTATGGGGGTGTTTGAAGACAGGGAGTGACGTGCGTATCAGCACAGGAGATGAAGCAGGTTTTTGTGATGTTTAGATTCAAAGAGGCCAAGAAAAGGATCTGTAGCAGTGTGGGTTCATGCATATCAGAAGGGAATGGGGAGGGGAGGGGGATCAAACTGCACATGTGGAAGGTGGATACGTACACTTGAATGTCCAGCATGATCCTCTTGTCCTCCTCGACGTGGATTCCCCAGATACAATCCTGGCCTTTATCATAGGCTTCAGGCCAGTTAGGAGAGAGCACCACCCCAGCTGAGTCTGTGATCTCGCCACTACACACAGCTGGAACACACACACATACACAATGTGCAGAAAGTGCACAGTGCATTTAATCAGAACTCATAAATGAAGAAAGTTAGCTGTCAAAACTACTTACACATCTTAAGTTGTCAGTAGGAAACAAATACAACACACTTTTTGAAGGCTCGTGTTGCGAATATAAACATGTACTCAAATAATGAATGCAACTGAAGCATAGACGGGAATCTTACTTAAATCGAATCAAATGATCTAAGGTTGATTCTTCTGTCTAAGCACATTCAGATTACTGATCAGGTCTGCAGGGCACAGACCAAGAGGTCAGAAGGGTCAGGGGGACACTGGGCAAGAGCACTTTTTGGAAGTGAAGTGGCTGCCTGTCTTCTTATTGGAAAGTTAATCAAAAAATGAAAAAGCAGGAAAACAACTACAAAGAGAGATGAACCAATGGAAAACAGAAGTAAAACAAACATGAATAGATGCAAAACCACCCCAAACATCAAAATGGCCACAAAGACATGCAAAAGGGCTACAGAGATGGAAGATGGCCTGTACCAGAGGAGGACTAAAGGGTCTAAATAAAATTCATGCTACACCTCATAGCAACTGATGCTGAGCCTTAAATGCGTATCTTTTAAGCAGCACTCTGACATACAAACCTCTGCAAGCCGGCTCTGTTTCATTCCACTGAGGATTGTTGGGGTCCATGCATTCAATGGTGACAGATCCCTGTTCCAGAGTATAGCCAGGGTCGCAGGCAAACTCCACCACAGCTCCCACTGCCCAGGTGCTGTCGCTGCTGGTGAGGTTACCGTACTTCACAAAGGGCTCATAGCAGTGGCCTGCTGCAAAAGCTGCAGAGAGAAGGTGCAAGTTATGGTACAAAGATATTTTCATCGGTGGACCAGAAAGCAAGTGAGTATCTATGTTTACCACTGGAGTTAGCAGTTTAATCCCTGGCCCTTTAAATGTTTTCATTATCATTTTTGTTTCATTTGGAAACAATTAGCTAATTATCGGATTCATTTTGAGGCCCCAGGTTTCGGTTGAGGCACAGTAATAAAATCAACAGTTATAGTTCATTTAATCAATCTGGTGCAGCTATGGACAAACTGAAATTTAAAATGTAGACATTTTACTCAGTTTTATTATTCCAGTCATTATAAGAACAATACAGGCTCATTCATATCAATATCCACAAAATGAACTAATGTCTGCAAATCAGATTTTCCTATCAACCCTAGCTGTCCACTGTATCAAGTTCTGATCAGGAAATGTTAAACACTGAACACATTTTGATGAACATTTGGTGAGTGGATGTGCTGTAAAAGGTATCTTTTACTGGGAGAGTATGTACAGTTCAGAGTTGTGGCAAAACAAGCTGGTGAGCTTATATTTTGGAATTGTTGTGTCTTTAGTTTTAGGACCCAGTACAGCGCTGTGAAACTTCACGTTCTTTTTTCAGAGTTTCTGTAATATGGCCTAAATAGTATCTACAGACTACAGTAGATAAGGGATACAGTCATTAAGGCCAGGCTCAGACTACAGCAGATTTAATACCCTAGTTTTTTTTCTCTCTAAATTTGGACATGCACACACTACTAGGTTGGACAACAATGGCACATCACACACTACAAGACATTGTTAAGATTATTGAACAGAGGGAGAAATCAGGGAGCAGTGCACCACCTCATGTGATCCCCCACAATTTACCTTTTAAATTCAAAACCAGACACACTGTTGACATTTAATATTGTAATTGCACATTAAAGATGATTGTATTTTCTGACTACAATCATAATAATAGTAATAATAATAAATTAAATATAAAATATAAGCTAAAGTGCTTTACAATTAAGAAATTCCATGCATGCACTCGTAACTGGTATGTATTTATAATAAAGGTAAAAGCAGAGTCAGTGGATCTTCTCTGTGCTCTGCTTGGACTTGCTTGGGCAGCGGACGGTGTCAGAATATGTCCTGGCTTTCAGTCCAGCACCAATGCTGTGCCAGCAAGCAGCGTAATTACAGAAGCCTGTTTGGGAGCCTCTGCAGCTAATACAGTGTCATTAGGACAGATCCAGAGGAGCGTGTCAGCCAAGTCCATGACAGACTGCTTATTATTTGATGTAATCCGCTTCATAAATAACTGTTTGCACCTTGTATAGTAGCATCCACAAAGTTAATACATTTTTCACTCATGCATATTTGATACTGCGTTTCAGTCTCCTTTAAGCTGCGTTATGTTCTCAGTTAAAAATAATAATAATAAAAAATGCGAGAAACCAAGCTGGCCCTTTGCATATCTGGTAATCCCACAACCCACTTCAGTATATTCTTGATTGGAAGAAATAACCATTTGAGAATGATATCAATGTTTTCCCATGTGGCAGCTTATTGTAACAGTAATGACATCATAAAAATATGCAGTAGATCATCACTTAAAGCACTAAGTACTGTGAATTATGAGCACCAGTGAAATGTCGAACATGAGAGGACGTTTACCATGTGCTGCTCTGCTGCTGTACTGTCTACTGTACGACTGGGATTAAGTGCTTTTCAGTAGTTTTATGTATTTTTTGCCTGTTCTTATTTATGAACCAGAACAGATAGAAGAGAGAACAATTTTAACCAATCTCAGATGTACTTTATGGTAGAGAAACATATTCCCCTCATGTGTCCAGAACATTAATTACATTTGAGAATTTGTACAAGGCCGTATCTTTACAGGTCCCATATAGTTAAAATAATAATAATAATTTAAATGATTTAAAATCCAATCTTCTACCATTCTATTGCTTTGCTAATGTGGCTAACGCTACTGTGATCATATGCCTATGGGTCAGAGCTCTGTGGAAATGGTAACAGTCAGGGACAATCAGAAATGGTGGAAACTAAGAGTGAATTGAAACTAACTGAATGTTTGGCTTAATGATGTGTTTCAATTCAACCTAATCTCGGCCAGTGTTTACATCCGTTTGCTTGTTTTTCTCCTGCTCTCTGTGCTCACACATAATTGCATTGTAATGTAGCTGAATTGCCCATAAAGCTGTAGTCATTTACATGTTTTTTGCACTGCTAATTTATTAATTTTATAACTGCAATGTTGTCTGACCAAATCCCCATATGCATGAGTTAAAAACAACACTTTTTAGTGAGACAGAAACGACAGAACATCTTGGTCTTGCTCATTTAAGTCTTTGTCAGCTGTCATGTGGTCAACTGTTACTACACTCTGTCAATCACAGATGAAGAGAGAGTCTTCTTCCTGAAGTTGGCTGCATAGCAGAAGGTCAGCTGCATTTCGATAGCTAAAAAACGTTCATCATGTCTTCTTACTAATGCAGAAAGAACCTAAAACAACAGCTGCATTTCAAGCTACAGATATTGAAACAGCGTGTTCAGAACAGGGCTAACCAGGGCTTATTGTCATGGTGAAATGAACCATCTTTGCAGTAATTTGAGCTGAAAAATTGAAAGATACATTTTGGGACTTGCAAGATTTTAGTTAATTTGCTGAAAAGGGGTATAACATGGAACCACAGGAAGTCCAGAAGTTTAAATTTAAATTAAAAACTGTGCAAAAAGAAGAAGAAAAAAACACAACTATTATGACTTATTTTATTTATAAGAGGTTATCTAAGTGGTTATCTGTTTTCATGGTGGAAATGGTCAGGACAAAGGGCAGACCATCAAATTTGTTAATGACGAGCTGAACAGGATTATGCCCTGTTAATGGCATGCTAATGAGGTCCATTAGAAATATGCATGGCTGCTCCCTTTGGACTTAATCCCATTTGTACCAGTGTAGAGGGAGCCTAAGCAGATTTCACTGATTGTATTTCCAAGTACTCCTTCTGGACCAGAAACAAGCCGCCTATCTGATGGTGAGTGCTAAGACAACTGTAGGAACAAAAGATAAGAGAAGCTCACTGATATCTCACCCTCACCAAGAGATGAATCCCTGACAACACTGCTTGAAATTTACTGTAAAATGCATCACAGACTCTAACATATACAGCAGGACTTTGCTGGTGGAAAGTGCAAGCCAATATTGTGTAACCAACAGACCTAGGGGCTGCTGTGGCTCAGGTGGAAGAGCTGGTTGTCTACTGATCACAAGTCTGGCAGTTCGATCCCCGGCTCCTCCACACGCCATAGTGTCCTTGGGTAAGACACTGAACCCCAAGGCAGCACCTTGCGTGGAAGTTCTGTCACGTGTGTGTGAATGGATGAATGCGAAACACATTGTAAAGCGCTCTGAGTACCACTAAGGTAGAAAAGCATTATATAAGTTCAGACCATTTACCTATTCCCAAGCACCAGAGAACCAAAAAGTATGCAGCACCTTTGCAGTTTACAGGTGGAATGCACTCTAGTAAATACGACTGCAAAAGTAATGGATATGATAGAAAAAATCATTAATAGTGATGCTGGATGCTTTGATGCAGCAGTAATACTAAACATCTATTTACTGCTAAAACTCTTCCGAGACAGTAATAAAAGAGAAACATTATTAGTACACATTATATTAGTATTTTAGAGATAGTACAATACTGGGTTCTTTTTCAGAGAAAAAAAAACAGATATTAAGGTTGAAAGAAAGCCATGTCTAATGGTATCATTGCCTTTAAACTTTTCATGAGTGATTAAGATTGACTACAGCTGGTGACTCCATTGAGCTAATTTAAATAGGGCCCATTTGATAGACTCTTTAGACTTAGCCACAAACACTACAATGGGAAAGTCAAAGGAGCTCCACACAGATCTGAAAAAGTAAATCACTGACTTGAACAAGTTAGGAAAGTTACTTAGAGCCATTTCATAGCAGCCACACACCAAAGTCAAACTATTGTTTGTAAAGTTCATGGTACAGTTGTGTCACTGCCTTGATCAGGAAGAAAACACAAGTGATCTCCTGCTGCTGAGAGACAGTTGGTCAGAGTGATCCAAGAATCACCAGAAACAGATCTGTAGTGAATTAGGAGCTGCTGGAACAGCTGTCACACACTGTGAGTAAAATGTTGAATCTTTGAAAAGTGTAAGTGAATTTCAGGATACTATACTTTACTGACAGCAGCTCTTCAGCTGCATGGACTCCACCTGTTTGTTCAGACCTGATAACCCATGGTATCCCAGCATGGTGTGACAAAAAGCTTCAAAGGAGAGACAAAGAGAGTTCTAAACAGCTTCTTGTCATGTTGAAAAATGTTTTGTGTTACAGTCCTCTTCTTCTATCAGTCTGGCGCCGTCTGAACCTGTCGGTTTCATGTTTGAATGAGAACCCTGGTAACTTCTCTGGCAATGTAACTAGGTTGGATCTGGTAACATTTCTGCATCCTTTGAAACTGAACTGCATGCGGTACTAGTTGTGTGAAGTACAGCACCAGCATTTGCCCAAAAACATCACAGGGAGAAAAAGACAAGGGTTGCTGCATAAATCACAAAACACATTCTCATTGACTTTGCCTGACAACTTCACACCTATCACAAACTGAAAATTAAACCTTACTGCGATGAAGACGGGGTCTGCCACAGGTCAGATTACATAGACTCAACAATAATGATTTGATCAGGTTTTGATAAACCATTAACAGGAACTAAGGTTTAGTTTGTTTCCAGCTGTTTTGTAGGGATTCTTTTACATATCTGTAGCATCAACCAGCAGCAGAACCCATATGAGTGTATCTAAAGAGAGAAAGTGGTACACATTTACACACAACAGCAGTAACGTCTTTGATTATTCATAATACAAATAGTGTTAGATCAGCATCTAAAATCAAGTCCCACTGTGTATTTTTCTTAACATTGGACAGATAAGCTGTCACACAGTCACAGATTATCAGCTGCAGCTGAATCACTTGTTACATAGCGGCCGTCTTCGAGTTGAGTCCTGAGCTCCATTATACATCTGTAGGGTTATTTTAATTTTACTGTTGGTCAATTAGTAGTTAGATAATTGTTATACATAGACAGAATTTTTATGCTCAAAAAACTTGAATAAACTAAAGTATTGGTCATTCTGATACTGATAAACTATAAAAACTGCTATTAGTTTAGATTCAGTCTTTCATTTCAATGTATTAATATGTATTGTAAGAATACTGTACAAGTATTGCACACCTGCCATGGCTCTCTCTGTGTCTGAATGAGGAACATTAACATAAAGTGACCTCTGTCTGAATGACGGAATGCACCCAAGCACCAGAATATGCCAAAAAAGTATGCAGCACTTTTACCATTTACAGGCGGAATGCACTCCATTTAATATGACTGCAAAAGTCATATTAATGTTCGGATGTGATAGAAAACAACAGTCAGACTTTCAACTAGAACAGACCGTGCTCTGCTCTTTGCATTTCATAGTGTAAACAGACTGATGCTTTTCCAAGCAACATGTGGATTTTATAAACTAAACTGTATTTCTATTGGTAGTGGTTGAACCTTACAATTAGGTATTCAGCTGCTTCTGAAATTGTAACTACTGCAGCCTTTCTGGTTTTCATATTATTTAATTTTAAGAGATAATGACAGTGATAATTCACCCTGACAACACTTCCACCTTTTGCTGAACTGCTAAAAAAGTTTTCCACCAGTCTGCAGATCCCCTCCAGCAACCTCTTTTCTATTTTCTCTTCAGCGTTTGAAAAGAGCTTTCATACAAGCTCACACGCACTCTATTGGTGTCCCTATCAGCCTTGAGTACCTGAATTTCCTCATAACTACAACCACCGACCTCATTCAGCAGTCGGCGTCTCCAGTCATTTACTCTGCAGTAAACTTTTCCATGATATTCTGCTGCAGGTCTCTGTTCAGTATATCTTTAAATTGATTATTCACTGAGAATGCACAGCAGGCCCAAGTTTCAGACTTATGTTACGCTGCTCTTTGCCTCAAGTAATTAGTGTGTATAGCTTTTGACATGTTTGTCTGAGCATGAATGCTTTCTGATGGGCTTTGCTGCCATGCTTTTACCACATTTATTTTTACAGTTTGTGGCATCGTGCGGAAATCTACATGACCATCCTGTGCTTCTGTTATCCATAGCTCTGGTGCTTACCTTGGTATCTGATGGCAACGCCAGTGGACGTGCCTGTAGCATCTGTAGTCAGCTCAATAAAGAGATGCCTGGATGTGCTGAGGAGACCTTCATTAGGCAGATACTCCACCTCATATGAATCATAAAGCGCAGTGGCGTCAATGCTGTTGCCGTTCTTGATCAGCAGCCTGGAAAGGAGAGAGCAAAACCTCATTTGGCAGGGCTCCCACTGGTCATGGAATCCATACCTACTTAAGAATTTAAAGGACTATACTTGTTTTCTGCATGTATAAACCTGAGTAGGGAACTGTATGTTTTATATTAAAGCTGAACTAAAGTCTTGTTTTGTATTAACAGTTCTTCAAATAACCACATATATGTAATGTAGGAGGAACTGCTGATAGTGATTGAACCTGCAGAGAATTATCAGCAACTCTGCAGCTCTACTAAGCTGTTTTGCTTCTTTCACTCCTTGTTTCGGATTTCCAGCAAGCTCTGTTCTCATTAAGCTTGTTTTCAGCAGCACACAGCTGGTTTCCAAAAGCTCTGAAAAGCTGTTGTGCACCACCCACCAACCGCCAACGGAAGAAAGTTAGCAACTTGCTCCTGAACATAGTTGAGCACCTGGCAGCTAAGGAGCCAGATATTTTTCTCAGGAGTCGATAGAAGAAGAAAGCAGAGATAAAATGGGATTACACGGTTCTAGATGAGTATCACTGTTGCTTTATGTGGCTGAATAAGTCACTTGATGCAGTTTTTTAAGGACAATGCTAAGAAATACAGTTCAGACTATAATTAATGCTTGTTTAGCCTTTTCATGATCCTGGGGATTTCTGGCAAAGACTATGCATCCTATTACCTCCAGGTCTGTTTAAATAAACAGTATTAAGACATGATATATTCAGTTCAGTTGTTAATTAGCAGGGCACACAGAGAATGCAGTCCTGTGATCCAGATTCTTTCTGAGCTCATGCTTCACCTCTCCACTCAAGTCACATGAAATTCAGCTTTGTAGTTTCTCATAATGTTGCAGACAAACGGAGAGGCGAGAGGCATTTATCTGGTTGAACATGTTCATGAACTGCTCCAATTTTAGGTTATTTTGATGGAGTAACTACACAGCTACCTGAGGGTTAACATCTGACTATGGAAAGTACATATTTAAAGCAGGATGTTACTTTGTTTTCTCCTTCACATAAGTTTGACTGATGTCGAGGTTTGTCTCACCACTGCTACGTTGATGGTACCCAGCTTCAGCTTTCCTTTACACTAGACAAGCCGACGATCTCAGCACAGATCTCAGTCTGCCTCATGGATATCTCATAATGGACACTAAAACCCACCTTCACCTTCCCTCATTCAGGTCTTCAGGCCTTCTTCTTTACTATGATCTGCAAATGAACTCCAACTAGTCCCACCATCTCAGCCATTGCTCCCACAGTGGTTGATTGAGTTACCAAACTCAAATTGGCAAAATACCTTTCTGTCTTCGAAGGACTATCTCTTCCAAAAGTTCTTACTATCTCTCGGTCCTACTCTAGCTTTTTTTTTTACAAAAATGACATTTTCTAGGTACGTACATGTTAATACACCTACAAGCTTTGTGGCACTTGTGTGAGGTGAAACTTAGTGTTGCCACATGTCTTCTGAAAGGATTCTTCTTGTTCTACTCTGGCTTGGACTGAACCTCATGACTTTGCACTAAAGTGTCTGCCAAACAGGTTTGTTTACAACCTGTCTGACAGTGTTTCCAATAAACCAGATGAGTGCAATGTTACTTTTACAGATAGGAATGAATGCTACAACTATGGAAATAAGACCCAGGTTAAAGTAAATAATAGCCTTACCCTTAAGTAACCCATTTACTACTAATAGTACGCTAAAGAAGACCTAGCTTCACATGTGTTGGCATCTGAGGTTGGGAGGTTTATTTAAGCAGTCACACTTGATGTTCATCCTCTGCATGTCCCAGCCCTTCACTTGTGGCTGTGTTCCTTTATGGTTCCCTATGGAGGACTGCATTGATCTCTTCCTTCTCTGCGTTAAATTATTCTTCTCAGGTAGAAAGCAAGAATGTGTAACAGAGTGCAACAGAGCCTTGGTGTCAAAATAAAATCTATATTTACATTTATTTTAGGTGCTTCTTTTCACACTGACACAGCTAAACCGAATGAAGTGAGAATGCTCTTCCTTTTCGCTCTGGTTCTCTGAAGTGGTGAACAGTCCTGTTTCTTCCACAGGTGGGTTGAAAAGCAGTTTGTGTGATGAATACAATGAATGTAAAATATAGTGGAACACAACAGCTCACTACCCACAAGGCCACGTTACCTAAAAGCCATGGCTCAGCAGGTAACTAGAGCATTCCTCTTCCTCAGCTTTCAGCGTCTCTCATTAGGTAACCATGAGTGCACCACATGTTGTCATGTGGATAAAAAAATCTTCGCTGAGTCAGGGATCTTCGACTGATGCTTGAATCTCAGGGGCAGCTCTAGCTTGCTGCATACAAAATAATTCATTAATGGTGACATTTCTAGAATGACATTCAACTCCAAATTTGATACATCCAACCGTTTAATTTTATTCCTGCTAGAAACCTAAGCAGTCTACAGATGTCAGAGGCATTGGTTAACTAACTTCAGCAGATATTTTCCACAGTGTAAAGGCTGCTAATGTTAGGTAGCCAGCAGGATTTAAACATGACTACCAGCTCCTCAGTCTACTACCCATTACTTACACTCTGAATGATGAAAAAGCTCCATTTTTGTTATGTTACTGTTGCAGTGCATGAGCTGTGCAGTGCAGCCAACAGAGAATATGCATTTTTGCTGTGTTAATATGGACTGTCCTGTACTGAGAATAAAATGCATTGTTCCTTATTGAATCAATTTGACATGCAATTTGTCCTGTATTTTTGGACACAGAACTGTTAGTATAAGGATGGTGTACTCCTCACTTAGCCTGCATGCACATCCATTTAACTTTTTTTTAGAAGCTTCTTATAACCGGATGAAGCTACAGCCTCTCACATGCAGTGTTTTATATATATAGGGACAATTTAGTAGCGTCTGCAGACCTGTCCCTACTATTGCTATCCAACCCTGTGCCCTGTGCATCCAAGTAAGCCTGCCTAGGTACAGTTTGTTTGGAATGTAAACAAGCAGTAATAATAATTAAAAACTATTCACAAAATGGAAAAGGGAATTTTTAACCAAAACGTCTATACACAGTTCAGTTGCAGTATATATTGGTAATGCTCATCGTGACTTCAGTCTTCTTGAGGGTTTTTTTTTTATCATCATGAGAAAAGGCATGTTAATGAGCTGAAATAAGTTGTTGTTATCACCAAAGTTGTCCTTCTGTCAGCCCTTGTTTTATCCTTTTGATTCATTAAGAAAAAGTCAGTGGACCACCCCCATATAAAGACCACATATAAGGTCAAAGAAGCAGTTGAAAGCTTGGAAGCAGCAATTAAAAGGGATGTTTCAGTTTAGATTATTTTGTTGTATTTACACCAGTTTCACTAGGCCTGGACCCAGTTTGGAAACAAAACAAAAACAAACGAACAAATTAAAAATTACAACTAAATCGTAAGTCCTGCCAGTAATAAACTGGTGCATCTGTTGGTGGAGCCAGTAATCCATCAAACACATGCTGATGATTTTGGTATTCTTCTGTAGAGTTTATCTGATCAAGATTGGAGCCCACATTACCAAAGTCACTGAAGTGGTATGTACAGAATTACCAAAAAAGCAGATGGTGTCTAACAAGCCGACAGACCTCAGCTCATTACACTAATACCTTTAACACTCCTGCCAATTCTCTATCCTCTCCATATCATCACTTCTCTCTGATCTTCTCACTTTCCTCAGAACTGTCCAGATGTCTCTTAATATCTGTGAGGTCTACATCTTGTAGCAGCCCAGAGCAGCTATTGGCTGGAAGACAAAATGAATTATTCAGCTAATTTCCCCCCTGTGGCTCCTCTTTTCCGTCCTCTGTAATGAGAGCCCCATGCTGCTAAAATGACACTATGCTGTCACTGCTATGCACTGCACTGACAGCCAGTTGTTATCCTGCAGAGTCCTCAGAAACAGTGTTTCTACAGAGACAAACCAGAAGGTATGAAGCTCGAGAGGCCTGAAGACTGAACAGAAGCGAAGGACTGTGCACAAGTAAAGAGGAAGGTAATACATCACAGTTAACAGGGCATGAACCATGAGACAGTAGTTACACTGGCCTGCAAGCATTTTCTGACATTCTTCAGTACCATCAGTTTAGACCTTTTAATATCTGCACACATACAACAGTAAAACTCTGCTTAAAAATCATTCAATCATCTTCCACAGCTTTTATAGTTCTCTTAGTTGGTTGTCAATGGTGGGCAGTACAAGTGGTGCAGGGGTTGGCACTGTGGCCTCACAGCAATAAGCTTCTGGGATTGAACCTGCTGGTCAGCTGAAGCCTTTCTTCAAAAGAAATAAGAGTACACATGTTAGCAAACTACGAACAGGAAAACCATGAGCATCTCTAAATCCTGTGTGCACATTTGACCAAAAATACCAACAACTCCACCAACATGATGCTGTCACATAACACATAGACTTCCTAGCAGATTTCTTCCATCGTTCTGAACCCTCATCTACTTTATGATCTGACAGCAGGGCAGCCCTGAGTGGGAACATCCGAGAGTCCGGGAGTGTGATGATTCAGATTGGGTTTGTGTTAACCTGCGATGGACTGGTGATCTGTCCGGAGTGTGCACCATCCCTAGACCAACTCCGGTCCTCAAGGGCCACTATCCAGCATGTTTTAGATGTTTCCCTCTTCTGACACACCTGATTCAAATGATCAGGATCGTTATCAGGCTTCTACAGAGCTTGATGATGAGCTGATCCTTTTAATCAGGTGTGTTGGAAGTGGGAAACATCTAAACCATACAGGATAGTGGCCCTCGAGGACCGGAGTTTGACACCTGTGCTCTACAAGATACATGGATGGATGGATGCCTGTCTTTGCAAATGTTTCAAATGTAATTGATAGATCTCTTATTTACATTACCATTTATTTGAAGCAGCAGGTGAATCTAACATTCGCTGTGCTTCAACTCTGTTTGTGGTGTCCATCATCTCCAAGGGACATATCTGGCTCTTCAGCACTTCAGTGTGTACACCAGCTAGTATCTGTGATATTGTGAGAGTGCTGGTGGCCTGCAGCTAACCAATGAGCTTCAATTCTCAACTCAGAGTACAAGATCCAGTCACTTAGTTGAACTCTGTGGACATTGACCTGATTACTCTCTGATTACTGTTTGTAGAAAATCTGGAATTTATCACTGCAAGTATTGAAAATAGAACTATGTTTGATGGAAATAATAAAAAACTGTTAAAGTTTTTGTGGAAAGAACAATATATATATATATATAGTGTGTGTGTGTGTGTGTGTGTGTGTGTGTGTGTGTGTAGGTGTTGTTCGTATCCTTGAGGTCAAAGTTTTTTGATGAATGCATTTGCTTGCAAACATATGTGACTTGTTTATTATTATGTTTACTATCTTCTTCCGGGCTTTGTTCGTGAATCAATAAATTTTATTACGTATGTTTCTGCCATTTGTCCAGTGGAATCAGGGCAACAGTGTGAAACCAGTGGTACAATAGAATCACCTGTGCACAATGCATGTGTCCACATTGTCCAGATGCATGATTCCCTAATGACAAAGACTGCTCCATAGAGTTAATGCAGACCAAAACCCCCATATTTGTAACCTGATGCAGCCACTTGAACAGTTCACTGCTAAATGTAAATTGCTAGGTCTTAGTCAAACACGGTGATGCAAAAGGTTCTCGATTTTGTTTGAATCTTAATGAACATTTTATGTATAAAAAAGGCCTTTTAACACCTTGATGGAATTCTATTGGAATACATATTTTAGTAGAAAAATTAGGCCTCTTCAAATGTGGTGGTGTCTTTAGTTCTACTACTGGGTAATGTTAGTGATTTAAAGTTTTGAACCTCTCAAATTCAAAGAAACTAAAGTATCATTGTAAGCTTAATAGACTCTTTTCAACAGTTTTGTGTGCATACATGCAGTGACTCTATCGACACGGTCCATAAATTACATCCACTCCTCATATAAAAGCCTACCGATCATCATCCTCAGCCAGCGCCACCTTCTCAAAGTGGATGTGCAGTCTCTGGCCCTCAGGGGCCTCCAGCACCCAGTGACAGGTCAGGTTGTTGCTGTAGTTGCTGGGAAAACCAGGAGAGACGATGCGCCCAACCGTGATGTTCCTGATCATACCACCACAGGCAGCTGAGAGGAGGAGGAGAGAAAGTGAAAGTGTTCATTAACTGGTGCCATCCCATCCCATGTTAACATTACCTAATTCACTATACACCGCTGTAACCAAGCCAAGGGTGCAGCTAGATATTGATGATAGCAATCAAAAGCTTAAGAACGTTTTAACATATCTTCTAAATATATTTTATTTTTACTTTGTGAATGGTGCTTGTTTGCTCTCTGCTCTCTCTGCTCTGCTTTGTTCAAGAACCCTCCCGTTGTATTTGGGTCAAATCTGACCCATTTTCAAGGTGAATTACTTTTAAAAACTGACATAGGAAACAGTAGAGTTGCATCTGTGGTGTTGCAATTCAAATTTGATTAATTATCTGTTGTTTATGCAGAGAAATACATAGTAAATGTCACCAAACCATTAGAAATAACAAGAAATATAATCTAATAATAACAGCTTAATAATATTGCATAATGATATTAAAATGATTCCATCTTGAAAGGCTCCTTGCATGGCTAAATAAATGGTCTCATTTAAAAGTCTCTTACAACAGTGATCCAAGGCAGTAACTGTTGACAATGACCTCTGAGAGGAGATACACTGGTCGCAATGTGTTGGTCATTTTTAAATACTCCTATGTGAAATAAAGGCATTTTAATTTTGCACAAACCCTGCAGGGCAGCTTGGATTGTCTTTGCAGAAGACTTGTTTTATAATTAATTCTGATCTTTGGCACTGAGATCATTACTTTACACATTCAAGGAGCCCTTCCAGATGCACAGAGCACCTCTTTGTTTTCACATATTAAAATTATGTTTCATTTCAAAGTAGCTTATTCACTTGAATTCAAATGTAGAGCAGCATGCAGCAAATACCATCCCACGTCCCTGCAACTCTCTCTTTCACTCACACACACCCCACACACACCTGTCCCCAAGCTGTGAACTGGACCAGCAGGCACTTTGCCAGAGAGAACACTTCTTCATGAGTCTTGCTGTATGATTGCTATTGTGTGATATGTATGTTGTATTATGGGTCCTTATTAAACTGACTTTCCTCCTCTTTTTGACGAGTGCATTATTATCAGAATTAGGAACATCCTGTCTCAGGGTGACACTGAAAAACTAGTTCATGCATGAGTTACTTCTAGGTTGGACTGTTGGAATGGGTGGCTATCCAGCTGTCAAAATTAAGTATTTCTCCCCACAGAGGTCAAAGAGCTGCTGCCTGTTTATAATGTAATATCGTAAGGTCTTCACCTTACTATGCAAACACCCTGCGATGACTTCAGTTGTGAACTGGCACTATATAAAACTGAATTGAGACTGAATTGCTTTTTTCATAGGAAACTCTGTAGTTCTTGCATGCATGGACTTTATGTTAATAAGGAGTGACAGTAGAGATGATGGCATCTCAGCTGTGGAGAGGCATTTAACGTATAAGTGCACCATAGTGTTCTTGGTAACAGCAACCAGGAAAAATGTTCACTACCAGGAAACAGCAAGCTGATGGAAAAAAAAGCAAATTAAAATCAAACTATGTTCGACAAGAAATTAAGTAAAAAACAAACAAACAAAAAATAAATAAATGGCTACTCCTTCTGATATAAGAACCTGTAGTAGTATCTGTGTTATCCCAGATTTGAAGCTCCTTTTGATTTCATGTAACTGGCCAGATTCCCAAACTATTCCCCAGAACGTGACCTCTGCATTCTCTGTGTCTCTGACATGTCTGTCTGCAGCCTGCTACAATAGAGGTGCCATACAATTTGGTTTGCGCTTACAGCAATGAAAAAGGAAAATATTGTCTATCCTTCAGAGTAATCCACAGACCTCACTACCAGCAGTTTAAATGGAGCTGCTTACTACCGACCATGAAAAGTGGAGGTAGGTGAGAAAATAAGCTTCTGTAAATTTAAAAACAGACTTGTACATTGTCCAGTTGGTCACTGCATTCTGTCACTGGTCAGAGAGAGGATCATACAGTGAAGATCTGTCAGTTATTCAGCACCGTTGATTTTAAATTACAGAACAGAACAGAGAAAAATGGATTATCATCAGGTTACCTTTCATGGAATGATCCAAGAACTGAAGTGAAAAAGAAATCATCACAAGAGACCTAAACACCTGCAGCAAATCCATCTACAGATATAGGAAGGTGAGTGTGTGTGCGTGTGCATGTGTGTGTGTGTGTGTGTGTGCCTGTCTGTGTGCGTGTGCATGTGTGTGTGTGTGTGTGTGTGTGTGTGTGTTTCCCAGCTGATCAGGTCAAGGTTGCTCATGCAGACAAAGCTTAATTAAAGCAGAGCAGGAAGAGTAAACCCAGTGGCATCCTGCCCGGCCTTCAGTAATCACACCTCGATACACCTGCTTTATGCTCTGACACACACACACACACACACACACACACACACACACATATACAATCAAGATGGCAGAGATACAGATGCACTGCCACCCAAATTCTCTCTTTGAAATTGCTTTCAGAAAACATTCACTGTGTGAATCAAAGTCGATCGGAGTGGTCAGGAGTAAAGTGGTTACTTATTATTCATCAGCTGGCCTCATCGGAGCAACAAAAGGGAGGGAGAAAAAAAAGAAAAAAACATTCATCATCACAGTCTCCTGTGGGAGCCCAGGTCTGTCAGTCTCTATGCCAGTCTGTCATGCCAAAGGAGCAGAAGGTCCAACAGATAACTCTAGGCTTCAAGCCTCTAAGAATATATTGCTAAAGGCTGTGGCTGTTGATGGGAACTGTGTGAAAAGCTGGCGGAGAATAACTGAAGCAGTCATTTTTTTCAGAAAAGCTCCAAAAAGTTCTCTAACCTAAAGACTAAATGTGTTGCTAGTCCAGACTGTCTGGTATTACCCATATAAGCATTATGAAAGCAACAAATGCAGTATGTAGAGAGTTTCCAGTTTGAATGAATGATCAAAGGCAGCATAAGGATGTTGGAGGAGTGGTAGATTGATAGGTCCCTTTTACTATCACCCAGGAGACTGGGGCTCATGTGCTGTGTTGGACCACTACTGTCCAGAATTTCCTTTAAAACTATCTATCGTAGCTGAATGGACTCCCTTCTGGAAGGGTTTCAAGACCAGTACGGCGGGCTCAACTCAACACATTTTATTCCAAAACTGCACATTACTAAAGGTATACAGTAGGCTACTTGTTAGCTCCGGTTAACTTTACAGTCATTCAAACTTAAACTCCCGTTTGAGTCAGGATTAATGGTAAGTAGTTGTAGTGTAGGTTGTAAACCTGAAAAACACAAGCACCAAACGGTGACATTAAGTAATTATCCTGCTGACAGCCACAAATTGACATACATCAACACTAGAATCCAGAACTCACCGACAAGCGTACCGATCTCGAGTGTGCTTAATGTAAACAACTTAAAGTCACACCCCCAAATCATAAACAGCAGCGTCAACTACGTAAGTACAGGTAACAAATGATGCACACCACAACGTTATTCAGGAGCTTCCTGATGGAAAGTTCTACAACTACTTCTTCACATAGCCGTCTGGTTAGGTTCATGGCTAGAGTTAATTTATCTTATCTTTCTAAGAACCGGCAGACTCCCACTACTTATCACAGACAGAACTGTAAAGATATGAAGAACTGCTGGATTTTGAAATTTCTAATGTTCTTTGAACTACTCATCTGTGATGTGTGGTTCTGTTGGGAAACTTAACCAAATTAAAACCTAGAACCCTACTTTTTTTTTATCAGAATGACTTCTGTATCACTTTGTTCTATACAAATTATTTAGGAATTCACCACAACTAAATCATTTGCACATGACTCTGTAAAAGACAAACAACCCTGAGCTCCTCTGAACAAAGCTATGACTGACTCATCTATGACCAACAGTCATGTGAGAAAAATTCAGGCACTACTCGGCTGAGCTGCAGGCTGTGTGTACACACAGCACAGACACCAATCAAAAAGGATGTAGTTAAATATGTGCAGCATAGACGGCCACATTTTCTGTCCAGTATTGTTAACCCGTTAACATGTGGACACACATGCAACATTACAAAGCTGTACGTGGTGATTCCAGGTTTTTTCAATTTTTTATAAAATAATCAAAAAACAAGCTTTTGTTTTGGTAATGTGACCTACACAACTACACAAAAAGGCATTGCTGACTTCTCTGTTCTTCTTGCCAGGGTTGTGGTGTTTCCAGAGCAGTGCAGGACTTTATACTGCAGTGGAAAATCAGCCCTCAGTGAGTAAAAATGTCCAAAACTGACCTGTTCATAATGTAAATGTTGAAAAGGTGACAATAACCGTACAAATTGAAATTGCTAATACTAATTATGTAAACACACACATAATTCCTAAATATGTTTGTAGTGATAAATAATTACTGCTTGTTTTAATCATGTTATTAATCAATATTAATGTTAATTGTGTTCATGCTAATAACAATAGCAGTGCTTATACTGTAAATAAAGACATTGGTTTTGTAAATTCATTTCTGTTTGTGAAAATATGTTTTATTTATTACATAGCCAAGGCAGTTGTCTTTAATGTCTACAGTTTTACTGTAGAGAGAACACACAACATGTTAAAATTGCCAATAACAATGCTAATACAAATAGTGTAATATAAGGTTTTAGCAGTCTATAAAGAATGATTTTGTATTCATCACGTTGTAAATGTCTGTATTAGTATTTACTATGTAACAACAACGGTAAAACAAATATTGGGTGTGGATATGGTACACTAACATGTATTTTTCACCCGTTAACACAAAAACATAGTGTATGTATTTTGTATTGTGTCTTACACATCACATACAAGTACATTAATAAAATAAATTTATTGGTAAATGAATAATAAGATATGCCAGAACCAGTAATTTGTACATTTGAATTATTTTATTTTATTTTATTTATTTATTAGAATTAATAATCATAGGGATATCAGAAATAAAGTCATTGGTTTATCAATAGTTTTCTGCTGTGTTATATGATTTCCTTAATAATGGATCACCTTAATATACCAGTTAATATACTAGTTAAAATAATGACAGTTATTTTTAAATGTTCAGTTTTTTTATTATTTTTATTATCAAAATAGTGAATTTAAATTATACTTTAACAAACTACTAAATATGAAATGAATGTGTGGATTAAAAGTGCATTCATCTTTAAAGAAAGTAATCAGTATTTAAGATGCCGTCTTTGTGTACTTTTGTTTTTCATTTTGCTGTTCTGACAGCAACAAGTTAAAAGCACTGACTGATACAATAAAATATAAAAACACTGCTTGGACTTGTTACTGTGCAGCTGAAACACACACATGTTAGTCTGTAAATGTGTGCAGATATATAATTATAAAACAAACGTATGCAATTAATAGATTAACTACGAATTTAGCTTCATGAATATGAAGCAAGAGACCCAGTGACATTTTATTTTAAACTGCCTGTAACTGTCTGTCTGGAGGCTGCTGCTGTGACCTTACCAAGGCAGTGTGGTTCCTTGCCACTCCAGTAGGGGGTGCTAGCATTGCGGCAGGTCAGCACACTGGGGCCTTGGAGCTGGTAGCCGGTCAGACAGGAGAAGAAAGCTTCCCCTCCAGAGTGGAGACTGCTCACTGATACATCACCGTAGAGAGGCCGCTGGGGGAAGACACAGCTCAACACGAAGGCTGCAGAGACACAGATAGACACAGGAATCAGAGAGTCACGGAGACACAGATGGAGAGGTGCAAAGACAGAAACAGTGGAAGAAGCACAAAGGGAGGAGGAATTAAGCTGAAAAGGAATGATATCCCAGCAAGAGCTGAGGTTTGAAAGAACTCTGAGCTAGCTGCTCATGTGTCATAAGAAACAGAGCTTCCTGCACAGCCCTCAACAAGCTCCGAGGAAAACGGTCTTGTTGAGGCTAAAAATGCTTTTGGTAACGGGTTAAGGTGGGATTTGTTTCTAGCAGTATAACAAGTATCTGAACCCAGAGCAAAGAGTCTCCAGACTCCTGAAGGTTTTTAATGTGACATGTGTAAAAGCCGTCCAGCACATTCACTCATTGTAGTTACTCAGCATTACAGTAATAGGATGACTCAACATGACTTACGTGAGCACGGAATAATGTCTGACTAAAGAAAAGGACACATCCTTTCACTCACTAAGAACTACTTTGTCTTCTCTTGTCCTTAGGTTTTGAGCTACTACCCACGCAATTGAAAACCTCCTGTACATGAGGTATTGTGAAACATCTACACTGCAAATGTTTCATTGATGCTACCAAAAGTAGTTTTTGCTGTCACCTATAGGAACCTGATCTAAAAGAGTAAAGATGAAAATCAGGGCCTGAACAGAAGAACCTCCGAGCAGCAGAACGGTGAGTAGAACATGACTCTCTTGACATGACTGGTGGAAAAAGTGCTGTGGAAGTTTATCTCTCGCTCAATATATGGAGACAGTAACTAAGCAGGAGTTGAGTTTGCCTCAAAACTTCAATTAAAAACGTTAAATTACAACTAGAGTACACAAATTCTGTCATCACCAAGAACAGGCTGCTCTCCTAGCTTCTACTGGGAAAGGCAATGTCCCCATTTGTGTTGGAGGTACAGAGGTGTGACAGGGCGTCTATGCTGCTCCCAGCTGTACTATTCACATTAAACAGCTGACCTGTATGTATGGATACTGTAGCTTTTTGCAGGGTCTTTTTTGTATATAACTGAATGACTGACATTTTTTCAACGCTGCACACACTAGATCATTTTTTTTCAGTGAGCATGAGGAATCCTCTAAATCCTTTCCACCTGTTTGCACTTAACACCCATTCCTGTTCCACTACAGATGAAAGAAAAGAAGAAATGAAGTATGCAAGTACCGTTACTGTGGTGCTGGTATTTAAAAATGCTTTACTCTGTTTGAATTGCAACGGTCTGTGTTTTAAAGGATGCATGGTTTGTTACATTTGTGCTGTTTCAGGCTAGTGGGTGTAAAGGGGCTACATTTTTACCATGTAAAAAGAATTTGAAGATATTTAATTTAAGACCCCCTCAAGTCAAAGTCAAGTTTTTCTCCTTGTTAACATGCCTTATGGTGCTTTTTCTATATATGCTGAAAGACACATCATGAGAGAAACAAGTAGTCAAGCAATAACGGACCATTTCCACCAGCCTCAAAAACATGGATTCAAACTTTCATAACGTAACAAACCTAAAAACCAATCCTGTCAGGTTGTAGGGTGGGGCTTTCTGTAGCATGATTCTTCTTCAAACTCAGTTAAAAAATATTGAATTAGTTCATTATTATAACTTCCAATTGTGTATTGTGTAGCAGCAAGGGTGAGGAGAGAGAGGCCAGGACTTTTTAGAGCAACAGTATACTTACAGCAGAGCCATTTAAAGACAGGAAGGAATTATTTTCATGGAAGAAAACTTCTAAATACGTCACTACATACACAGAGATGAGCTTTTAGGGGTTTAATCAGTGACTAGAAAAGGACTTTATCATTTGAGAGGCAACCAACAATCAAAGCTCTTACAGCATTTCAACTGTCAACTTCCAGAAATCCCAGCAAATGTCCACACCTTAAATCTGTTATTCTGGGAAGGTTTTCCCTGAAACACAGCATTTAATGCGGTGTCTGGTTAATAAATACAAACAGGATATTTTGCAGCCACATTTGTGCATTTATTGTCCATTACCAATCATTTGCATCTTCATCTGTGTTCAAGTATTCACCAGAAGCTACTGCTCTGTATGAATTCTCCTGCTGTATTTATAGGAGCTTATTTTTGTAAATTTGACAGAAACCCCACAGGATCCCACTTTCCAAGTTTTTAATTAAGCTGTCTGTTACAACAGAGGTAAATAAAACCACAAATGGTGACTATAAAATCTACAGTGGCATTTAGTGCACTGGTGTCCCCCTGTGGCTACCACCTGCTGGATCTGTGTGCTATACACACCCTCGTACAAAGAACTGTGAAATCACTGCCAACATGTGGGCAACATGTCCAGGCTGGCTCTCAGGTGACCAGTTAACTAACCGGCTTCTTTATTGCCACTGATCTGTCTCCTTGCAGCTTCCTGGAGTTCAGCCAAACACATTAATAATATATTTCTGCTAAAGACTCTGATCTATCTCACTGTAATTGTCCTAGTTTTATTGTTAGCCCTCGGATGACTTGGCAGTAGCACTGCTATTGATTCTGTCTGTTGGGGACAGCACTGTGCCTCAGGCGAGGAAATATGTAGGGAGATTAAATAGGCCAATAAATGACAACCTACGACCTCAGCTGCTTCCAACACTGTGTTAGTGTTGAGGGATGTTCACCGGCTCTATAGTGTCTCACAGAAACAGAGATAAGAAGAGCAGTGTTGGTCTTTATAGTATTTCTCATTAGAGCAACATCCCAGGCTCGTGCTGCCATAGCAGCAGCTGCTGGAGCTGTATCCTATCACTCCCTGAGCTAGTCATTATCATGGTCAGCTGTAGCTATTAATATCCAGGCCAACCAAAAACTACGAAACTCACAGGCTCACTAGAGACAAGAAAAGAGATAAAAGAGCCATCATGGTAGCATTGTGGCATCATAACACTGGTGCTAACAGGGAGCTTTCACAGAGACAAATTGCCTCAGAGCAGTAAAAAGCCTGCTATATGCTACATCACTTTGTTGTGTCTTCTTAGGCCATATGGTCATTTATCATGTTTTGGCTTTAATGAAAGGTTATTGATAAGCCCTGTTTTTCTTTTTTCTTTCATACTAGAGGGTACAAGTTGATCTAGTGTGGTGTCTAGATAGTTTTTTGTCTTCTAAAAAGAAAGACAGATGGCAAATAAAAGCTGAAAATGCACAGAGCAAAGAGAATGAAAATGTGAAAAATAGCTGTGCTGGACTACTTTTTGATTGTCAGACCTCTTGACACAAATTTTGTCAACAGGCTTTCTTTGGAAAATGACCACAATGACTGAAAAGGCTGGGATCTCTGTACACGCATAAATGTTTGCACTAGTAGTAACTAAGGAACTTCGAAAAGAGTTCAGAATAGTGCAACCATCCCACAGGGGGCATAGTGCATGGTGAACGTGGTGATAAAATGAGAACAAAGCAATAACAGCAGTAAAAGTAGTAAAGTTATTCATATTGAAGAGAGACAACAAAGAGATGAGGTGTTAAAAGATAAGTTTATCTTCTAAAGAGTCAGTGAGCGTTATTATCATAGTCCAACCCCACTGAACTCACGTCACGTCAAGTTTGTTAAATGAACTTCATTACATGTGTGTGTGTGTGTGTTAGAAATGGCTAAAATGTTGTGCTGATGTCACGGTGTGAAAGAGGCAGGTAGGCCAACGTGATCTGTTCAGGTGTGAGTGATAACTGAACCTGCAGCTTCAATCCTCAGCGATGAAAGCTGCAGTCCAGTCTCCTGTGACTGACATTCCCTACAATGCATCCTCACATATCAAACAGTACCATTTCTAAAAATCCATTCATCATATGTTAATATTCAAAAGCAGATCATCTAGGCCTCCTGTACATGTGGGGTTTTCCTCTGTGTTAATCTGACCAGTGCAATATCATTAAAGCTTCATCCAATCAGGTGTCATTTAGTTCAGTCATGCAGACAAAATTAGCGTGTTATTATTGCAAAATAGTTTCATCCTCAAAAGGGGTTGCATTAATAAAAAGGCTAAGACTGCTGGTGACGTATCCTCGCCAAAAGGCTGTGACAAAACTGGGAATGGACACAGAAAGAGTGTTTATTAACTCAGCAATAAGGTGGATGGAGTGTTAATCAGCAGCATAAGTGGTGAGACTTTGGTTGCATTGTCGTGGTGTGGTGAGAGGTGGTGTGAGGTCGCAGCCACAAGCAGGATGGAGAGGGAGAAAGAGAGGTCAAACTGAGGCAGGTACCCCAGACAGGCAGCACCTCCCACTCAGGCTGTGGCACTTCAATGACCTGAAAACACACTACAGAATATGAATACCATGAATACTAGAGAATACCCCCAGAATGACCAAGACAGTGTGCTGGGCAGGACCATCACACTGAGCCCCCTGTAAAAGAACGGATGATGAAGTGTATGTTGTAATGAGGTTGTGCACTCAAGAAAAGACACGTTCAGAATAGATTATATTAGTGACAATTCTAACTGAGAGAGGCCACCGTCCACATCTTTAGTGTCACAAACAGCACCACGAGATGCAGCCTATCAAGCTATTATACTTTAAAGGCTAATTCCTGTTTCTGTCCCATTGATGTCTCTATTGGGACGACAACTTTGCTAACTGCACCTGGGGACACTTAATCAACTGAACATTCAATCTTAGTTTGTTTACATGTGTGAGGAAGTATATAAAATAAATACCATAGATTACCAAGTAAAGAGACCCTCCTGCTCTTCCCTGAAAATCACAACAGCCTCCTGCAGCAACAACTGAAATAACAATGTTCCAAAAGTACTTCCAATTAGCCTGTTCACTGTGGTCTGTGGACTATCCATATTAATTAGGGCATAGTTTTTGGAACATGCTGCTGCTGAGTGCTTTTAATGTTAATTTTCAGTGCTCTGAGTGAATGAAATGAAATGCTATTTAACTTTAAGGACTTAAACTAACTGTAATCTGCACAATGAGTCAGTGTAACAGTGCTAAAAGTGGAGTTACTCTATCTGGCGGGATCTTTAAGTCTGACTGTAGCATACTGAACAAGCTGACATGAAATGGAAACCAAAACAGTGAATGCAAGAAGCTCATTTTAAATACAGCTCAACATACATAAGAACACAGTGTTTAATACTGCATACTGAACTGCACACTTGGTATTATAGGTCAATTTTGACTTATATGTATTTTTTTTAGAAATTGTAGTGCTGCTAGAAATAAACCTCTCAGCAGAGCCATCAGAGCTTGTACTTCAGTAGTATGTATTAGTATTTCGTCTGCTGCTCCGGAGCAGTTAAACCAACACACAAGCCCCAGACTGGCCATAAGCCGACTCTGTACAACTGCTGTGAGAAAATGTTGGCCTCCACTGTATCTAATCAAGCCTTGTGGACACACTGTAGATCACAGGGGGAAGAGCATTAATTTGAGATGTTTAATGGTCCCCTGTAGCTAGCAGATGTAAATTGAATTTATTTATTTTGCACTCGCATTGTGAAACGCCTTTGATGTGGAATGGCTCCGCTCAGATCAAACTCCATTTCTAATCTTATTTGCTCCCTCAGAGCATTTATTTCTGCTGACCGTTGGCCTTGTATTACTGTGAGGACCTGACAAACTCTGCAGAGATTAATGCATCCTGCGTCTCTGTTTCCAGGCTTTGCCATGGAGCAGCTGGGATCTTGGCTCCACAGAGTCAGTGTGCAAAAGACACCAGGCTGAATCTAAGTGTATCAAGCTTCATGATACTGACATGATACATGACACTGTTTCATATAAAGTTAGCTTGTCAAGTTCATCTCAACACCTACTGAGCAGACTCACTATGGATAGTTCTACTCAGCAAAAAAAGATGAATCGATGTCATTTAAACAAATTAAACAGAATTTGGTCTGCCTGACATAAGTGCCACAAGACTTTCAGGTGCATTAAGCCACCACATCTAAACAGCTAACCTTACAGTAGACCTTGTCCCAAAATGGTCAAGGTAAAGAACTAAACAAAATAATACATATTCTGCTTAACCTTCACTAACCAACACTTTATATACTTCTTCTTATTTGCCATCTGCCCATCTGGAGAGAATGTACAAATCTGAAGGTTTATCTTCTGTCTCGTTCAGTGACTGGCTGTATCCATCCTACAGTGCTACATCATGTTATCTTACTGGATTCACCTCATGACTTAAATCAATAAGGTCTGTCATCAAGAAACATACATATTGTTTAAACATTTTAAGACCTTTGAAAGATGTACTTAAGAACTGAATAGTAATCTTTAAGGTCCTAATAATAAAGCCTTAATTTTGAATCACTTCATTTTAGGATCAATGCCACCCTAGTAGAGCATGTAGCCTACGGTGCAGAGGATGAACAGATAATAAGTGTGATGATCTAGCAGTGCCTCACTCCTTCTCCTTTCTTTTCCTTTGTTTTCCCTTCCCCGTGTACTTCTTGTCAGCCCCTTTCTTCCTGTTTGTCTGAGTGTGTTCTGGTGTGACTGGGCGTGGTGACCTATCTTCACCCTGCTGAAAATAATTCAAGACACCTGAGTTCAGTCATCCTCCTGCAGCATACAAACCCCGGGCCAACTCTCCATTCATCCTGTTAATGTGGTAGTATCACCTCAGCCAACTCTGCTCCTGGTCAACGTTCTTTTGTGTTTGCTGAAACTAACACTGCTACCTCTTGGGCCTCAGGTTCAAGCTTCCAAGTCATCAGTCCACCTGACCTCAGCTGGAAAGTCCATCTACTCCCCGAGACCTTCAGCTTTAACTCCTTCACCCTCTGTACAGTCAGTCAAACCACACTCTGCTTCATGCTGTGCCAAGTGCCTCCGCCAACCAGCCACAGCCAACTCACCTACCCTCCTGCATTCCCTCCCGACCTGAGTTCACCATGCCGAGTCCTCCAACGGCACAGCTCCTTATCTAAGAGGATCTCTCCAAGCCTTGCTCATCCTCAGCAAAGACTGTGACAATAAATGATCCTCTTCATGCTCACTGTATCCTGTTCTCTGCATTTGGGTCCAGGTTAAAACTCATAGCATACAACAGAAAATCCCATTGCTGACTTATGCCTCCCCTCCATCTTCTTAACACAGACTTAATGGCTCTGTTCCAAGTGGAAGTGTTTCCTAACATGCCATAGCCTTAACTTGCAGGGAGAAAATCTTAACATGTTAGCTTGTGGTAAAACTATTTTTAAAAATTGTGAGGTGAAGAGGTCAAACCTCCAGATCTGCTGTGTAGCTAATGAGATTCCTAGGAGTGAATTAGCAGCTCTTCACAGTGGAGTGTGACATGCTGATCTATCACCACAGTCAGCATAAGACTGAGTAAAATCCTACCGTACTTCACTGAAATAATTTCTCTGCTCTTACTTCAAAATAATCATATCAATAATGACAAGGCAACGGCATGTTTTCAAGGAGGAGCTGCCCCAATATCAGAGCTGGTTTGAAAAAAATACACATTCTCCTCGCGTGCTGTTGTAACTGTATTCCAGACAATTTCTGCACTGTCCTAATTTCACAGAGATCCACTGGGACAGAAGTCTGTGTCTTGACAGACTAAACAGCAGAGAAAAACAAAGACTAAGATGGAGAAGACCTGCAGATACTGCTTGGAGGAGAATCCACTGGGGCTGCACCCCTCTTCTCTCCACCCTCAAGAGGCCATCAACTATGATAAATAGCCAGCAGGAAAGAGAAGATGAAGGCACAGAAACACCCACATCGAGATCATACATAAAGCAGAAAACCACAGACGATGCAGGAGGAGCTGAATAGAAAAGAAAGAGCAAAGAAACAAATTGCTGGCAGACTGGTCTAATCTATGTTGCAGTGAAAATGCAGCTCTCTTCCTTATTCCCCCCACTCCCTGAGAATCAATGAGGCAGCAAGGGGGCTTCAAACATACAGTACAACCCCCACACCCATCGTCCACCCCTGCAATCCATTTTATTTTTGCTTTATTGCAGCAGTGCCTCGGCTCAGAGGGGGCTTGTGGCTGCTGGATGTGGACATGTTGTTACAGCACGATCACCCTGCTGATTCTCTTTCAATTAGCCTAAACTGGTATGGAGTGTTGGACCTCCCGCCCTGAGGTAAATCACCCAGTAGCAGGTACAGCTCCCTTTTTCTGATGGCCAGCTGCCCTACAGCTCAATGAAAGGACATATGGGCTCTGTAATGATGGGGACCATGAAGAAACTCATGAGGTGAACCACTAGCAGCCGATGCTAATGCCTTTACTGCAGCCCAACACTGTGGGATCTGCCACTGTGCAGTGTCCTGCAGTCCCCTAATGGACACAATTATTTTGTGTCAACATTCAGTCCTATCCTGGACCAGCAAGCATGAGAACAGCAATGTCAGTAACTCTGACAGTCCAGCACTCTCATCCACAGCAAGATATTTCAACAGCAGTTGTCACAGAAGCTTGTATAGACATCATCATTTGCCAATGAAGCTGGGACTCAAATAATGGCAGTGTCAAATATTAGCCAAAATAAATAAATAAAGCAACAGGACAGTGTCTTTTAACAGGAATACTGTTTTCACTCAGTAAATTTATTTTAACCCTGAGGTTTTCCATGACTATACAAAGACCAAACATCAGTACATCATACAGTGTAGAAGTGAAGCCAGAAATAGGGTAGATAACAGTATCTCTGGTATAAAGAGGTAGTCAGATTAACCTATGCTGATAAAGTTGGCAAAGGTGCAGGAGTAATTTTAAAAATACATTGTAGGGTTACTTCAGGTTGTATTTTAGTGTGTCCTTACATGCATCTGTGGCAACGCAGATGAAATGTAAATTTGTACAAATGGCAACTGAAACTAATTTGTAGTTTGATGACTGAGAGGAAACTGTGTCTGTGAGGGAGAATTGAGGTAGAGAGAGAGATTAGACATTCTTGGTCCCCCTTATTATCATTAATAACTATATTACACTGAGAACCACTTCAACACAGCAGGAGAGAGAATGCTACAGCAAATTAGAAGCTGATAAAAAGTCACTTTACAAAAGCTCTCTGTATTCAGAACATCCACAAGGCAAAACAGTAACTATGCAAGAATAATACTGGCTTACCCTGTAGATTACTGCCTGCAGCATGCAGGCCGATTACCCCCAAATTACAGTGTAATCTTTGGTACTAACAGTGTACTAGAACAGCATGTGCCAATACATATACTGTACATACAAAACATTCTATTTATTACAGGGATTGTATGACCCACTGAGTAATCTGGACAGAAACTATACTGTCATTATTATTATTTAACTAATGAGTAGCTGTTAGAGTTTGTGACACAGGATACAGTGTGACCATAAAACTGAGCAGAGCCTGAATGTTAAAGGGGGACAGAGAAATGCCTGCTGCATCACTTCATGATCTCATATAATTTTATCAGTTATGGAAAAAGTATTTAAATCCTTAAATGAAAGTCCCAATTAGCAATGTAATAGTGATTCATTCCTACATGAACATGGTACTTAAGTGAAAGTGCATCAGTATTATTAGCTAAATGTAATCAAAGTAAAAGTACTGGTTTGGTCCCTCTGACTGATGTATCCATGATATTAATTACCTGATTTTAAATAGTGAAGTTAGTTTGAACTATTTCATATCCAGTTTTTACGTCCAAACAGCAGATAAATCTGCGGGCTTGTAGCACTATTAATAGGAGAGGGAAAAAATTAACCTTTTTCCTCAAATCTTTGATTTTTGTTGAAATATTGGATCATTGGAACATTTGTTGTTAAAACCATGTGGGGGAAAAAATCACTGATAACATGATTATATATTGCTTTTTGTAAGACATCAGCAGCCAAAAAGGTTGGAAACCACTTGTTAATCTTTAACTATATGTTGTATTTTCAAAGATTGTTATATTGTCCATTGTGTAAAATCTTTATCTTAAACGAAGCTGTCAGTTTAATGTTGTCTCAGACTGCAGGTTTAGCAGGACGGGAGCCAGAGCCTTCAGTTATCAGGCTCCTCTGTTGTGAAATAAGCTCCCAGTTTGAGTTTGAGAGGCAGACACCCTTCTGCTACTACTTCTAAAATCAGGCTTCAAACTTTTATTGTTTCCTTGTTCTTCAGCTCTGCTTAGTAGTATACTAAGTAAGACAGCAGCTCACTTCAGTTATGATCATTCACAGTTGTCCATCTGTCAATTAAACATAGTCTGCAGGGTTGACAACAACTGACACCTCATGAAACTTTCGTAAAACTTTTAAAGTTGTCAGGACCTGTGCACCCAAATATGCCTAGCTGGCATCTTTCTCCTCCTTTGTTCCCCTTCTCTGACTGTGGGCGTGTGGGTTAGTATTGCCTTGTCTTTACGCTAAGAGATTCCTTGTAGCTTTCCTAGCCTAGTCGTACTTGGTTGTGGTTGACATAACTCTGTCTCTTAGCCTTTCTGACAGGCCTAACTCCATGCTTCCCTGTATATTCTGTGCTCCTTGTGGTCCTGTCCCCTAGCTCCAGGCGGAGTACCCATCCAGGCGGAGTGCCTGGATGAGTACTGAAGGTATGTACTGACCAGCTTACAGGAGTGTTAACCAACATATTTAATCTGTCACTACAACAAGTTGCTGTCACAACATGTCTTAAGACCTCCATGATTGTACCCAACACCATCTTCTGCCAAGGGTCCAAATGATTACTGTTCGGTAGCACTAACATGAATCGTTATGAAGTGCTTCGAAAGACTACTGCTCTCACATACCAAGACTGTGATCACACCTGACCTGGACATGCACCAGTTTGCCTACAGCTCTAACTGCTCCACAGAGGACACCATTATAACAGCCCTCCATCTTGTTCTGACACACCTGGAGAAACCAAACACACATGTGATGATGTTATTCGTGGATTTAAGTTCTGCATTTAATACAGACATCCCTCAAAAGCTGGTCACAAATTGAACACTCTGGTTTCTCAATTCCTCCCTTTGCTTGTGGGTCATAGACTTCCTCACCAACTAGCTACGACAGGTTAGAGTGGCTAAGAACAGCATCTTCACCCTCACCCTCAGAACTGGTATGGAACAGGGCTGTGTGCTGAGCCCAATGCTCCTTATACTGTTTACACACAACTGCACCCCCATCTATTTTTTAACCTCTATAGTTAACTTTGTAGATGACACCACCATAGAGGGCCTAATTTCTGTAGAGAATTAGACAGCCTACAGGCTTGAGGTGGAGCATCTCATTCAGTAGTGTGAAAACAATAACCTGGTCCTCAACACCTCCAAAACAAGCAGAAGGCTCTCGTTCTTGAGAAAACTAAAACAGGCCAAAGTACCACAGAAAATGCTGTTGAAGTTTTACATCAGCACCACAGAGTCCATTCTGACACAGCGCAGCACAGTGTGGTTTGCCAGCTGCATGGCCCCCCAAAAAAGTCACGACCAGGCGGCCCAGCATAAAACCAGCAGACTGAGGAACAGCTCTTTGTCCAGAGCTGTGGCTTCCACTGCTTCACTAACACAGTACTGTGAAAATATCAAACAGCATTAAACATGCACATGCACTGTTAGACTGCTGCTACAATTTCTGCTGCTGCTATTTTTTATGCATATTTGCAATTTGTATTGCCACTTTCCCAATGATCCTGTTCCATTTTTTTAGGTTTTATATGTATGCTTATCTTTTAAGCTGTTCTTATTTGTGTATTTCAAAATACTTTATTTGTACACCAAGTAGAAAGGCCGATGACATTTCATGATACATTGTGTAATCACAATAATTATTCATTCATTCATTCATTCATTCCTTTTTGATCAAGCTTATAGTTAGGGCAGCTCTGGGTCAACTGAAACATCCCTTAGGTAGGTAGGTAGGTAGGTAGGTAGGTAGGTAGGTAGGTAGGTAGGTTCTCTAATAAAACCGAGGTAAATTCAAGTAACCTGCAGCATATTAAACATACATACATATCCAGAAATAAGAGATTAGAGCAGAGCACACAGGGGAGATATATAAAAACTACAAAGACATAATTATGCACACAATGTATATACTAAAACTAAACACTGTGTAGATGGTGTGCAGGCAGGTAAACATAAATCAAATAACAACTGTGCAAATAGTAATGTGCAAATAACCACAGATGTCCATTTTACATGTATGTGTCCAGTTAACAAACATTGTCAGATAAAGTGCAGATGGAATAGTAAATGTTTATCTCTGTGAGGAGGAGTTGAGGAGCCGTATGGCCTGTGGGACAAACGACTTCCTCAGTCTGTCAGTGGAGCAGGATGGAGACGGCAGCCTGGCACTCGACACACTCCTCTGCCTAATGATGGTGCTGCACAGAGGGTGGTAGGCATTGTCCATGATGGAGAACAGTTTGCTATTTGATGTGATGGATTCCAGTTCTGTGCCGACCACAGAGTCTGCTTTCCTCACCAGCCTGTCCAGCCAAGAGGTGTCCCTACCCAGCACACCATAGCATAGAAGATGGCGCTTGCAACAGCAGACTAGTACATCAGTAGAAGTTTCCAAAATAGCGAAGTAAGCATGTTTAAATACGGAGCTGATGGTAAGGCTGCCACTTGCATTGGCACCGGAGGGTATGCTGCTGTAGGTTTAGGCTTCTCATGATGCACTAAGCACTTCTCCACTACTCTATTTACTCTCTCTCCATATGAATATATACCAGTGCATGTCACTAACTTTGTGTCTCCTCCCTGTGTTTTGTTCTGTCTGCAGATCTCCCTGGATCCAGATCTACATGTTCATGATCTGCAGTTAGTGGCTAGCTGATCTCCAAAGTGTTTAATGTTCTTTTACGCATTGCTCACCTGTTCCCTATCTGCTGTCCTGTTCTCTCTTCCTCTTACCCCAACCCCATTTGGTTAAGGCAGATTGCTGCCCTCCCTGAGCCTGGCTCCAAAGTGGCCTTGTTGTCTCCCCAGAAAAGGGGTACATGTTTCTGCTCATTGTGGCCAAATAACTCAATTTTTGTATCATCTAACCCAGGGGTCTCAAACTCCGGTCCTTGAGGGGCCACTATCCTGCATGTTTCTGATGTTTCCCTCTTCCTACACACCTGATTCAAATGATCAGGATCGTTATCAGGCTTCTGCAGAGCTTGATGATGAGCTGATCATTTGAATCTGGTGTGTTGGAAGAGGGAAACATCTAAAACATGCAGGATAGTGGCCTTCGAGGACCGGAGTTTGAGACCCCTGATCTAACCACAGATCTTTCCTCCAGGAGGTCTTTGTCCATGTGATCAGCAGCAAACTTCAGTCAAGCCTTAAGGTGCTGCTTCTAGAGAAAGGCCTTCCTTCCTGCACAGCAGGCTCTCCGTCCATGGTGAAGCAAACAGTTGTTAGCAGATGATTTTGGGATCCGTGGCTGCTTTGAAATGGCTGCAAGTGACTTCCCTTAACTTGATTAATTCAGGTCAATGATTTGCTTTTTCACATCTGTGCAGAGCTCCTCAGACTTTCCTATTGTAGTGTTTGTGACTGAGTCCAATAAGTCTATCAAATGGGCCCTATTTAAATTGCTCAGAGAAGTCAGCAGCTGTAGTCAATCATAGTCCCTCACAAAAAGTTTCTTAACTTCTTGGTCTCTTGGCCATGCCATCAAGAAAATTTGATTGACACAGCTTTCAGCAAAATGGAAATACTTTGGCAAAATACAAGTACTAGAAAATTATTCTTATGTCTAGTATTCAAGTAATTGTATTTAGTTACTGCACCCCACTGTATTTATTTCAGAATATCCTTAATGCCAACAAAATAGCAAACTATGTTATTTATTCAGAATTTTGGAGTACTTAAAATAATAGGGGCTAAATTTGTGCATTTACTTTGGAACATACAATAGTTACCCTAAATAAATAAAAACTACAGTATAAATTCTTTGTAAGATTCTTTACATATATAATCAGGGAACCTGTGTAACAAACTGGTATGTGTCAAAATATGGATTGCCCATCTGAATTTGGAAATGGTAGTTTGACATATACACACAAATTACCATGGAAGTGTAAGTGCTGAAGACTGTGTGATGATGCTTAAAGCTACTGATAAAGCCAATTAATGGACACTGAGATGGATTTCATCTATTCATTTGCTTTTTCCCACATCATGAATGAACTTTTCTGTCTACTTTAATTTAAACCCTTGGTCTCATCATGCATAATACATAAAGTTCGTTAGTTAAGGAACCTCTGGCTACATCTTTGTACTTTTTAATGTGTATATGTCTATGATTAAAGCATTTGAATGGTATCTTAACACAGAATGAAAGTAGAAGTTGCTATCACAGACGTCGCCCTAGTTTCCAGTCACAGTCTTTTAAATAAGGTTATACACCTTCAGTTTACTGTCCTGTGTTCTGACAGCCCTGCAGATGTTCTATATTTATAGCGCTGTGAAATTTCCTTTTGCTAACAGAGACAAATGGTCTATTAGCAGTCTTGCATTTTACATGGACTGATGAAAAATAGATACATCTTCCTCCGTTCCTGGACATCAATAAAGAAACTGACAGAGGAAATTCATTTATGCCTCGCTCATCAGAGCTCATTGAGAATAATTGGCCATGACAAGCTTGTACAGGACAGGACACTGTGGGTGGGAAATATCCTTCAGTGATGAGATTCAATTTCACACAATGTCATAACCTCTGCCATGTCGGATGGGGCTGGGTTTTGAAATGTGGAGTCTGAACAGAGAAGTACAGTCAACTCTCGATTGCAAAAAACTGCATGGAGTTAAAATATTATAAGGCCCACCAGGACCACATGGAGGTGAGGTGCAAAATCTGATAAAGACACAGAAGGCCTACATTCAATTTATATTCTGTGGCTTTAAAGGAAATTTGTCATCATACTTTATTCCTTTGAGAAATGTGTCATAACTTTGGTGCCAGACAGTTTGTCTGTCTTAAAATGGAGGACAATGACACACAGTCAGAGAAAGAAAGACAGATTTGAAAGTCATCCAAAAAATCTTATTACATGCAAAAATAAAGCATGAAGCGACTGTGGGTTGAAGTGAAACATTTAGGCAAAACTATTTAAACTGTGACATCTCCAACTCCCTGCTTAGATATGATGCAAAATCCTAGTTAGTCTAGAATATCTTCAGGACATTGAACAAAATATTTTCAACTGCCAGGGAACTGTGACAGTAATGAATATAGGATTCAATGATGGTGAGTTTCCATGGAAATCTCACATTTCTTATTAACCTTGTTTCATTAGATGTTAAAAAGAGAACCTGTAAATAAGCGGCTTCATGACTGCTGTCACCTGCTGTCTTACTGTTTCCTACCCATTAATTAAGGAGCAGAGAGTTTAAACAGTGGCAGTTGTGATGAAAAGTTCTGGTCTGTTTTTCATAGTTTCCAAACGTGGCTGCCTGTATTTCAAGGCTTAAATCTAACAGAATAGCTTTTTATTGATATTTAGGTCAATTTGGGGTGTGTACCATTTAGCTGATGATCTTTTTCAGGTAACAACACTGCAAAGAAGTAACAGCACAGATAAAAGAACCCATGTGAAAGCACACACAACCTGCATCAATACTGTCTTTGTGTGGTTATTTATTACAGTCTGACAGTGTCCCTGATGTGTGCACTGCTTGCTGCTGATTAGCCACAGAGATTAAACAGCTTAACAGTGAAGTTCTACTGGTCAGTCAATAGAGACTTACCACTGACTAAAAGTCACTATGCAGATTCTTAGAGAATACATTTCTGCTTGAAGAAATCGGGTGACTGTTGGTGTAGTGTATATATTATCCTTTCAGCATCAGTATGCATTGATGTTAGCCTCAAAGAGGAATTAAACCTGCACTGTACAACAACATAGGAAAATAACTCAAATCACTTCATGTATTGTTAAAATGTTTTTGTAAACTGTGTACCCACAGATACTAGAAATCAGCTTTTTTTTTACTGCAAAATATGTTTTATGATTTTGTTCACTGACATTTTTTTAGATCCAGTGCAACCAAACAGAAGCTGCTGGAGGTCAGGGTTGATGCTTGACATACAAAGCATAGCACTTTTACTCTGGAGACCGAGGTTCACATCCTGCGTGTGCTTAGGTGTAGACAACAAAAACACTTTGTACACGGCTTTTCAGTGTCTTAAAAACATTTTCCTTTGGTTTTTTGGGGCTGCAAACTCTGTTTTTATCAACGTTATTTCCAGCAGCAGGAGGTAGCTGTTTCCAGGGAGAAAGCTCTGATAAAGCCATTGTACACTCCCTGCTCAGCAGCAAACAGCAGACAGACACATTAAAGAGCCACACATTTTTCACAGGAGACACTGAACCAGAGATAAAAGGTCAGTGAATTTTCAGCTTTCATTCATAAGGTAGACAACGGCACAACTCTAAATGAATGCTAATTTTTCTCTTTGTCTACTGAACATGTAATTAATCAACTGTTCCCTGATTCACCATAATGACTTTATAGGCAGTGGCGGCTGGCCAATAGAGGGCACTAGGGCGCCACCCCACTACTCACCACTTTAGCTTAAATAGGATATAAAAACATAATAAAAATGAAATCATAAAATACAAATGTTTTGAAATAAATGTGGGCTATATCTATTTTAACATGAGAAAAATAAAAACGATATAGGTACTGACGATGAATAAAGTTGTTTCGTTCATCTGTGTTGTCCGATTGGTGGCGTGTTTCCGCCCTGGGGCGCTAAAATCTTTGCCCATAGACTCTCATTAAAAGTTGTACATGCGCAGTAACTCCTCTTCAGTACAAGAGATAGGGCCATGTTGGGGCGCACCTTCCCTGCGCCCACAGCTGACGTGGCTTGATTATTTAGATACCACTACCCTCCCGCCATGGGAGGGGCTGACGTCGGGAACATCGGCCCTGAGTCACAGCCGTCTGTCATAAAGTGCGGCTGATTGACAGGTAAAGCCGTGGGAGATTTGGAGACGATAGACAGAGACGCAAAATGGAGAAAGAGAAATTAAATGATTCAGTGAAGTCACTTACTGTATTTTTCAGACTATAACGCACACTGGATTATAAGGCACAATATCAATGAACGGGTCTGTTTTCATACATAAAGTGCACCAGATTATAAGGCGCATTAAGCGAAACAAAACAGTCAGATAAGTCAAACTTTATTCAACTCATTCACAGCAACTCTCAACATTGTTCAGTTGTAACACATAAAATATAAAACAATACACTCACTTTTTCAGTTCATTCTTCTTCCACAAATCCATCAAATTCTTCATCTTCAGTGTCTGAGTTTAACAGTTGGATGATTTTGGCATCAAGCATGCCCGGATCCCTCTTGTCATTATCCGAGTCAGTCATGTTGCTGTTACTTAGCTGTTCAGTGATGATTCCAGCCTTTGTGAAAACTTGCACGACACTTGAGACTGATACCTTAGCCCAGGCATCCATGATCCATTGGCAGATAGTGTCGTAACTCACCAGGCGTTGCCTCCCTGTCTTGGTGAATGTGTGTTCACCTTCTGTCGTCCAATGCTCCCATACAGCTCGCAATTTAACTTTGAACGACCTGTTGACACCAGTATCTAGCGGTTGGAGTTCTTTGGTTAATCCACTTGGAATGATGGCAAGCTCTGAATTAGTTTGCTTCACTTGGGTTTTAACAGTATCGGTGAGATGGGCGCGCATGGAGTCGCAGATCAGTAGGGACAGAGACTTGTGGAAAAAGCCATCCAGTCTCTTGACGTAAACTTCTGTCAGCCACTCACTAATCTTCTCTTCGACCATCCAGCCTTTTGGGTTAGCCTTGATGATGACGCCGGCCAGAAACTTTTCTTTTGGCAAAGTCTTCCTCTTGAAAGTGACCATGGGTGGTAGTTTCTGGCAGTTAGCCTGGCAACTGAGAACTACAGTGAAGGATGACTTTTTGTTCCCTGTGGCGCGTATAGATACCGTACTGGTCCCTGTTTTCTTGACAGTATGGTTCACAGGGATGTCAAAGGGGGACCTCATCCATGTTGGTGATGTGTTCTGGCCGGATCTTCTTTTCAGTGATCTTGTTCTTACAGTAGGTGCAGAAAATGGCCAGCTTTGCTTCGTAATCCTTTGGCTGTTGCTGCGAGATGGTAGTTCTTGTGCGGATGGAGAGATTACGCCTTTTCATAAAACGGAAGCACAAAGAAGGACCTCCTCGAAAGTTGTTGATCTTCATGTCACATGCTCCCGCTGTTCTCTGTTCAGTAACCCACTGTTTAATTTTGTCCTCTAACTGCGGCCATCTCGCTTTGTTCCCTCGGAAACTCTGTTTGGTCTTCTTTACTTGGTGCAGGTCATCTTCTTGCTTCTTCCACTTCTGTACCATTGATTCACT
The DNA here is from genome assembly GCA_024666655.1 of Dascyllus trimaculatus. Taxonomy (NCBI): domain Eukaryota; kingdom Metazoa; phylum Chordata; class Actinopteri; family Pomacentridae; genus Dascyllus; species Dascyllus trimaculatus. The sequence goes on along the minus strand of CM045453.1, from coordinate 2,089,309 downwards.
AATGTTGAATTCTCTTGCAGCTGCTCTATTCCCATGTTCTACTGCATGACTGATAGCCTAGAGTTCGAAACCCGCTTTGTATGCATGTCTCTTAACAGGTGCCATTTTGGGGTCCTTATACACACACCATAATGTTATGTTGAAGCACAGTACTTATTACTCTGTGAAGCTCCTGACTATGGTAGCCCTAATGCTCCGACGATGCATCAAGTGGTGCGGCTTCGTAGCTTACCAAAGTCGTACTAAAACTTTTTGACAGATTTTTGAGCGCCGTGTATCACATAAAATCGGTTCGAGGTCAGTAAGCACAACCAAAATTAATACAAAAGGTGCACCAGATCATGAGGCGTACTGTTGATTTTTGAGAAGATAAAGGATTTTAAGTGGGCGGTATAGTCCAAAAAGTACGGTAAATCAAAATTTTTTGAGAGGAGAACATATCAGGAGAAGCTGCAGGTGAAAGAGCTTGGACCTGATCAGCCGAACATCCTCATTAACCAGCAGTCCAAAGACAGAGGGCGACAATACAGGACCTGGTTTAGCAACAAGGCTTGGCTAATTGCATGTAGCCAGGCTAATATTTTATTCTGCTTTCCCTGCCTCCTTCTTCAAACATCAGGAACTGACCCAGCATGGATCAGGACAGGTATGACTGATTTAAAGCACTTCAGAAAAGGCAAAGAAGCATGAACAAACTAAGATCCACATGCAAAATGCACTGTGACTAGCTACGTTAGGAAGAATTAACATGTCATGTCAGCTGGGTAAAGGCTACAGGATAGGGATCCGTAAACACAATGAGGAGGGTGAGGTTGGTTTCTGGGTTCTGTGTCAATAAATTTGATTACTTTGAAAGCAATTCTGCGACTGCAATGTTCCTTACTTTTTCTGACTTTGTGTACATCTTAAATTTAATTCAAAATGGTCATAAAAAAGGTCTTTAAAAAGTCTTACATTTGTTCAAACCTGCAGAAACCCTGTTTCTGGTATATGTCTATTTTGAAGTTATAGCCCCCATGGAGAAAACTGCACCAGCCAGCACTGTTTATAGGGTGATAATACATGTGCAACATCATGCTATCAACGGCACCACTCACATGTATGCCAATGTCACATTTTACAGCTTTTTCTGCAGCTTTCTCATAAACAAGGTCAGTTCTTGGAGCTTAAAAAAGGTAGATGTCTATTTTACCATAATAAGTCACAGAACAGCAACAATGTAAACAATTAAGGTAAGGAGGTCAGAGTTATGGTTTGAAGGCTCCTCAACAAACTGTATAGTAAATACTATACTATACATTTTGTAAAACTGCATAAATGTTTTTAGTAGCTGTCATGACTTTACCTAAAACATAAGAAAGACTTAATATCCTGTGTTTAGGCAGTCTAAGGCAAGATGCAGAGAAATGACAAACTTACAAATAACGAGTTTTCATTTGAGCAGCTCGATAAATTAGGCTTCAAAAATGTACGGTACATTGATGTATTTCATTTAAAGGTGCTTAACCACAGCAATTCACAGGGATTCCAAACCAGCCTAGACAAAAGTTATTGCTACTTAGGAGTGGGTGACATTGACTTACACTCACTTATGTAAAAGTATATCACAATGTTTATTATTATTGTTTTCTGCAGTTACAATATAAATGATAATGTAAAGATAATACCATTACACAATATCTTTTTGGTCACATGTCACATCCGAATATAGTCTAGAGATGTCTGCAGTCACAAACTGGGATCCAGCTTCAGCCTGACCATCATCAAATGCTAAATGCTACCAGATGACTCTCTGAACTCCAAGCAGATTTGGGAGGTTCATTGCATCTATATTGTAGAGAATACGGCAAATCCAACTCTGGTAAGCTAGACTCGTATTAAAAGATAACAGTTTAGATTTACTATGGTAAAATCACAGGTCCCACAGTAAGGACTCAATGCAGCAAAAGTTAGTACACATTTCAATACTAAAATTCAGATGTTTCATTTTTTTGTTCTTTGTATGTACACCGTTATTTTTGATGTCAGACTTAATCCTCCTCAAGATGGAGGGTACCAGTGTTGCTTAAATTTTTGGAGAGATGTTCTATCATTCGTCACAGATGAGTTATTTCTCAACATTTGTAGGATCAGCCAGCCATAACCAACTTAATAAAGACAGAGAAAGAGCAAGTTTTCTTTCACTTACAATCACAGACTGGAGACCTCTGTGATCAATGGAGTAGAGACACCAAGAAACCTCAGCAGATGTGCAAAGAAAGGAAGACACTGTCCAGGTCTGTCAGGATGATGTGACGTTGTGTTATCAGGAGGAGGCCACCAGAAAGCAGACGTTCGGAGGATTCACAACACACACTTCCAGATGAAGACACCAATGACGTGGACTGTGCATAGTTTAGCCAAGTGACCGGTTCAAATCCCCAGTCACTGTCAGGCCTACAAGGGACCTAATGGCTGCCATAGATACTGACTGAACTCTTACCCTGCAGGAAGAGGGGGTCAGAATCTGATACCAGCATCAAAAGGATTTCACCTCCACTGACAATACCACAAAGAACACTGAAGTCACATTAGGACAAAGAAAGACAAGTGCTCCACTATCCTGGTTTCAGCCTTTCTTTACATGTACTCATTTAAAGGAACTGTTGAACACTGGTTTCAACAACTTCATCATGATCACCATTACACCATGCACTCTCCTTAAACCTTTTAATTACTTGCTGAAGTGTCACACTATAAGTTTAACAACAGGTTGACCATATTTTGATTACCGAAAACCAGGACACTCAACCTGGCAATGAGATACTTAAATGATCGAAGCTTACTCAAAGATGCCTTATAATGTCAATACATTTAAAGTATGCCTCGTATGTATGAATAGAAAATTACGAAATACTATCTATAACCAGACATAAATTCAGATAGGCTTCTCAGAGGTTACTCAACAATTTTTATTATCACAACTTTCAAAAATAACAAATGAAATAATGATAGAAATAATGTCTCTTCTGTCCATCCATCCATCCATTATCTATACACCGCTTAATCCTCACTAGGGTCGCGAGGGGGGGCTGGAGCCTATCCCAGTCGACTCGGGCGAAGGCAGGGGACACCCTGGACAGGTCGCCAGTCTGTCGCAGGGCTACACATAGAGACAAACAAGCACACTCTCATTCACACCTACGGACAATTTAGAATAATCAGTTGACCTCAGCATGTTTTTGGACTGTGGGAGGAAGCCTGAGTACCCGGTGAGAACCCACGCATGCACAGGGAGAACATGCAAACTCCACACAGAAAGATCCCAGACGTCCTAACCGGGACGCGAACCGGGGATCTTCTAGCTGTGAGGCAACGCTGCTAACCATCGCGCCACTGTGCAGCCATGTCTCTTCTGTATTAGAAAAAATATCTCTGCTATATTGGCAATCCAACTTTAATACAAATAGCTCCCACAAACTTACAAAAACTAAAAAAGAATATCTATATCTTTAGTTTTCTTCTTCATCCTTCTTCAAAACAATGAAAACCAGGACATTTTTATCTCTTCATAAAAAACAACCAGCACGGCCAGGACAGGACATGAAAACAGGACATGTTCTGGGAAAACAGGACGTTTGGTCACCCTATTTAACGATGTCTGACATCTGATAGGTGTGTAGTCTTGCAGTATTGTTTTCATTGTCTATCAACCAGGAGTACACATAAATGATGCACTCCTGTTCCAGACTATTTTGAAGTTATATAACCCATTAAATGGTATCTGAGTGTGTAACTCTGTAAGGGGACATCTGGACATCAGCCACCCTGACAGGGGATGTGCCAGACCCCCTCCTGAGTTAATGACATGCAAAAGTCCCCCTTAAAAGACCCAAACCTGAAAGCACCACTTTAAGTCCTCCTTCCTAAGAGTCCTTCCGGATTCCTTCGTCCTAAGAGTCTGACCTAAGTCCTTCCTCAGTTCTTCAGGACCGACTCGGAGGCTCCACTGAGTCCACCGCTATCACCAACAGGCCGACCGGACCATCTATCAACAGAAGCTCCGTCGCAGCATCACGACGTGCACACAAGTAACTTTCAGTCACTGAAACTTGGTGCAGCTCTCTAAATTCTCTTTTATTCCCAAAAGCAAATTCCTTCAAATTTCCAACCAGCACATCGTCAAAGTAGCAGCTGCTTTCCGGTGTGGCCTATTCATCAGTTCCTCTCAGAACACTGTACTACACCTTAATATTTACCCCAATATTGAGTCATAATATTGTGTCCTCTTCCTTCCCTTTTCCCCTCATTCATATTCACCTCATTTTTGTTTTGATGTGTGTCGTAACATGTTGTTATGGTTTTGTCATAGTTAGTTATGTTAATTGTGTTGTTAGTCTAATAAATGTAATTAAATATAAGTTCAGTGCCTCCAGTGTTTTGTTCTTCACATCTCAGTCACTAACTTATATAAATTCCAGCTGCCTTGCTTTTATAAGTAACTTTCAGCTTAAATAGTTTCCCTGATCATTCCTGAAGCTCTTCTTGACAGCGCAACAAGAGGTACTTCATATGCTGCATGATTATATTTATCTAATCTAAATATTTCACTGGTTGAACAACAGTTAGATGGTGTGATAATTCTGCTTAAGCATTCAAACCCTATTTGAGCAAACATTTTCCCTACACATTTGATTGTGTGGCCAGCAATAGATGACTAATGTATGTAAACATTCCACTGTAGGAACAGTGGGTCCAAAATCGTCTAATCACACCAAAGCTTAAGCATGCACTTGCATGCATAAGGCGTTCTATGGTAAACAACATATAGTGGTACATCTCTAGGTATAACAAATTTTTATTGCATGATAAGATGTCAAAACATCATTTTGTTTAAACTTCAATTTTGGCCACCTTTTTGCTTCATAGGGCAGTGTTATCTTCTGATAATCCTTGATTTATTAGTATAAAATGCTCAAAAGAAAAAATGCAACACCCACAAAAGTAAAGTTGTGGATCAACAGCAAAATTACACTGTCATCAACCTCAATACAGGATAAGTCAGTGGCCAACAGCAAAATACATTAAAGAACAAGCAATTGCCCACACACCTTAGGACATGATGAAATTATATGTTATGTTAAATGGTTGGAAGACAAAGTATAGTGATACAAACACTCATGTCTTTTTTTTCCTTCTGCAGCTTAACACTGTGCAATATGTCTCTGAAGAGATCGCCTTTTTATGTTTGAGAGACTCATTTGAATGCCCAACCTTGTTTCTGTGTTGTTTTTCAGACTCATTTCTGATATGGCAGTTATTTAATGCAGGAAAAAAAATCAATTTGACGTCCTCTCATAATTAATTAATGGAAGAAAATCCTGTTGCAATTACATCTTCATAATAACCAAAAGAATATTAGATACATGGCCATTTTAAATTAATTTGTCAGCATGTCAACGGTTTATAATTATCCAAGAGACAGAATAAGCAGGGCCATTCACTGCTCCACATTTAGCTCAATATCTCAGCACCTCCTGTGATGCAAGAGTCAAACGGAAGATCGTTGAGTACGTTCAGTCAAGTGATTAGATGAAGCATCCTAGATTCCCATTGCATCATCTCCATCAAAAGCATTGTATTCTAAGGAGGAATATGAAAGAGAGATATTGGCCTCAGTAATTTTGATTTCAAGCTGCCAGCTGCTGTTACTTTGTGCTAACGTTTAGTGTCAGCATTTGCTCATTTGGATGGAGAGGTGCAAGAAGCAGAATTCTATTATTTTATTCTGAAATGACTATGGCTCATTCAAAAGACGTTACAGTCCATCAGATAAATCTGCAGTCACATGGTATTACACATCACTGATCACAATGCAGATATTCTGTCAAACTAAAGCTGTTTTTTAATATTTGTATAGTAGATCAAATGATAATGTCAGTCAGAACTGTGAGCATTATAATCCAGATAAAGTGGCCATCAGTGACACTGACAGAAGAACAGTGTAGTGGTTTTCCTTTCACTTCTCAAGTCTGTTTACTTGTTTCTTTACTTGTGATGTCTTTAGACTACTCAAAGTAGAATGTATTGTGTTTTATTATGCTCTCTGCCATTATTTAGATTTCATAGTTTCCTGCTAAGTAAGAATATTTTCTCAGGATGAGGAAGGACTTTGCATGCACCGCAGAAGTGGCTTATTGCAAGAAAATATTCTGAGCATGTTCAACTATGAATACAGTCACATATCCATGGTAGTTGTCAGTCATTATCCTCCACTGCTGACTGGCCTGCGCTTTCCTTTCTTTGTTTGGGAACAATAAATGGCACCAGCAACTCAATATGATGAATTCTATCTCCACCAGCACACACACTCCTTCACTGCTCGAGCCATTGCAATCCAAGAACATTGAATGTATTGATCAACAGTCCCTTTTTTCAGTATTTTAGACAAACAGCCAGGTAGGGAGGAGAGCAATTTGAATGGCATGGCACAAAATAGAGGATGTCTGCAGTGCCCATCTGTGGAAAATTTCAGGTCAAAGTGTGGCAAATGCACATATTAAGGCAGTCTGGGAAGGGAGTGAGTGAACACTCCCAGTTATTATTTTGTTAGTTGATCACAACATCTTATTACAGAGACTGAACGTGTTATTGGGATTAAAGGAACCACATTAAATTGGTTTAAATCATATTTATCAGACAGATTCCAGTTTGTTTATGTTAATGATGATTCTTCCATCAGCACGAGAGTCAGTTATGGAGTTCCACAGGGTTCTGTATTAGGACCAACATTATTTACTCTGTATATGCTTCCCCTAGGAAAAATTATTAGGAAGCACTGCATATAAATGTCCATTGTTATGCAGATGATACACAGTTATATTTATCTATGAAGCCAAATGAAACCAATCAGTTGGTCAAACTCCAGACATGTCTGAAGGACATAAAGGCCTGGATGACCTGTAATGTTCTTCATTTAAATTCGACTATAACACTGAGGTTATTGTATTTGGCCCTAAACACCTCAGAAACACACTATCTAACCAGATTGTTACCCTAGATGGTATTGCCTTAGCCTCCAGTTCTACCATAAAAAACCTTGGAGTTATTTTTGATCAGGATATGTTGTTCAACTTACATATAAAACAAGTCTGCAGGACGGCGTTCTTTCATTTACGTAATATTGTCAAAATCAGGAATGTCTTGTCTCAGAGTGATGCTGAGAAACTAGTCCATGCATTTAGGCTGGACTATTGTCATTTCCTGTTATCAGGATGTCCCAATAACTCTCTTAAAAACCTCCAGCTGATCCAAAATGCTGCAGCCAGAGTTCTGACAGGAACCAGCAACAGAGATCAGATTTCTGCTGTATTAGCTTCTCTTCATTGGCAATCTGTAAAATCCAGGATAGAATTTAAAATCATGCTTCTAACATATAAAACTGTTAACGACCAGCTCCATCATATCTTAAAGACCTTATTGTACCTTATCATCCTAACAGAGCCCTTCGCTCTGAGACTGCAGGTTTACTTGTGGTTCCCAGAGTTTCCAGAAGTAGAATGGGAGGCAGAGCCTTCAGTTATCAGCTCCTCTCTTGTGGAATCAGCTCCCAGTTTGGGTTCAGGAGGCAGACACCCTCTCTACTTTAAGATTAGGCTTAAAACTTTCCTATTTGACAAATCTTATAGTTAGGGCTGCTCAGGATCACCTGAGCTGTTCCTTAGTTTATGCTGCTATTGGGTTTGAACTGCTGTTGGATTCCCATGATGCACTGGGCTCCTTTCCTCTACTCTCTCTATACTGTTATATATCACCATTACCTATCACTAACTCTGTGTTTCCCTGGAGGTCCTGTGTCCTGTGCTTGTTCTCTCCATGGATGTCTCTAGATTTGCAGCTCCACATCTCTGATCTGCAGCCGCTGGCCTCACCACCTGCTGTCCTCCCATCCCCACCACAACCTCTCCTGCTGTCCCTCCCCCTCATCCCCACTTCCAACCCAAGTGGTCAAGGCAGATGGCCGCCCTCCCTGAGCCTGGTTCTGTTGGAGGTCCCCCTCCCACATCAAAGGGAATTTTTTGGTTCTTTCCCACCGTCCCTGACTGCTTACTCATAGGGAATCCAAAAGCAACTTTGGATTGTTGACTTTTCTGTTTTCTGTTCTTCCTTACTATGTTAAGCACTATAAGATGGCATATGTTGTAAATATGTGCTATATAAATAAATCCAAACTAAATTGAATTAAACTGAATTTTTTAGCTTTGAAGCTACTTTTTAAGCCCTAAAACCTATTACAGCTATCCTTGACAATTACACCTTCTAAGTTCTCTTCTGAGCATCTCGAAATACAATGCTGCACTCGTGTATGGGTTGGGTATAGTTACATGGGGCTATAGACCAGGGCTTTTATGCTGAAGCAGCTTCTAGCAGGGCTGAACAAAGAAAAGATTGTCTCAGAAGGGAGGAGAGAATCTGGGAGACCAATACGTTAAAGAATGAGAGAGGGAGGGAGGGAGAGGACGATCAGTATTTCGGGGGAGACGATTGAGTTGTTTAGTCTTGATTCTCACTTTTAAAATCAATCTCTCCCTGCAACCACACAAATTCATATGGAGACAAAAACACTGAGAAAGAGCATCAACATACTTTGTATCTACCAGTTTTCAAAGAAGACATCAATATATTTGCCAACATTGTTCCTTTATTAAAACTGCGGTCACTACTATTTGATGCTACATTGCTTTTTAGACTGTGGCCAGGGCTTTTGGTTACCTCAGCTGCAGAGAAACAAGGTCTTACATTTCATTTGTCTTCAACATTCTTTTTTTAATTGCTTGTAGTAAATGTCTGCATGTTTTCTTTTTAGCGTTTTCTCCTTTGCTGTGTCAGTATGTCTTCTTTTTTGCCATTCAGAAGACATAATCACTGATTTCCATTCCTCATCATTCAAACAGACATTTTCAAAAACATATCATAAATAACAAAATTCATTCTGTGGGGACCACACAGAACTACATTTGGTTTCATGATACTAATTATACACAGCATGTTACATGCATCCTGATCTGTAACATTTTCATATAAGTCAGAGAAACATCCATCAAGAAATTGGCCATTTGAGCTTGATTGATAGTGCTCTCTATGCAGCCAGGGTCCAGTGGTCTTGCTGGGGAACCAATCATCTCTTACAAAACAAATATGTAAGCATCAGGTGTTAATAGAATTAAAAAATATCAGAAATGTAGCCCATGAGGAAGAGCCTGGGGTTGAAGAAGGACCTGCAGCCACAAGCATTGTTGGCCTGGGGTACTAATAGAGGGCTTATAAAGGCAGTGCTGTATGACTGTATTGTATATGTGTAACATGTCAGCATGTAGTCCCCCTACTGATGAATGAGCAATCATGAATGAATCAGCTGTTGCCAATTAGCTGGTGGAAATTCTGTGCTTTGCTGGATGTCATGTCTTGCTCCAATGTTGATTGTCCAGTCAATCAAAGGATGTAACAATAAAGTTCTTATGGCCCCATGCACTAATAGTGAATCTGATCTTATGGTTAAATTTAATTAAATGTTGAATAAAGGTGTTACACACCTTATGTTTCATATTTCTAGTTCAAAATGTTAAGAGTGAAAGCTTAACTACAGAAGTAGAGAAACATTCTGTCCACTGGCAGTAGTACACTTTCACTGGAGACCCTAAGCACTTTTTTCTAGCTGATCAATGAGAGTTCAGATTTCTCATTATCATCAAATAGTACATTAAATAGCCTCTGATTGCAGATGAGTTCAAATATGAAAAATAATTAAAGCTGTCATGAAAAGTTCGATGAAAGTCCCAGTGTGTGCGCACATTAACAAACACAACAATAATGCAAAATTCACTCATACTATTTTAAATATCCATATTTTATGATAAATAAAATCTAATGAATTAGTTAGCTGAGCAGAATGCCCCTCAGGAGGGTCCTCCACACTGGGGGGTGTATCGGGTCTGCTGCTGGGGGTGCTGTCTGCGGGCCCCTTCGGCCCGGCTGGTTGGGGGGCTCCTCACCTCGGTGTGGGTCCCCCTGTCTGTCAGGGTCATGGGGTTTTGGATGGTCTCCCCCGGTGGTCATGGCCTGGGGCTCCTCCCAGTGTGGACGACCCCAATAGTGGCATTTTCCTTGCTCCTCAGTGCCATGCCATGTCTCCTTGTCTCCCTGCTGATAGGGTTGAGTGTGTGTGTGTGTGTGTGTGTCTGTGTGTGTGTGTGTGTGTGTGTGTGTGTTTTCTTGTGTTATTTTATTTTTTATTTTTATGTTATATTTTTTAACTGATGTGAAGCACTTTGAATTGCTTTTATTGTATGAAAGGTGCTATATAAATAAAGTTTGATTGATTGATTGATTGATGATTCTTCTTCTTCTCATCTGTGCTTCTTGCAGACGCCAGTATATGAAGTCACTCACCAGTGCGTTTAAGTTTCCACACAAATTTTCACTCCCACATGCAGCCCAGTTCTCACACTGCAGAGCCTTGCTGTGGTAAAGGAGAGCAGAACTGCAGTGCCAGCAGCCTGAGGTGCACAATACATGGCAGAGTTCTCTGACAGAAGTATTGGGAGTTGATTTTCTTTTTTGTCGCTGGTACCAATCCATTAAAATATGCCTGGACCAGCCCTGATGCCAATCCTTAGGGTTGTCGTGACATGTCAGGCTACTAGTTGTATTTTGAATAATCAGTTGATCATTTTTTTCTTTTTTAATTGTCAAAAGAATTTCCAGTTGAATTGTCATTTACCAGTTCCAGTTTCATTTTGCTGCAATTATCCAGTGTCTTTTTAGTCACCAGTTAAGCTGGATTCCTGTTCTTGAAAGACATCCATGGATTTTGCCATATGGGGGGTTCTATCTGACACGTTGTACCTCTGATAGAAGACGGAGTAAGTAATGTAGTTCTGTGAGCCCCTTGACTGGCTCTCATCCTTGTTGACAGATGTGCACATACATACACACACACACACAAACGCGTGCGTGCTAGCACGCACAGACAATTATCAAAGCTTTTTCTCATCTTTCTCCTGTTTGGCCAGCAGTAGTGAGAAACTAGCACAGATTGCTTTTAGCAGCAGGTAATGATGTTGATGGCACCATTTAACAGGGGAGAAGTTTGCACATGCCATCAGTGCTTTGGAGGGCAATCAGTGGAAACAAGGATAAATGAAGAGACATCAAGGAGTACATTCTCACAGTTTTCACGGGATGAAATCTGACCATTGGAAGTGGACCTGACCCAGTCTCCTCTGGGCTGTAAAACACCATCACATATTTACCAAACCCTTAATGGATTTTCATTCCAAAGAAACAAAGCCAGCTGCAAAAAATGACTTTCAGCTCTTTCCTCTGTCATTAGCTGTAGTTATTGTAGAAAAGGGATAGTAGAAACAAGTAAAATATAAAATATAGTAATGTTTTGTAAAGTAAGCTTACTATACAGTCACTCAAATCTACCAGATCGAACAGTCCAAACAGAAACTTATTGTACAGTGTGTGAAATTGACTTCACAACACGGAGTCCCACCGGTGGGTCAATCGTTATAAAATGAATGCTAGGCAACCAAATCCACAAAACTCAAATGAAAAAAATAAAGTTTTAAATTGTAATGCACATTCCAAAGTCTCTAAAGGTCAGAAATGTTATCAGATATTGATGAAATGTATTTAAATGATGCACAAGACATCTGGAATATGTTCATTTCAATACAAAAGAACTGCATAACTAGAAACACCACTTTGCAGTTGTGTACCTCCTCCAACCTGTTAAGATGCAGTTTATATCATTATCTGTCCAGATTTACAATATATGTAGTTAAGATTTTGAAATGTGTAAGTTCACCATCAGAAACAAAAAAAGGTCAGTTTCTTTGTATGTGTTCACGTGCTTGGCCTATGACTCGGATTTTGATGGAACACAGAAATGTAGCCATGACTGTATGCTTTAAATGTGGATAGTGTTGCAAAGACACTACACATTTCAGAACTTGGTTGTTTTGCACACATTTTTCCAGTTATTATTAATATATTGTCCATTATCTGTACACCACTTTATCCTGGGGACTGGAGTCTATCCCAGCTGACTCAGGGGGAAGGCAGGGTTCACCCTGGACACGTCACCAGTCTATCACAAGGCTGCATAATGAGACAGACCACCATGCACACACGGACAATTTAGAATCACCAGTTAACCGCAGCATATCTTTGGACTGTGGGAGAAGCACCCAGTGAGAACCCATGCTGCACAGGGAGAACATGCAAAATCATGACCCAAGGCCAAGATCTGAGGGTGACAGTGCTAACCACTGCACCTGCAGCCCCAGTGAAAGTTTAAGAATGTCTCCTGTTGTTCCTCAGTGATGGTGTTGAATAGCAGCCAGAAAAGTGTTTTTGTAAAACATAAGGATGGCTGACCTTTGACCTTTTGGATATAAATGGCATCACTTCATAGTTTTATCCTTATAAACACTGTGAAAGATTGTCTCATTAGTGTATGAATTCTTGCATTATTTTGAGAGGCGACTGTGATGTTTGACTACTAAACTTCAGTACGTTCACATAATTTGTTCCACATTTAAAGAAATTCCCTCAACACATTTCTGAAATTGTGCATTGGTGAGAATTAGATGGACAGATTGAAAACTCAAAACAAGTATAAAACCTCTGGCCACAGGCATTTTAGGCACGGAGCCATGAAAAGTGGTGGTCCATAGAAGTAAGTGCTGGTGTGGATACGTTACTTTGTGTATTTGATGAATCCTTGCACAGTATTATATATAATTTTTGCTATTTGATGTATTTTAACAGAGCTAGCCTTTCTTTCTGCATCTGAACATGTGACTAAAACTGTGTTTGAGGTTCCTCTTTATATGTAATGAATAACTGACATCAATTAGAAAAATGTTCATGGCCACTGCAGGCTGTGTCCAAATCTATGGCCATGCTTGGCCCTCAGAGTTATGCATCAACAAGAGCGAACAAAAAAAGCCAAAGTGTTATTTAAATATCATGTTGGTTGTTTTTACAAAAATCTAGTTTCAGCAGCGTGCTCTGTGATTCAGTCTTACCTTGGTATCTGAGCAGGACTGATCCAGCCTGAGACCTCAGGCTATGGAAGCGGATAGAGATCTGATTGCTGTGGCTTCGTACTACCAACCCCCTCATCAGAATGGACTCGTTGGCCAGCATGGTGTTTTCCCGGTGGCCCACATCTTCAAACACCACCTTGTCTCCCTCAGATAGATTCACATTCATCACCTGACAGAAAACAGAGTAGGGGTTAGCCCATCCACTAACCACATCCACATCCTCTCAGGTCTCAGAACCTAAAGCAGGAAACCAATAAAGGCAGTATCCTGTTGGAGTCTGCCGCAAAAGCTGATAATCATATTCCTCTCGGACATCACAGGCTCTTCTTTTTCACATCTCCAACAAACCTGGAAGTCAGTAGATGTTAGGCTGTTGGTTTCAGATGTACCCAAAACTGCATTTTGTGCCTTAATAAAATTGCAATTAAACATTTTTACATTTTTTACACTCTTATGTATCTATATATACAGTATTTCGTTATATTCATATCACATATCATGTATGCAGTGTGTTCCAAAAGACTGAGACTGTGGCTCCCATGCAAGCCTTGAAATATTCAGAGAGTTTGATGATTTATAAACATTTTAAAACAAGAAGTTATAACATTTAATAAATATAAAACATGTAGAAAATAAATATTTCAGATTCTGCACTGTGTCTGGGTCAGCAATGAAACTGAAGCACCTGTGGTGAATCAATTCCACCCTGACTAAGGAGAAGCAGCCCTCCATTTGTCAGTGACATGCTTCATCCTCTGATTTACATCTTTGTGGAGAAAAAGTCGTACAGCAGCAGGATAATGAGCCCTAATACAGCTTACTAGATGTAATGTATAAAGTTGATCCTGATACCATTGGAGGATTCTGCAGGATACAGCAAACAAACCAATTACAAAGTCTTGCTGTTTAATAAGCTGGTCAGAAACAGAGCCTCTTTCTGCCAGTCTCGCCTGGATATGTAAATGGCATGAAAATTGCTGTGTTTAAATAATATGTATTTGCAGTCATGACCACTTACATCAAAATTGCAGCCAACTCACTAACACTTTTCAGCACATTGTTCTGGGTAATTTCAAAAGTGGTATAAAGGCTTTGCACAGAGTTTATCCATTCAGAGTGGCAGCCATTATTGTTGCCACACTGTGAACTGTCATCAGTGAGTGAGACAGCAAAGCAGAGAGAGTTTTTCAATTTCCGATTAGATAATAAAATGCTCATATTATGAAAGGGCTTCAGGGTGCAGAAGTGGCAGCCTTCATAGATTAATTTTACATCTGAAGCTATTTGCACTTACAATTTGTGATGGAGGGGTTATTACTTGCACAGTTTAAGGGCTTGTTTGCACTTAAACTAGCAATAATTTCCCTGTGAAGTGAAGAACGTTGACCTGACAGACTGACAGTGACCTTCACCTTTTGATTCTAGTCTGTGATATTTCATAATGAACATATCAGCATGTACCATAACAAACTGCAAAAAAAGGTTCGCTTTGCATAACGCTAAGACACAAATCCAAAGTATGAAATATGGGAACAGCTAAAAGGACAATGTAGAGCTCAGTGATTACGCTGTAGATAAGCCTGATAATTGTCATCTTGTCTCCTTTGCTGACAGCATGTCTGCTGAGAAATGTCACTTTTTTATCACAGCAGGTATATCTTTATTCAGGCGTCAAAAGGAGGGAAGCGTCTTGTCTTGATGCGGTCCTCCATAGATCAAATCAACTGCATCCTGTGTCACCTGGCTGAGAGATGGATCTACAGCTCCCCTGAGAAAAGCTGCTGAGGGAAACTGTAGGGATGGGAGTCCACTGACAGGACACAGGCGTCACTTAACAGCATGGTCGTATTATGTGAAGATCAAAACTAGACTTGAGACTATTGTTTGGAAAGGAACCACACTGTGAAGAATGTTGACCTACTTAATATTTAATATAATGTGAGTGTATTAGGTGAAGAATAGATTTCATAGAATTCATGTGAAATACTGCATGGTAGATGTATTATATTTAACCCTCAAATGCATTGGTTGACACTAAGACATATTAAAATGGTTTTGCTTCTAACCTTTTCAGAACATAGTTTTAAAAAAAAGAAAACCTATGCCTGATATTTTTTTTTATTATTTTTAAAGATTTTATTTTTGGCCTTTTGTGCCTTTATTAGATAGGACAGTGGATAGAATCGGAAACGGGAGAGAGTAGGGAAGGACATGCGTTAACGCCCGAGGTCGGAGTCAAACCCGGGACAGCCGCTACGCCTCTGCACCTGGGTCACGCGACATAACCATTAGGCTATCAGGGCGCCCCCTGCCTGATATTTTAGTTTATTTCATATTTACATATCAGAAAAATGTAGTTTTCTGTTATGAACAATGCTTCTCCATGTACACCTATCTTTATATTTCATGTTTTTACTGTCCTATCATACACATAGCCTGTGTAGCATTCATGTAATTTACACACACACACACACACACACACACAAACACACACACACACACACACACACATATATATATATATATATATATATATATATATATATATATATATATATATATATATATGTAAATATATAAACTGTACTGATCTGAATAGATTCTCTGGGGTAGACTGCAGGAAAGGATAGTTCTGAGTAAGTTCTCAGCAAAGTTCAGCCTCCCTCCATGTCCAGTAAAAACTGAAAGTTGCACACTTTGGTCACATGATGACAACACAGCTGTCTTCATGACAACAAAGCAAACTCCAACCACTAATGAAGACCATAAAATTCAACTGAAAGTTCCAGGGAGAAAAGCTTGTTAGGGGATGGTAAGTTAAGATTGTTTTGCAAGATTAATTTCCATGCTCTTTACATGTTGTCATCCTCATTTTACAAAGTATGATTCATGCCACAGGTAGGCAGCTGGGTAAAAATGTAAAACGAGGCAGGAATTGATGACTGTCATCACTTAAATCCACTTATATTGTTTATGCAATATACCTCACATAGAGTCCATTATTCAATTACAGTGCACTTTACTTGCGGCCCACGTACAGTAGGAACCTATCCAGTCGAACGCAACATGAATGACTCATACAGTACGAGCTCAGAGGCCTCTGCAGTGTACTTGTGTATAACAAGTCATAATGTGCTGTTAATGAACTTGTGGACACAGAATCAGGATAATAGTGTGCTGAACAAAGGGCATCACCAAGTAATCACATTATGCCTTCAGCACAGGGATAATAAAACACTTGAGGGAACATTGGGAGACGTAATCCAATTTGCCCTGGCACCAGTCCAGCTTCTGTATAACTGTACCTCACAAACATGGCCATGGGTGGGTGAACCCACATATAGAAAAAGACTTATTACTCTGTCAACATAATGGATCACAATACTCTTTCAACTGGCTGCAGTAAATACAACTTGAGATATCTGCAGAAAACAAGTTCCCAAACACAATCTATTGAAAAGCACAATTGTGTTTTTGGAAGCTCATTCTTGCTGTTCTGATGTTGCTGACAATGCAACATCAGTAATGAGTATATCAGTATATCATTTACATTCATCATCTTGGTGTCGTGTGTTAACATGCCAGTATTTGCCAAACATCGCTAAATACAAAGTGCAGCTATACACTGTGGTAAATGCTTTGTAGGTACTGGTTTTAAATCCAAGTTTTTGACAAACTGAAATGTTGCCTTGATGATTTTGCTCCTATCCTAAGGCAAAAAGCTCAAGAGATGTCATTCAAAATCAAAATTAAGATCAGAAAAAGTCAGGGCATCCCTAAAGCCCCTATAACATCCCATATCCTCGGGGGATAATGAATGCCTATATAGAATCTCATGGTAAACCATTCAGAAGTTCATCCACTTGTTGGGATATTTCAAACAGCACTAATGTGGTGGAGTGACCAGAACTGTAATGACTACACTCACAAGAAGAAGTTTGTGTTTGGTTCAATCAGTGTTGTTTTCATCAGTGATGACAATGACAAAATAATTTTGTTGGTGCCCCTTTTTTTCATGATGATAGCGAGACGGTGGTGAGCTAAACATGGCACTGTGATGACTAAAACATGACCAGTCATGTGTGAGTTTTTGTTGACGAGACGAGACTGGATGAAAATGTTAGTGGGTGGTCTGTCAGGCGTTTGAAATGCATGACTTTTCTGCCTATTGTGCTGTAATCTGTCAGTCAAACACTAAAAAGCATCAGCAACGCTGCTGCATCCTATCTTTGTTTGGTCACGCCCACCACCTGGCATGCAGCGCACATTCTACACAACACACCAGTCACTAGTCACACACAGACACACAATTTAGTTTATTTATTCATTGATGGACCATGACGGCAGCATCAACAAAAGGGCTTGGTGGTTGGAAACGATGAAATGAGCTATGGACATACTTTTAATATAATCCATCAGAAAGAAAAACAGAATGCATAGTAGAAGGAGATGGCGGTAAATGTGGCCACAAACTAGGTGGAAAGAATACCACCAATCTCAAGCGGCACCTGAAGCGGGCTGGCCATAGGGAGGCGTGGGAGGTTTCCCAAACGGCCGGTCTGTTCCAGGCCGTGGGTTTTTTTAACCCCAAACGCAGCTGCGGTTGACGGCAGCCGCAGGTAACAAGCACAGACTGGGTCAATATCTTCCCCCACCCCACCCCCAATTTATGAATTGCAACATTTGATACAACCTGTCAACCTTGATTCCAATTTTAATAGTTAATTACATAAAATAATTTGTTAAAAGACTAATGCTTTTTAAAAACTAAAACTGGACTAAAACCTTTTTGAGTTTTCGTCGACTAAAACTGGACTAAAACTATCATTTATAGAAATGACTAAAATGTGACTATAACTAATAAACATTTTCGTCTAAAATACTAAGACTATAACTAAGATGGCTGCCATAAACAACACTGTGCTCAATGATAGACTATTGTGAAACTAAATCCATACATTCTCAAGAGGTGATGACTATTATTGTCGGGCCTGGCATGTTTCATTTCACTGCCAAGCAATTAAAAATCTAGTTTTATTCACTCCTGACAAATCATACGGTATAAGCAATAAAACATTTTATTTTTGCCATACATCCAGGTCAGAGTTTCCATTGGACAAAAAATGTTCTCTTTTTTGTTTGTTTTGTTTTTAACTGGAGTAGTGTTTCTCAATAAACACCAAAATGAAACACAAGGACAACAAGATCTTTTTTTATATAAAATCAGTTTGTACTGACCATAAGTGGTTCTGTGTTTCAAGCACTGCACTGATCTCAGAGTGGTTTACAGCCTCAGTGGTAGACAAATGACAAAAGAACACAACCGGTAGCTTGAGAAATGTCAATTTACATGCATGATGTTATAACTTTAGGTTTTTTAAATTTGGCATTGAAGGCTACAGTTGAAAGCATTCTCCTTAATAACCGTTTACTATTGTACACAGTTATTTACATAGATGTGGGAAGGCAGTGACTAATTACCTATTTCATTAGTATGACTATGTTTTGTTGTTATTGATGTCAGAAGTTAAAAAAATAACATGAGATTTACCATGATATGACAGGACATACATAGATTGACACAAGTTTTACAGTTCAAAGATTCTCAAGTGCAAGGTGGGACTGATACATTGCAGAAATTGTATGGGTAGCAGTTGTCTTCCTCTCCGAAGTGCTTTCATTTCCATTAATAACATAAACAGACAGATGTTGGGGTGCGTTCAAAGGAAATAAGGAAAAAGGAAGGGGAAGCCTTAAGGGACTGGACTCCTGGGAGGAGCAGGAGGGACAGAAGTTTTGGTTTTCTTTAGGAGTCTTATGAGGAGCTGTTGTAGAATTACAAGCAACCACTACCTGTGATGACACACAGTCAGGTCAAGAGAAATTTGGACACAATTTTCATATTTTTGCATCTGCACAACACCAGAAATTAATATGACATGAAGTAATCAAGATGTAATTGACTTGCAGCTTTTATACAACAAGTTTATCCTTCCATTTTCACAGACTGAAAGTCACTGGCCAAATTAACAGAATGATAAATATAAGGATTATTTTTAATACTTAGATGCAATTCATTTGCTGGTAAAGACTCACTGACGTCTGGAAGCCATGGACGTTATCAGATGCTGAGTTTCTCCCTTACGATGCCTTTACTGCAGCCGTCTTGATTTGCAGCTTGTTTGTGAGTCTTTCTGTTCTCAGTTTTGTCTTCAGTAAGTTAAAAGCAGCTCAGCGGGTTGACTTCAGATGACAGTGATCAGCTTAGCCCTTGGAACATTCCATTTTTATGTCTTAAGAAGCTCTTGGGTTACTTTCATGTAATATTTTGTGTTATCTGTACTGGGAGGCATTGTTCTATTGGTTTTGCAGTATTAGGCTGAATCCGAGCAGGAAGTGTCGCTCAACACACTCAAAATTCATCCTACTATTTCTAACAGCAGTAACATATCAACAAAGACCAGTTCCAGTGGTGACCATCTATGGCCGTGTCATAAGGCTGCTCCCATCATGTTTGACAGGTGATCTAGTCTGCTGTGAAATATAAGCCTTTCCTTTCTTTTCGCTTATTCCATGCTAGGGTTGGAGTGTCTCTGGAACAGCAAGACTTGCGGGGTGTGATAAGAAATAAACCCTGAACTGGTGACAGGGTGTTGTGGAATGTGCTGGGACAAGTCTGACCTTTTGTGGCTAAAATGTACAACTTAAAGGGCTGAAAGGATCTGCTGCTAATGTCTTTATGCCTGATACCACAGGACACCTCCAGAGCTCAGGTTGAATTCAGGCCTTGGCAGGTCAGAGTTGTTTTAGCGGCGCACAAAGGGCAAACTGCATGTTAGACATTTGGTGATCGTTAGCCTCTGTATAGTCTGAATGCAAATAGATGTTCCAATGTGGTTGTGCAGGGAGTTTTATACTGTATTAAAGCAATCTACTGAAATGCATTCCTCTATATTCCATCATGTAACATACATATTTACATACTGAATAACAAAACTCTTATCTCACGCAGCGATGCAGCAGAGAATAGAGAGCACTGAGCGCTGTGGTGTAAAGAGAAAAGCCTCTCTGACACCCATTTACTTTATAAAAGCAACAAATGACAGCTGAATAATTCAACTGACACTCCCTCATTAAATATAAGCTGACAACTTTGGGGGACAGCATGGAGGATGAGAGCAAAACAGGGACAGATGGAACCCTGGGATATGGCGTTGACTAATGGATCAAAGTCTGTGTGTGTGTGTGTGTGTGTGTGTGTGTGTGTGTGTGTGTGTGTGTGTGTGTGTGTGTGTGTGTGTGTGTGAAAACAAACGCAGCAGAAACAGAAAGAAGAAGATGGGGAGAAATGAGGGGCAGATTCAATGTAATGCAAAACCATGTAGAATGTTTTAGAGTGTATTTCTGTATTATATTCTGTTCTCTGCTGAGACTCTTTGTTGATCCTTTTCTTTTGTGCAACACAGACAGAAAGCCAGGCCCAGCACGAAAAGAAAGAAAGACTATTTACCCCTAATTGGTTCCCTCCTTCGAAACATCACATTTTCTCCCTTTATCCATGGTAACAGCTGTATAAGCTGTGGAACCTGCCTCTTCAATGCATCAAGCTGTGTTTTGTATATTCAAGTTCTAACATTGTCCCTATCATGACAGGGAAATAATGTTTATTCCACGTGTTATGAGGAGATGTGTGCGTCTGAGTGTGTGTGTGTGCTTGCTAATTAACGGCAGTAATTAAGAGGGAGGTGAGTAAATGATGGAGTCAAGGGAACATCTGTTCCAGCAGGAGAAGTGGGTCACAGTGGAGAGAGAACAGAGACAGACTGAGGCATCTCTGAGCCTGTCAGTAAAGGCCACGGATGATGAAAATCCAGCTTTCTCACTCCTCACCAACTAAACTGTCTAATGGAAGTAAGCACCACACTTACTTTGTGGGAAAATAAAATTCAGACAGCTTTTCAGTTACACCACTAAATTAGTAAATATGGTTATGATCTCGTCATATATTCTGTATTTAGACATGTTAGATGTATCTGTGTATCCAAAGCTTGACAAATCTTATTGCTTTGTGCCAGAGAGATTCTTTGTTCTCAGCAGTGAGCCTCACTGTTGCACATTCCTTCAATACCATGAGCATACTGTACAGGATTTTGACTCAGTCCCACACACTGTCCTGCTGCCTGAAATGCTACCTACCGCATCAGACGTGGATTAATTGGCCACTGAATATATACCCAGACAGCTTCCCCTGTTTGAATCCCATTTGTTAAAAATGAGACTGTATAATGAGCCTATTTTAAAAGATTTAGATCTTCATTAACAACCTTGGGAATACTATAGAATCCTGGTGACGTGTTGGACATGTAAACATCATGGAGGAACAGTCTGGTGACACTAAGGAGCACATGCATGTAGGCACGTAGTTAACAGGCAGGTAGGCCATCCAAACATCTCATGCAATGACTGGACAGGCTTTTTACAGATCTGTGGATGCCACTGATGACAGAAAACAAAAACAGTTTTTTTTCTTTTCATTATCACAGCACTTGGCTTATTGATTGCTGACAGCATGCAAGAGACTTTCCATGAATACAACAAAACTTTCTTCTGAAATACTCAAACTGTAGGTTTAAAAGAGAAGCAATTATTTCTCATGGTGATAGTGTGACTTCAACAGAAATATGATTGGTCTAGATCAGGGGTCTGCAACCTTTATTATCAATAGAGCCATTTTGCCCCCTCTTCTACCAAAAAAAATCGCCGAGAGCCGCAAAAAATAACAGAGCTTGTAAACTTTTAAAAGTTTTCATCTTTTATTTATTTTACCTGTTACAACCACTGAAGTGCAGTGTGCATTTATAGGCATATTTTAAAATAAATTAAACTGTAAACTGTAGGCCTATTTTAGTCCTTCCTATATTTGTGTAAAAGTAAAATAAAAACTACCCCACTTTAATATAAATAAAACATTTAGCTGCAGCTTAGCAGCTTTAAAAATAAATATAAAATTAGGAGCGTCTTTGACAAGCCCATGTCAGTGTTTTCTGGTCCTCTTTGGGTTTTTTGCTCAGCCTGCAATCAACTAAGCATCTGAACACACAAAAAAACTACATCATGTTCATCATGACACATCAAGTTCCGAAATTGCTCTCTTTCGCTCATCTTCGGTTGGGTATTTTTCGGCAAATGCAGAGTGCTTGTTTTGGATTTGTCTTTCAACGTTACAGTTTTTGTTGTTCGATATCTTCTCACCACGTATCAAGTACGAAGGTAAGCCAGCGTCATTGGCGATGAAGGCAAATGAATATGTCCACGCTGAATTAAACTCTCTATTTTCTTCTGAATCTTTTCTTTTTCGGGATTTTTTCATGGTTAGGCCATTGCAGGGTTCACACACTATAAAAGCCGCCAGCACGTAAAGGCGAAGGCTGATGACGTTATGTGACTGATGTATATTTTCTTTGACAAATTAGAAATTAAAAATAGTTCTTTTAAAATTAGATGGCATCAACTCAAACTCCAAGATAACTGCCCAACAAAATAAACTAATAATATGAATAAAAATGAATTAAGAAATACCATTTATTAATGTCCGGGGTTTTTTTTTTCCAAGGCCAAAGGGAGCCGCTATAATGAGGGTGAAGAGCCGCATGCGGCTCCGGAGCCGCAAGTATCCGACTCCTGGTCTAGATATTCTGGCTTCATGAATATGCAACATGGTGGCAGCTCAGAACCTCCTATGCAAGTTTCAAAAGCTCTGCCCAGCCTCTGTTAACCCTGTGGGAGAGAGACAAGCACTCAACCTGTGGTTTTCCAACAGTTTGGGGTACACTGTTGTGTTGTTCCTGCCAGTTGATAAATTTAAGAGTAACTCCTGATACTGATCATTTTTTAGTTGTAACTCAACTTGAACTTAGTTGAGCCTCTGATTTTGATCACAAAACTTTGTTGGACCACTTTACAAAAAGTTAAAAAGGCAGGTGTAAACTTTGATCGTGGTCTTTCATTTGCCAAACAACACGCAAGAGTAGTTTAATCATTGTACTGTCCTCTATGCAGGCACGATGCATGAAACAGTCAGCTAAACACCTTTCTTTACCTATGACAGAGCAGAACAATCATGCTTCCTTGAGCAGAGGAGCATCTCAAAAATTGCACCTTATTTTTTCCATGTTGACCTCCAGAATGTTGTACCTGATTCTATATCCTCACATCCAGATTATGGAAAATCACTGTATTTGAGGTTAAACCATAAAAACAGTCTCACTCCTGCAGCAGGTACAAAATAAAACAGTCCAACCAACTGGTAACTAGTTCAATAAAACTAGTTACCAGTTGGTTTTTGAGTTGATTTCAAGATTTTACTGATTGCATTTAGACGCCGTTTCTTAGGCCCCATCCACATGAAGACAAGCCCAGGCCTACACGCACGAATAGTTCATCAAACCCGTGTATCGTCCATACGAAGCTGGCGTTTTGGGGGTCTGAAAACAATCATTACTGAACCTAGGTCCCAGAGTGCAAAGATCTGAAAACGCTGTTTATGTGGGACCGTTGTTACGCCCTCTCCACTTCTTTTTCTTGCACTCTTGCATCATAGCTCCACCTCTCGATAAATGCGCATGCACCAAACTCAGAAAATGACAACAACAAGGGTGCCGTACAGTGTTGCGTATGCACTGCTGAAGCTATTCCCCCTATTATCACTATTACAGCAAAATATACTTCTTCTGCATTATCATCGTGTTCACCAAACAAATATGGAAAGCACAAATACGCCACTTCAAAGTCCTGCCGCCAGTTTCCGCTTGTTTCTGTTACGGCGTCATAGCGCCACCAACAGGCCTGGCGTGTGTTTGACATTGTTTTCAGGCGTATCAAGTGAATTCGTGTGGACGGACACATTTACTGAAACAGCTCTGTCTTTATGAAGAACGTTTTTGAAACTATAAGCCTTTTGGCTTGGTGTGGTTGGGGCCTGTGACTGGCTCCTAGTTGTTTTGCTGAACTATAATCTTCAGGTTGCTCTTAAGTCACAGCTCAGGCCTACAACAGATTGAACCTGAAACCTTAGCTATTTTTTGAAATGTCCACACAAAAATACCAACTATATTCATTCAGTATTAGTTCTGCAACTATAAAGATACAATGAGCAGCACGAGGCTCTATGGATAAGAGGCACTGAGTTAGTGACACTGATGCTATTGAACCTGTTCAAAGGCTCTCAGCAGCAGCCAAATTTGATGCAACAGATATGAAGCACAACAAAACTCCCTGAGGCCTGATAAATCAGTTAGAGAATTAATGAAAGGTGTATTTGTCTTTCCGTGTTTTAGATAATTATGTAGCTGCTGTCAACAATCCACAACGCCTGGTTTCTTGTCAGCCATTTTTATTTGGCTGCCTCTAAACACTTCAGGTTAAATGAACTAACTAATGACCACTTATAGTAGATGAAACGATGTTTACAACTGGTGGATGTTAGTGTTTATAAGATAAGGAATTCAAATATAAAGCCAATCTCCTTATGAATGGAATCCCTACTTCCAAAGGATCAGCCAACAATTTTCGAATAACCTGTATTGTGAAAATTTAAATGTTCCAGGTCACTTCCCCTCCAGCTGTAAGAAAGGCCCTTGGCAGCTCGTAAGTAGCATTAGTGGACTGAACAGTACTAATCAATAATGAATAAACTCTACTGTTGCATATTAAGCAAATGAATTCTTTCATCATTTTCCCATGAGTGATTGATGCAATAGATTGCACCCATGTTCCCATTTCTAGAGCATGGAAATGTTCTCACAGCCTCAGTGGGAGACACACTGGTGTTCCAGTTAAAAAGATCTCTGCAGCAGTCTGCCTTAATGACCAAACAGAGATAAGACTATTAATGTAGCCAGGCATTCACTATCTGCAGTTAACGTGCACTAATCCACTTTAACAGCCACATACTTACCTTTCATTGTAGTGAGAGCAATTTCCATTATTTTCTTTTGTTTTTCATAAGAACAAAATTAAAAGCTTACGTCCTATATTTAGCCTTCTTACATTTGCACTTGATACAGTATGCTCAGACTGTCATCATGTTTTTCAAATGGCAGAATCCCCTTAGTTTTAATTACTTTTTAAGCCCCTTGAAAGCAGCAGCTGCAACACCTGAAAGAAACAGAATGATAGTCACTATAGATGAGCTGCATATTCATGAAACTATTCATGGCATCCACTGGCTTCGTTTCAGAGTCTATAGTCTAGTTTTTGTTAAGCGACGTCTGCCTCTAGCAATAGGTAAGTCATACAGAGTTTACTTTGTTAAACTTGCTTCCAGCCAGGAGTTATAATTTATGAATTATAAAGCACAGCAAGCTAAAGCTGCAGACGTTTACTGCACATTGGCACACTGGATGTAAATGCGTGCGAATGGACTTGCTCTTAAATCTTGCTCTGTGAAACTCATTTTGAAATTTAAGAGTTTGTCGAAAAGCTCTTATGAAACACTCTTAACTTCTAAGATTGATAATGAATATAGAGAAACAGGGCCCTGGTCTGTTGCTGCAGAAACATCTTGGTCAGGATAAAGTGTTGGAGTGAGACTAAATAATTTCTACAGGCTTTAAAACTAGTGAGGCAAAAACAGGTGGATGACAACACTTGCTGAAGTGTCTTTGGGCAAAAAGCGGACGTTTGCTCCCAATGGTAGGTGAGCACCTTGCATGGTGTGTGAGTGTGTGTGTGAATGGGTGAATGAAAAACACATTGTAAAGTGCTTTGTACAACCTAGTTCAGGTTCAAAAGGTGCGATATAAGTGCAGACCATTTACCATTTGACCATTTACCTCCATTATTTCACTGATGTGCTGCGCACTCTGCTTCCCAGCTAGCAATCTTCAGAATGCTGAGAAGTGTGGGGAGTCTGCTTGCTGTCAGGCTGGTACTGTTTGTATGTAGGTGTTATCACTTGGTTATCTAGGTTGATAGAACAGCTAGAGTGCTGCCCACTTTAGTTTATCTGGTGTATAAAATAGTTTTTCATTAAAAATGTCAGTGTGTTGCTCTGACACAGATAAACAGATGCATGCTTTGTTCAGTAGTTCAAGTTCGTTGTTTTCTTGGTGCAGAGCAGCGTGATGCCTTGTGCAGTGACGGGCAATATTCTCCTGTATCACACATTGTAAATGGTGACATCATAATTTAATTTATGTGGCAACAGCATTTGTATCTTGATGCATTTTAAGAATGAATCGTGAAGACCACTTTTGCTTAAAGCAAATAGCTAAATGGAGGTTGGGAGGGAAGCGATGACATGCAGTATTAATGAGCGTCTGTAATTTAATGTCCTCCGCATAAACAGGCAGAATGCTGAGACCAGTCGCTGAGAGGTGCATGTGATTATTTTTGCAGCCTGATGTCATTTGCATGTGATTTAGTGAAGGTAAACACAGTGGACGACCGTGGTAATGGTACTGCACTCTGGCAGGGCAACTTCTCAAATCAGAGGCTTCAGATTCAATAACATTCATGTCCTGCTGACTTAAGGTCACCGCAAGGATTTTTCATGCAACACAAAAAAAGCTGTGGACAGACAAAGCCTGTAAGAATCACACACTCATTTGAAATCGATGCAGATGGAAACATTTCTGCTTAAATTAAACATTAAGCTTTGATGTAGATTTCCACCAAAATTCTAACAACTGTTGTTGCGCTGACTTATTTGAATGAACCTCCCATCTGTTTCTCCCCACCTGTGCACAATGTGCTCTGCACCAGGCACCAAAATACCACGCAGGCAAAGAGAATTTCAAGGTCAGAAAAATACCAAACTGTCAGAGTGCTGCCTGTGTTTATCATTATGCTACCACACAAATAGGATTGTCTGTTCAACACAGGCAGTAATGCATTTTAATAATGCACACAGCAGCACCACCTGCATACAGTAGAAAGGCCACAGTAAATTGAATGTGAAATTCCAGTGACATTTTGGCATTATTTAATATGGCAACATATTAAATAACAACAGTATTCTCTAATCACTGGGTTCCATACTGACAGGGGTGAAATGCTTTGTCTTGCAGGCTTCCACTGTAGAAGAGTTTTCCATCTAGAGTACAAGCTAGTGGAGTAGCAACACAGACAACATGAGGTGAACATGGCCTTCTCTTTGTGCATAAGAAAGGTGCAGGAAAATATCTGGCCTGTTTTCACAGCCCTGTCCTTGAGATGTCCTGTAGTCTCTGCCACACAAGCTGCTATCAAACAAGAGCCCCAGCTACAAACACAAAAGAGAGAGTAACTCGAGATTAGTCTGGCTCTTTGAAAGGAAATTGAACATTGTGTCACAGCAACCAGACGAGACAGGTTCTTTCTCTCTGTTTTATTCCTTTTCCCCCTCAGGACAGCCAGGTAATCATTGTTTCATGGACAGTATGAATGCAGATGGGTATAAGGTCATCTGAACAGAGGAGTGGACCTTTGAAGGTCACGCCTAGAGAGCTTGTAAAATCAGCCTTCACAAACTCTAGGGCAAAGCTGCTTGTTGAAACAAATAATGAAGGCAATATTGAAATGATTTTAAAAGGGTTTTAAAACTCTCTCTTATGATTTGTAATATTTCCGTGACATAAATGTCCCGTATGTCCATGCATCGTGTTCTGTAATTCGTCTGTGCACTGACATGTGGGAAACCTGAACTTCATCAAGACCAAACAAAACTGTTAAAAAGACATTACTAAATATAAATACAGACAATGCATTAAAAGGCTGTTCAGAACATACTGCTTAAGTCTCAGTGCTGAGAGTTTGTTGTAAACGCTGCTGCTATGCAGCTGCATGGTATCTTAAAATATTTATCTAAATGCTGACGCCTTCATTAATCTAATGTGTTTTTCTGTCCTTGACATTAGCCTGGGATAGAAAGTTACAGCTGACTGTAATGTTCCAGTGTACATGATGCTCTCTTATATGAAAGTTCACAAAGAAATCACATGTAAACTTCTCGGATTGAATGTGTTGTAATCAAAACTAATATTTTTGTCTGTGTTGTATGTAGTCAAAGAATCAGCATTTCACTTCATCTACAGACCCCTTTGTTGCAGTTTTGATGTGTATGACAGTGAACCAATATGTGCCAGACTGTTTTTATGAGTTTCTATCATGTCTTCAAAAAATATGTAAGATTTTAAGAGTCAGTACGAACCTGCCCATTCATTCACAGAGCTTACAGAGTCCACAGGCAATATGTTATCAGTCTGGGCTATTTGTGCAGTTCTGAAAAATAAATGCTAACCATTATAGACAACAACAAATAGAATAAAAAAGAAAAAACATATGTAGTATACTATGATGAAATAGCAAAGCAACCATCAACAGCTATTCAGCACACAACAAAACTCAGTTTGGGAAGGTGTTCTGTAAGATGTTATATCAGGTAAAGCAAGTACAATTCCTTATTTAAGGAAGCATGTGGTGATAGTGTTGAATTTACCTATCCAGTAGTTGCTTCTGTTGGTTTGTTTTTGCTCAGGCTCATATTTACCTTGTACTAAATAAAATGAAATGTCTATAGAGTTGGATGTGCAGACAACTCAGTTCAATATATAGAAATATTTATTAATTCTGCACTAAGTAAGAGTATTTATTCAATTGATTATGATTCTATTTCTATTTATTGTACCGTCGCTGGCAACAGCCTGGGAGCTCTGTGGATGTAATGAGAACAACAGAGTGAATATGGGGGACCGCTGCAGGGCTGGAAAATCTTCTATACATATCCTTACATATCATATCTAGAGAACTGCATCGAGTTTAATATACCTTACTATACCAGACGGGAAAAATCCTTTCTTTCCTTCAGGGACCAACTGCTGACTTTAAGGATCTGCACTTATCTTGTTTTAACATTCACCTTCCCTATTGCTGTTTCATTATCACCACAATCCCTACACATCTGTCAGAAAATTGGTTTTATGCATCACCCCTGAATGAGGGCCGAAAAAATCAGTGCGCTGGCAGAAAACGAAAACATGAGGGAGTAAACGATGAGTAAAGTGAAGGTGTAAATAATAAACATATTTAGGCCCACTGCAGCGTATTGTATGTATGAACACAAACAAAATGGGATTTACATTCTAAGGCCTGACTGTCATTGGAAATGGTGCTGAAGAAAATAAAACGCATAGAGGGAAATAAAATGTGTTGTCTTTTTCCAGTGAAATCACATGAGGAAATCAGACTTCAATAGAAAACATGGATGGCCCTGCGCTCGGACCCAGCCTCCCTAACAAATATGCAGAAAGAATATTTACTCATGTGGAAAGTAAGGAAGTAAAACAATAAATATATCAACCTCATTTTTTTATTGATTTGTCAAAACTCTAACTTGTAATTTAAAGAATCTCTGTACCAGTGTGTGTCTGTTTTTTGCATAGCTTAACAACCCTACATCTGACCTACTTCAAACTTGGTGAGTGTATTGCTGGGGTAAATGAACGTTGGTCAGTTTATAGTTGGGTTTCTGGTCTTTTATTAGAGTTTACATTACATTTGCTGCTGCTAGCATTCCTGTGACAGCGGGTACTGCCCTGATGTGTTCATTTCTATGTAATTTGGGGGTTTCTATGTAGTTACAACGGTGATAATAATAATAATAAACTTTATTTATAGAGCACTTTTCAAAACAAATGTTACAAAGTGCTTTCCAATAACAACAACAATAAAACAAAATAAAGCACACTAATACATGATATAATGAGGCCCATGATCGTTTTATGCACCGACTTGGTGGATAAAACCAGTAATAATGACAGCAAAAAACTTAAAACTTAAAAAAAATCAGGAAAAGCTTTCCAATAAAAATGTGTTTTAAGACGTGACTTAAAAGACAGCACATCTAAGGTGATGCTCTTAATGTGATGGTACATCACAGCTGAGTGTGGCAGAAACACTGTTGGTATGTTCCGCACTCACATATTTTCCTTTCAAGTGCACATCTGTTGAATGGAATTTTTTCACATTTATTTTAAGTTTTGTACCGTATGAGAGCTTCTCATGGTGGTGCACTGGTCTGAACTATCATTTCACAGAGATAAGGCTCTAGCTCTGATCTGCTGGAACCTCTCTGTGTGGTGTTAGCATGTTCTTAAGAAGAGCAGGTTAATTGGTGATTCTAAATAGCCTGTGTGTGTGTCTGTTTGTGTTAGCCCTGTGACGGACAGGTAGCCTGTCCTGGGTGTAATAATAATAATAATCATAATCATAATCATAATCATATTGTTACTTTATTAGTCCTCTTGGGGAAATTTGTTCTCTGTATTTGACCCATTCATACTAGGAGCAGTGGGCTGCTGCAGAAGCGCCCAGGGAGCAGTCAGGGGTTAAGGGCCTTGCTCAGGGGCCCACAGTGGTGGTGACTCAGTCTCTTGCCAGTCTGGGGACGCAAACCGGTGACCCAGCGGTTGCAAGTACCCTTCACAAGCCACCAGACCACCACTGCCTGTACCTGCCTCTTCCCCAGTGTCAGCTGGGATTTTTCCTCTTCTTTGTCTATTTAATGCTCCAGAAATTTCTGAGAATCTGCTGAGCACTTGTGTGTCTGTGTTGATTCTCAGACATCCAGGTCATGGTATTCCTAAATGCTTTAGTAGAAAGCTACTAGGCTTCGTTTTGGTTCTTGATGAGGCTTTCTCAGATATAACTGATTGATGGGGAGTTACAAGTATTTCTTTTCTCCCAACTCACATGAGTCAAGCCTTAGTAACGACTTGATGATCACATGACTCAAGATGTGGATGCTGTTGGAAGTACCTGCCTACTTTCTTGTGTTCAATCCTGTTGTTCTCTGAATGGACAAGATCATTTGCCTTGTTTGAATGAGTGCAATCTACATGGGACAGACTTCCAAAGTTTTGCTAGATCTGAATATGATTCTGGAATTAAATTGAATAAATAATTACACTCAGCCTTTCTCACTGAAGAGGTACATTTGTTTAAAAGCAGCCGAGATACAAGCCACCGGCCAAGGTTTATGCTTTATTTCTTTCTCTAATCAAGGATGAGATTTCGTCTGTGAACCAGGGATCTGGCATACTTTCTAAAAGGTGCATGCTTATCGACTACCGACATGAAAGCCTTACAAAAATAATCTGTGATTCTATATGTATCATGATTATATCATTTCTAAAAGGCCTGGTTGTCAAAGTGTTAGACATGCCATCTAATTGATAGTGTGAGTCAGTGTTGCTTTGTTTGTTTGTTTGGTTTATGTTAAAATCTTTTAGGTCTTGCCTAGTAGTGGTATGTAACTATCTGTGAAATATTTATATTGCCACAAAATTGTTTTAAACTACTGAATGCAGGACTTCACCAATTTAGTTTAATCTGGTGTGAGTTTTGATATTAAGGGAAAAGATCAGCTATCTCACTGAGAAGGAGGCAGTTGGACAACTGGGTTATTGTGCAGAAAACACATGTTCAGAACTAGGAACATTCGTCTACTATGATTGTATTAAGAATAGTACTAGTAAAACACGCTCTTATATGGACACACCACCTACTCTTTATATCATTTATATCGTCATCCAAGACTACCTCTGAATCAGTTTGTGTTCCTTTTTTTCAGATAATCCAATTGTTCATGTTGAGTAATACTCCTAATAATTTAATGTTTTAAATAAAACCTTAAATTTTTTAATCTTAAAATCTGCCCTAAACCCTGTTTAAAATGGACTTGGGGTAGATTATGACTTTAAAGACAGATTTAGAGATTAGAGATTAGAGACAGATTTTAAAACTTATTCTTGTAAGAAAGGCTAAAGAAAAAGACATGTTGTTGCCGACCTGGTTAACTGGAAGGATAGTCCCTACACCAACATAACAGAGCCACCAGATCGCCTCAATGTAGAGGTTTGGGGTTCAGCTTTTTCCTTTAACTTGTCACCTGTCTGTGACTTAGTCTAAGTTGTCCTCCACATACTCATTAGTAGTATGTATATTGTGTGTTCGTAACCAGAGCACACAAGTCCACCTTTTGGAATGGCCAAATGAAAATCCAGACATGAATTCAATCCAGATGCTGTGGCAAGACCTTAAAAGGGAAGTTCATGCTCATAAACCTTCTGATGTCACCAAAATAAAACTATTCTGGAGAGAAGAGTGGACCAAAATTCAAAACATCAAAACGTTTAGCTGCAGTTGTTGCTGCCAAGGGACCAACCAGTTATTAGGTTTAAGGGGGCAATTACTTTTTCACAGGGGTGACATAAGTTTTCCATAAATCTTTAATAAATCATCATTTAAAAACTGCATTTTGTGTTGTATGGCTTAACTCTGTGTAATATTCAATACATGTAAATACCAGTTTTATGGTCTGGAACATTTAAGTGTGAGAAATATGCAAAATAAAAGATTTGTGTGTGTGTGTGTGTGTGCGGTGGTGGGTTGGGGTGGAGTACTTTTGCATGGCAATGTAATATTGCTATTAACCCAATCTTTATATCATATTTTAAGATCCCAGTCTGACTGAGTATTCATGGGGTGCACCAGAACAAACCTGATCCTGGGACGCCCAACCTAGTAACCCACAGGTCGTCACTATCCCTGCACCACCACAACCCCATAAAACAACCCCAGAGGTCCCATGTCCATGCACTTTTTAGCATGAGGCAGACGTACACAATATTCAGGGGTTTTAATGTCGTGGATGATTGGTGTAAAATGTAGTGCAATGTGGGGCTACAATGAATTGTAGTCCATCAGCCATGATCTCCTAATGAATGTTTCAGATATAGAACATGATGTCAAACTCAATAAAAAGTTTTTGTACAGTTTTATGTCTTAATGAAAAAAGAAAATGACAATATAACGATGTTGGGAACTTTGCATTAAAGCCCAGTTGTACAATAGGAGCATATGTGGCAGCATTAGAAGACAGTGATGTTGACAAGGCTCTGATGATGAAGGCTGTGAGCAGCATAAATTGTGAAAACCTTAAAACTAATGCCATTGAAATCATGTGAACAATACTCAAAAAACATTTTACACAGAAGCTTAAAATGTATGATCAAATGGAATTTTGTCTTCAGAACAGTAAAATCCTTAATATTTTATATAAAAATATAATGCACTTATTTAGCTTGTTTGTTTTTGCATTTTTGCCTTCACTAGTGACAGTGGAGAAAGGTAGGAAATGCAGATAAAGAGAGCAGAGGAATGACATGCAGCAAAGGTTTGACCAGCTGGGTCAAACCAGGGACTCACATCTGACATCAAGTGTGATAAACTACAATTCCTTGAATGGCCACTTGAGGCTGGCTCCAAAAGTGAGTCCATCCCCATGGACTGCCATTGTTAGAATGGTAAACTTCACAGCACAAATAAACATGTTTTCAGCCAGTACAAAGACGGGTTTGGTCTCTATGGTTAACTTCCCTGTTTATGACAGTTCTACAGACAATGGATTTTAATATAACTCAGGCATTTCAACAGTATTAAAGCTTAAAGTTAAGCCTAATTAAGGGCATGGCTGCTTTAAGTGACAGGTAGGTGCCGTCACACATCAGTCCTTGATCCATGGCTCCACTTCTTTGCCTACTTTTTAGGCGAAGTCAGGCACAAGTCAGGCAAAGATATGGATAAGTAAAGCTACCACAATACGCTTCAAAACCAGAGAACCTATGGGTGACGCCAGGGAAGGTCCATCCATCTTTATACATACTCTATGCAAAGCAATCTCTTTTGCTGCCATTGATTATAGATTTATATTGCAAAGGATTTAAACATGAATTAGATCTAATCCTGTGCAGGAAGAAGAGAGATCACACATCAAGTCTTTTCTTTCTCTGCAATGTTTTTCTCTCCTGCATTGTAGTCCTTGGAAAAAGCAACAAAGACCTGAGAGAGGTTCAATTATAGGATTTCCATGTGGAGCCTCACTTAACATCACTCCAGGGGAGCAGAGAAACATGGAGTTGCACTTAATTTGGCAGCAGGGGAGTCGTGACTGTATCATCTGGCTGTGATTGTTCCTGCTACTGTCAACCTGGGCGATGGTGTAAAAAACATGCAGCGACACTGATTGGGGTTGCTCTCGGTTCTGAGTGTGTTACCCTCCACAAAGAGCAAATGAGGAGATAGCTGGATGTGTGTAAAGCAGTGCTGCATTTTCATCAGTTCTCCTCTGAAGG
Source organism: Dascyllus trimaculatus (assembly GCA_024666655.1). Lineage (NCBI taxonomy): Eukaryota > Metazoa > Chordata > Actinopteri > Pomacentridae > Dascyllus > Dascyllus trimaculatus. The sequence continues at coordinate 2,055,036 of CM045453.1, read as the reverse complement.
GACATATTTGAGATGGCTCTGGTAGTGAGCCGTTTATCAGCTAATGGCTGTCCACGTACACTTAGATTTCAGGGCAGTTAGAATGGCAAAAAGATTTTTACATTTATTTGTTATTTGTGTTTTTCTAGCAACAGAAATATTTAGACCACATGACTCAAGGCACTCATTAGAATGGCCAGCTGAAATCAAGTAATTTCAACAGAATAATATATTATACATATCCTGTGTAGTAAATAAAATCACAATTATGTTTACAGTTCATATGTTTAGTCGTAAATCAAAACTAAAATGAATATGCACACACACACACACACACACACACACACACACACACACACACACACACACAAGCATACATTTATATTAGCTATTAGCTTATATTAGTTTTATATTAGCTTGCCTTCCACTAAATGAGGGTAAGTGAATCATCCCATCTGACTGTCCATGTAAACCAAAGAGGTGCCCACTCATAAAAACATTGCTCCACAGTACTATTCCACAGAATACCTTTTGGTTTTGGGCCGCCGTATAGCTCACTGAGTTAAGGCGTTACCACGTGGGTGCAGGTCGCCAGCAGCAGTCATGAGATTGAATCCAGCTCATGACCCTTTGCTGCATGTCTCTCTCCTCTCTACCCCCTTTCACTCCGTCTATCAATAAAGCTTCAAACCCCCCCGCCCACCCCCACCCCCCCGCCCAAAAAAAAAAATATTTTTTTTAAAATTGCAGATTTTATGGCAATCCAATTTTACATTTGAACGTCTTGCTTTTGCTTGCTTCTCAGAAGTCAAGTGTGATCTTTAGGGAGTCGTATCTCACTGTAGTCAAGTCATTTTTGTGACTTAAGTCAGACTCAAGACCAAATGTCAGGTCTCCAGTGCTTGTGGAACTGAACATATGTACTCAGAGCTCAGTTGTGTTCTCTCCATCTGATCTTCACAGATAGAGGAGAGGACACTGGCCTCACAACACTGGGTGCAAGTGTGTTGCTGTCAGGAAACATATAGCTCGGGCATGAAAGGCTGGAGAGTGAAAAGTGAAGGACACGAGTCTGTTCTACCTGTCTGTCTCTCCCCAGTCTCTTTGCCCTCAGCTCTGCCTTTTGTAAGCCCCCATTGTTGGCTGAGGATTTGAGGCGTGTGTTTGTGGCTGAGGTAGGCCTTTTAGATGTGCACAGTGCAGTGCTGCACTTTAGAAATTCTCTCCGCTGGGGCTTTTTCTGATGTGGGTGTTTTTTATTCTGCTTTAGGTGGGCCACGCTTGATGGGTCAGCTATCAGCTCTGTGCAGCCCTGCACACAGGGCCTTTGATTCACCACTCGAAGACACACATACTCGTGCTTACTCGCACACACATGCATATGAACATGTACACCTTGCAGAGCCCAGTGCAGGTACACACATAGTGTTCTTCTTTATGCCCTTGACTTTTCACTTGGCTTTTTAGAAACACTCTCATCCTCTGGCTTACACAGGCTTGCTTTTCAGAGAGAGTAGTCCTCATACATAAAAAATATAAACTTTTCTTTGTGTCTTCGTGACAGGTCATTAAAGCCATGAGGAAAGATAATGGAGCACAAGAGAAACAGAGTTCAAGGGGTGGCTACAAAGATTGCAGCTGTCACAAGTCAGGTCTGAACTGATAGCACAGTGTTAATAAAGCCACCTGCAGGCTCCTTTCTGCTCCAAGTTGTTCAATCGATTAAAACCGGTCTTGTGTTAACCTCTTATTGACACAGAGACAAAGATGTGGCAGCTCTGCTAACCCTGCTAAAACACAGAGGAGAATGGGAAAACAGCATAAAAATGAAAATCCCCCTCTAAAAGCTTCAGCATTGATGTGGGATTATATTGGAAGATCTGAATGAGTTTGAAGAACCCTAGTAAATACACTTGACATACTGTTTGTAAACTCACATCCTTGACTTGGACTGATATTACTTGTTGATAACTTACCTGGTTTGATAACACCAGTTTTTCGGTAGTTGCTTGCCAAAGACTGTGTGAGGCCTGGGTTGTGTTGATGGCAGTAGTATGTTTGCTTTGTGTTCCAGTTCTGAACACATTGTCCGGCTGCTGCCATCACAGAGTGCCGTTACCATGGGAGGTGTGTTTTCTCTGCAGCAACGTTCAGGTGGGTTTTACATGTCCTTTTAACATCCTCATGAATATCAGGACAGTTTCATAGCAGAATATTGCATTATCACAACAGGACTAATGTTTTTTACATTACCTGTCAGCGGTTTTAATGTCGTTCTAACCTTGGCTCCCAAAGATTATGTTCCAGTACAACTAAACTGCATTCTAAATTGCTCTTTGAAAGAAACATGTTGTGTCACAAAAAGGGAGTCTGGAGGGTTCATGTCCCATATAGGACTTTAGACTTCAGTTTTCTATCTCTGGTTTAATTTAGGCAACACAACTATTTAAGAAGGTTCAGGAAAATATCATGGTTTGGGTTAAAATACTCCCTGTCACAACATGTGCTCAACTTGTATGATAACATGCTCTGCAGGGGAGGACTCAGCTGCCATGTATATATTTAGTGCATATATTTAGTGTGATATTACACTCTGCTACATTTTGTCAATTTGTCAATGCCATGCCATAAGGAACCAACAGTTAGAACAACTGACATGAGGTTATAGTGAATTGACAAAATGGTATTGCAAGGTATTATTACATGTCGCTCATAACCTAATATGGAGTGTGAGACTGAAGACATCACCCCCACATGGTTTGATAAATTAAAAAGCTAGGGAGACTAGGGAGACACAGTGTTTCCACTATATATTTCCTGTACACATACTGGGAGTAAAACAACAACACCACATTCTGTATTTACCAGCTGTAATAAAAAGTACTCACAACAACACTAAAATGATGTGTTGGGGCCTTCTTATCCCAAACAAAAATACTTCTAAGAAAAACAAAACTCATGAATTCATGAGACACACTGATGGGACAGATTCATAATTACATAACTGGACTGACTGTTGGTAATGCCGTGTGTTTTGATTTTTAATATCAAGCTAGGAGCATATCTGTTTGGCAACACAGTCTAGTGAGCTTAGTTGATATGCTGGTGAAACATATCTAAATTGATCTGATGGCAAAAGAGAGAAGCATGAGAGATGAAATGAGTCGAGGACTGTGAAAGGGAGATGAGCCTTGTACTACAATAGACTTCTTCCAGGCCAGTTGGAGAGGAGTGCAGAGGTTATTTTATTGAATGCTGCTGTCTATAGAGCTGTTTGACTGCTGTTCATTGAGCCGCTCACTGTCTGAGTGTAAACACTGGAGTCATGAGGGAGAAGCAGAGGCAGCTTTTCTACAGATGAAAGGGAGATTGGCCCGGTTTAGTGTGGGATATGCATCATGGGAGTTTGAACAGATACAGTATTCTGCTGCAGTGCCTCTCAAACCAGGGGCTAGGAACCACCAAAGGTTTCTGTAGCTACTGGTGATGTAATGCATTTAGTGTCATGTGCCTTGTTAAAATGAAGCCAGATAAGAAGTGTATTGATTCATTTTTTGTTTAATAAACTCATCTTGCAATGAGTCTCACAATCGCATAAGTAAACCAGTGGTTCCACTTGTGCCAGATGATGTGCAAAATGTTGACTAATATGCCATGATTTTATTTTGCTGAATTTATGGAGCTTATTCCACCTGGACTCAGTCACAGCCAGGTATACTCTGAGGATTCAGATTGCATCAGTTCAGCCCGCATGCTGCCCAGGACTGAGAGCTGTCGTTGATTGGTGTATGACACTTCAAACACGAGCAGAGAGATGGAAAAATTAAAGAAAATCTGAAAGCAGAATTCATGAAGCAACCTCACTGTCCCCATCTTGTAAGCATCGCTGCTCTAAACATGGGGCTTTAAAATGCAGACAATAATTTGTCAAATAAATGCCTGTATATGTTGGCTGGGTCTCATGCAGCATAATGACTGAACAAATAAAAGCAGGGCCATATACTGAAGACAGTCGTGGGTATAACTATGTTACTACTGTGTACTGTAGCTTTCATGTCTAATTCAACATGATGTACATCCTGCTTTGTTGTTGTTAATGTAACCAGTAGATGATAAAATATGTTGAATGTCCAATATTCCAATAGTATCAGAAGACTTTGGGAATGGCAGGATCTGAGAACATGGACAACAACAGTGAAATTCACGCCCACAGAGCTGCAGAATTAACAGGCTGCACTGAAGTTGCAGGTTAACAACCTAATGGGACCCAGAGCGTACATTCTTTAAAAACAATAAACCAATACAAAAAAACCCACATTGTGTGCACTTATGTATAAAAAGACAGAATAAGGTCTTTTCATGTCACTGTTCTCTGGTCCAAACTGTCTGTCTCAAAGCAGGTGGGTGTGTGTAACTCCTGTTCACTGAACTGTGTTAAAAAATACAGTTAGATCTTCACTTCAGGCTGGTAGGCTAAAGGGTTCAGTTTCATACGGGCTGGGGATCGCTATCCATTAAATGAGAAGTTCTCAAATCTTCTTTGTCTCTGGAAGGTCTGCAGAAAGACTTTCGGTTAATCCATGAAGGAGTACAAAAGAATAAAGGTCAACCACAGCTGGCTTCATGTTGCATTACTAACACTACATTCACTGTAAACAGTTCCATCCACAACCACTATGAAGCCAAATTTATTAGTTTCAGGGAGCTAATACATGAAGCAATATGATGTTTTAGGAAGCAAAATTAGCTCATGAGCAGCTTTCAGAACATAAAAGGTGAATATACAACAGTATACAGAACATGCATGCCTGTTGTTCTTCTCAAGTCAAAACAAACAGCTTGTTAGACAGCTAGGATGAGCGAACATGGATTCACATTGCAGTAATTAGCTGCTTGGCTAGCATTCTTAGATCACTAATGTAACAAATCAGCTGGGTTAACAATACCACAACTTAATGCAACAGCTAGTGACCTCAAGAGTTAAGTCAGTGGTGCAAAGTGTTAGTGGAGAAAACAGCTTCAAGCTCTCTCGTGTCAGGTAAGAACAACGGGCATCCAGGCCCTCATCTGTTCTACCATTACAAACTCAATGTCTCCCTTTCATTAGACCTACAGCTACCTCTCACGCTGTGACCTTCAGCCGTACAAACAATCAGAGAAGGAACAAATTATGTTTTAGCAACACTGAATAGACTATATTAACATGCCAGGGTAAAAGGGGAAATTCATATTTTCTATTGTAGGCTTTTAATGTAAAAAATAAAGGCGGGAGAATGTGAACACCACTGCTGGCTGAGAATGAACATCTGATATTACTACTGGTATTGCTGGTGGCTCAATATGGACTGAGTTTACACTAGTACATACTGTCTCAGCTTTTAAATGTTAAGATAACTAACTGCCAGCCACATAAGTAGAAGGATTACAACCTCAAATACTGTTAAAACTCATGATGTTAGTGTCAAAGTTGAGCTTTTAGAATGAGAGAGCTACAGACCTGTATACCCTGACATAACAGCTGTTGTTACCAGCTCTCACAGAGACCTGCAGCTCCCCCACACCTCCAGAGCATGAAAAACCTGCTGTCTGTATGTCTAAAAAACCGAGCAGGCCAACTGGGAGAGTCACTGTAAACTCAGAGCCTGTTAGCCTGTTAGCTTGTGGATATTCTTCCTGCTGCCTGCAGCTTATGGAGGCAACTACTTGATACGATCAGTGGTCTGGACCAATATAATGTGGTAAAAATAAGATTCAAACACCCTGGCACTGCTGCACAATCAAAACACTGATGGAAATCATTCAGGGCTGATTCTGTTTTCTTGATTGTATTTTTCAGAGCCAAAATACAAAAATAGAAATAATACATTAAAAAATACAAAAATTAAAATACAAAATAAATTGCTTCTGAGTAATAACTGTGAGGTTTCTTCCCTTGCCTTTGATGTCCATCTGCCATCTAGCCCCTCACCAGATAGATGTGGGTTTTTATTCAGTTATTCTGGGTTTGTTTAGAAACACCACTTCAGTAAATGTTGGGATGTGACTAAGACATGGCTGCTGTTGTGATGAGGGAATTTGTGCAGTGGAATTTCAACAATATAGAAAATTTGACAACAAAGAATCATAAATATGTTAAGTTTGAAAGAACAGCATCGACAGATATTTTAAAAAAAGAGAGAAGATGGGAAAACTTGAGTAAGATACGTATAAAATAGAACATTAGGAATAAAGCATGTCTATAAGATTACAAACTAGGGCTTGGTTTTCTCTCTAGTTGTAATTAATACAGCCACTGGCATTATTGAAGAGTTTATGCTACTTCATCCATACAACAAGGGATTTATACAAACATCCATGAATATAAAGATGTTATAGGAAGTTGCAGGATAGTGATTTTCTTATTTAGAAACCATGTATAATATGTAAAGTTTCGAATCTGACATATGTACCTGACTGACAGGGACAGCTTTCACTACTTTTATCTTGCTATATACTCTTTAGCAATTCAGGAAAAAGGCAACTGCAATCTTCTGCTCCACACAGAGAGACAAAAGCTGCACTGGAGAAAAAAAAAAAATGTAGCTATTCATACAGTGGGCCTCTGTGGGGCCCATTGGGCTGCTGCCTAACAGTGTATCCTTTCCACTGGTCAATGAGATCTTGACAGGCTGCTGCTATCTAATCAACCCCTCCACTATTTTAATCCTCCAGCCCAATCTATTGCCTTCTCCTCTCTGAAAGGCAATCACAGAGTGTAGGGCATTTTAATAGCTATTTGGCAGAATGCACTTGAAGGCACCGTGAGCTCAGTACAAGGATCTTTCATTAGATTGTCATCTTTGAGTGATGTGCAGCACTCTGGATGGCACAAGTGTAGGGGCAGGGGAGGGGCAGCGGAGTGGAGGGTAACGCTGTGACCTTGCTCACAAGATACCTCTGCAGATGGATAACTACAATCACTGCATCTATCCACCTAAGTCGAACTGAGTCAGATATGACGCACTGTCTGACAAGAATGTCCTTTGGCCTTAATTTTAACGGTTTGCCCTTAATGGGCTCATTCAGGACTCAGTAATCAACGTTTCTAAAAATGCAAAGAAGTCCAAATACTGCCGCAGACACATTCCTTGAAGTCTCTATCAGTGTTCTGCAGCATCATGTACAGGACAGCAGGTTTTAGCTAAAATTTTCCCAGTCTGTTCTTCATACCCAACCTTGTCTCCTACAAATTACACACATATATTACTAAACTGTTTTGCCAGTTATATTGTATGCATCTTTGAGGTGCTTCTGTACATCTGTGAAATACAGTGGAATCCCTTGGAGGTGGTGGGGGTGGATGTTAGGCATACAGAGCACACAATTGCCAAAGTGTGACATCTGGATTCCCATCCAGACTTCAGTGGCAAACACAGGTACTATGTTAAAAGTTCAAAGAAGATGGTTGCAAACAGATTGTCTCTTAACAAGCACTGCTGCAGCCATTCTAAGTGGATGTTGTACCGAAAAAATCTCATATCTTGGCGGAATAATAACAACGTTCTCAAATATCATTGTGACTTTACTAGCTGCTCGTTCCTCACCACATTATGTTTGATGTCATGTAAGAGTGCCCTCTTGATTAGTGTGGCAGTAGATCTCGAGCCACAACTAATTTAAGTGAGTAGAGAAACTACTGAAGTAACTCCAAAAAGAAAATTAGGACTGAAAATTAGAGAAAAAGGAACACCGGATAAAAGTCTGTGATCTTTCAATCTGATTAACTAAACCTGACAGTCATTTTTCTTGGATGAGGTGTGTTTTTAAAAGAGCTTAGCCATAGTTAATTTTAACCAGACAAGATAGTTAGAGAGCACTAAATGTGTAATAATATTACACTGTTGGCCATAAAGTTGGAATAAAATATTTTTTACTTCTGTGTCTTCTCCACAAAGGGCTCGCTGGCGTGGTTATCGATCATCTCGTCTGATAGTTAGTCGTGGTTGTCCTGGAGATGTTTGGGGCCTCAAATGACCCTCCTCTCAACCGCACTCTGCAATATTCCAAGGAAATCAGCAATGTTGGCTTGTTTGTGTCCATCCTGTCAGAGTGCAAGCACTCTTTGGTGTATTGCCAGTTGCGTCGGACGAGGCATATAGCCTAGGGAACTTCTGTCAAATTTGGTTGAAAATTAAGCAGCCAATTCTGAAAACGTGGACTTACTGCATCCAGATTTTAAGCAGGAAAAGGACAACACAGCCATGGACTCAGTATGTAATCACTGGACTTGGTCAAACGTGATTACTGATGTGTAGAAATAGGAATAAAAGAGGAATCTGTCTGAAAGCAAAATGATTCCAACTTTATAGGCAACAGTGTATTTAGCTGCTGCTTCTGAAACATCTTAAGAAAATATTAATAGAGAAAGGTAATTTGGTTAATTTCAAAATACATATTTGAATTTCTTTCTTTGTGTTCTTTAATTGTTGATTTTGAAATGTTTTTTCCACCATGTTGATTTGGTTGTGTTTGCATGTAACCAATTTTACTATGTTATGGATTATTACTAAGTTATTATTGGATATTACCAAGTTGTTGTTTTTTGCAATGTTTGTGTTTTATTTTGTTAATGTGTATGTAAAGGGCAAAAACTATTTTATTTCTTTGGATAATAATAAAATATTTTTGAAGCATTGTGGAGATAAATCTGGATTTGAAAGACTACTACTTTTGGAATATATATTGTTTTTACATAAAGGTGGAGCTTTGTCTGTGTTTCTGTGAGCTCATTCAGTTATAAGTAGTGTGTCTGATTTTGTGGCTTCACTGGGAGCATTTTTGGAGCAACAAACTAAATTTTTAAAAAGAAAAGTAAAACGCAAATATCAGGTCCGTGATGGGATACAACTTCAGCTTCCTGCAGGAAAGGCAGATGTCCTACACACCCACCTGCCATCCTGACCTTCACACCATTCTTGTTTTCCACATTGCTGCATAAAGTGCACACCACTGTGCCAGTGATTTCAGATTAGATACTGTAACTAAAGCATGACACAGGCAGGATGCTGATGAAGGTAAAAGCTTATCCTGCCCATCCTCCACCCTGACCTCCACCCCTTTACTTTACACTGCATTATACGAAGGTCACACTAAACACTGTCACTGAACATTGGCATTTAATGTAAATCTCTAACACATATTAACTAAATGTGATTGCAATTTATAGAAGACTGGGTTGAGATTGTAGTGGCATTGGTGAAAAAAACAGGAACTGGTGTGTCACTAATAGCTTCCAATGACTTAACAGCTTTCCTTTTCACAACTGGATGCTCTGCTGTACACACACAGCAGCAGAATGAATGAGGAAATAAAGTGTGCCCTTTACTGTACTGCAAACAAAGTTTAGCCTGTGGCTACAGTCTTATGCATTTGTGCTCAGCTATTTTTTCAAAGTGTAACCAATGCAATTAACTCTTTGAAGCAAACCCAAGTCGACCTCTCTTTCTCTGACAGTACACGAGGTAATGAACGAGCCAAAGGCTAAAGATACGCATGTTTATGGTAATAAAGCCCATGCATAATGTAGCATTGCCATGCAGCTTAGGTCGAATTAATTATCCTCTGCTTCAGGTATCCTTTCTAAGTATGTCATTGCTCTCTTGTTCCTCAGCTCCTGTCATTTTGTATGCATGGCATTGTTACACTAGGTGACAATGTGATCAACCTAAAGGCCTCAGAATGCAAACATGGTTCAGTGGTTTTACAGCAACAGCATGTAAGTCCTACTACTCATAACATACCGTGAAGGGTCAATATTACAAGAAAACAACTAAGCAGAGAAACTTAACCAGTGAGAAACCTGCACACATTGTAAATGAGCAGAAAAATACCTGAAAGTGATGGTGCTGCTGCTCCCACAGGATGTGAATGTTACCTACTCCTCTTGGAAACTGTCTCAGCATTGACAAATGCTTCCTAATCAATCTCTCATCGGTCCAGACAGGGACTCAAGATAGAACTCTGCTTTATTGAACTGAGGTGGAGTCTGGCTCAGCTAAAGCAGTTGAGGGTATTGATCCATCAGTCAATACTCTGCACTATCTGAGGCCAAACCTTTGCTGACTGTTGTTTGTATCTGTTTTGAGCTCTCTTCAGGGAGATTGCTGTTTGGCCTTGGCTTTCATCTTTATATGGTCAGCTGGGATTTTGCTTGAGCTGCACACACTCGGAAGGCTCTCATTAAACAAGAAGACTGTCAGAGTAATCACAACATGCAGTGACACAGTAGTATCAATGGTGAAGCCAATTTACTTGTAGAGCAAATGCTACAATTACACACGCTGACCAGAATGCTGTACAGAAAAGAATCTCAATTATCTAGAGTAAATCTGAACTGAAATGATAATGTATGTGGACATAAAAAAATCAAAAATGATATAAAATAAGCATTACGTTATTTACAGTGTTTTCAAAGACCCTCAGTCATTTACTCTGATTGGTTTGATTTTGGTAAAAATGTCCATTTTGGTAATAACTTTCATACACATCATATCTGTTTATAAAACAAGGTCAACAACAGTCTCAAAGCACCGTAGGTCTACAGCTTGTTAACTTTAAAGTGCTTCTTCAGTTATTTACCTGCTAAAAACTCCTTTCTGTGTATCACTGACCTTTCTAGCTTCAAATAGCTTATATATAACTCTACACTGTTAATGTGGAAGTCCCTGCCCCTCCCTACTTGCTGCAGCTGGAACACAGAAAGAAAGAAAGAAAGAAAGAAAGAAAGAAAGAAAGAAAGAAAGAAAGAAAGAAAGAAAGAAAGAAAAATAAACAAGTCACTTTTGTATTTCTGCGCACACATGTACTCCCAATTAGATAACATGGCATTTACAGTAGTCCTACCAACAGCCCTACATCATTAGCAGTGGGCTAGCAGCAGGCTACCACCAGTCTGAAGACATGGACTCCAAACCATGTACCTGGGAACATTTCATTAATCAATGTATTCCCTGCAAACAAATTCCAGTTCAAGGTTTGACACTGATCTTTTTATCATTCATTTTGATTTAAGGGGTGATTAAAATCTTATATATTAAGATGTATAGATATTCAGCATTGCTGAGGTACTTGATCAAAGAACTGTCTATCATTTATTATCTTAAGTGATAGACAGAAACCAAAATAACAAGGTCTGACTGTTAAGAGGCTACACTGAACAAAGTTGAAAAGCAGTTTTTGAACCAAAGCAGGTCGGGAATCTGTGAGCTCTTGAATAGGTTCCTCAAATACCACAAAATCATTATTCGATTGCCAAATTACCAATACACTGGTGGAAAAAAGTTTTTGGACATCTGATGCGTTTGTGAAATATTACACTAAGTATCACTCTTAGGTCTTCAGGTGCAATTTCTTTTAGTACAGTCACAGCCAAAATGGTAAGCAAATCCTAAAAAGCAATTCAAGACTTAAAATTGATTGGTTCCATAAAAATACATAAGAAGTTTTGAGCGTGGGGCCACCGTATAGCTCACTGAGTTAAAGCATTACCACATGGGCGAAGGTCGCCAGCAGCGGTTGTGAGTTCAAGTCCTGCTCATGATCCTTTCCTGCATGTCTCTTTCCTCTCTACCCCCTTTCACTCTATCTGTCAATAAAACTTAAAAAAAAATCTCCCCTAAAAGAAAACATTTTTAAAAAGAAATGCAGGTTTTATGGCAGGTTTTTTGAGTATTGGGTAATTTTGGTACCAGTGATCCACTAATGAAGGTCATTATTTTTATTAAAAGACACAGTTTTTGTTCACTGTGCTTCGTGTCTTTATAAAGCCAGCATCATCTGAAAGTTCTTCAGAGGCAAAAATGACTAAAACAAGGAACCTAATGCAGGAAACACACCTGAAGATACAGATTCTCAACCAGAAGGGTACAGCTGCTGCCAGATAGCCAGGAAGTGCAAATGCATTCCTTCAGCAGTTGGATACACTCTGCAGAAATACAGATGAACCAACAGCTTGGAAGACAAACCAAGGTCTGGGTGTCCAAGGGTTTCTTCAACAAGAAATTAATACATCGTGATCCACATGTGCAGGGAAAACTGCCGAATGACATCACAGGAGCTTCATTCAGCAGCAGTGGTCAAGCCAAACTGGTGTCCAGTGTTTCACCCACACTGTACGTGCTAATGGAGGACAACTAAATATTAATTTGATGATGTGATGGTTTATTTATTTTGTTCAGTTTTGAACTCATTCTCTGTTATTTGTTGACTTTGATACTGACAATGTTGAGAACTGACATGTTGAAACTGTCAAGAATTTAGTTTTGTTGGTTTTCTTGTAAACAATAAATGAACAAAATCATTTGTATTTGTTTGTGTCTGTCTGATGCAGTCACACCTTTAGAAACACAAAAAAGATTTTTCCACAAATATTTCGTGATAATTTTTAAGATTGTATAAAATTTTAAAGGTGTCTGAAAACTTTTTTCCATCACTGTAGATTGCTGCTATGCTACCATGACAACCACTGCATCAGAATTGGGACTAGTCACTTCATGGCAGAATATCTTTATCCCTATAATGACATATTGTGTATCTGTACATGCAGACAAGTTTTCATTATGTAGAAACAGTAAAAAAACACACGTGAAAGTGGTTGAAATGGTGTCCTTTCACAGTCCCAGCACATTTCAGATATTAGATGTAATGCTGGCTCTGTGTTGCCATGCGGTCTTATTATGTCCTGAGATAAGAATTGCGACCTCAGAGCTCCTTCGCATTTCTAGGGAGCATGGCCAGGTGAGGGAGAGGAGATTGAACAAAGCTCACCCCAGGGCTGCCTCAATGGGGTGATGAACTCTCTTTTCTCCTTTGCCGACAGCACTTTTCACATATTCTGTGTGCAGCCCCCAACCCAGATTCATGCACTGAGAGTTCAGCACATCAGACCCCCAGGACCTGCACAGTGAGAAGTTACGAAGGCATATGAAATGGAATTTACTGGAATAAGAAATTACCCCATTGAAAATGCATTTCACCAGACAGCTGGACCAGTTCTGCAGTCTATCAGAGGGCTGCCACAAACAGAAACACATTCATTCCATTGGACAGTCAGGGAAGAAGAATCTATATGACCAAAGGAGAGACCAGGAACTGAACTTCATGCTCTATGCTACAGTGCCAAACAATGACTCAGCATGTTTTCCCACTGCTATAACTTAATAACTATATGTTTAAAAATAGATCTTGCAGTGTAGATCTTGAAAACACTGCAGACAACCACCATAAATGCTGCACGATATCTGTCACTGTATTTAATGCTATTTCAACAAAGTGCAAAGTCATTATTCCTACGAGATGCGGGTGTCTCAGGCTCTGTGGAATTTAAAAATATAATCATTCCTTCTTTGAGACTGTGTCAGTTGGTTGTTCAGTATAAGCGATAAGTTAATGTTTCCTTGAGAAGGACATCCAGTAGCCACATTATTACCCCTACATATGTCAGGACCAAAGGTGGAACGAGTATAATTTCACATTATATAACCCTCAAAATCTCATAGGGCAGGTTGGGGCAAGAGAGCTGCGTAAGCAAAGTGGTAAGTATGTTTATGTGGAAAGTTGTAGGAGGACAAGCTTCCTCCTTCATAAACCATGTTTTGCCTGAGTCCACATTTCTTCAAATCTCTACAACACACACTATCATGCATCTGATCATTGATCTCTCATTGATGTTTTTGAACCTAACTGAGCAGTTTATTTATATACTAACAAGTACCCTACAGTATGGACCCTACCTTTATGTGTACGGTCAGAACCTATTAAATAGGTGGCTTTGGGGTCCAAAAGTTGTTATTTGAAATGATCTGAGTCCAAAAAGATATTCTACCTTTAAACATCCCCCTCCTACTGTGGGAAACCTATGTATCTACACAGTCTATGACATGATGAGCATGAAGCTGTAGCTTTATGTCTGAAAGGTTAAAGGCCGAACTTGTAGTGCAACTTGTTCTTGTGCAAAAATGAAAAGAAAAGGTGAAAACCAACTGAGAGGCCATGATGCTCCCTGTCATGAAAAAATGTTTTATTCAAGTCTTATCATAAGAGGTGAAAGAACAGAAGAAGATAATAATATGATGTTTTATTACCAAAAGAAAAATGTGGGACTTTAACACCAACCAGCTGTAACAGACACAGATCACTGTTCATGGGTAGAGCCGATTGTAACAGTCAAACTGAGAGAGATCTGTTTGTTGTTTTTATTAAGAATCTTAAACCTCAGGTCATTTGACGTTTTAAAATTTGATTACCTGAGTGGCAGCAGAGCTTTATGTACTCCTCCTGCTGCTGGTTTCAGGGCTCTTACCTGGTTAAAGGGCCCAAACTTGACCCATTAATCCCTCTTATCTAACTCCTGCATCAGATAACTCCTGCGTCTTTTCTTGTACAAAAAGACAATCAAATTAGGTGTCTGTGATTCTCCAGGGTTAATAAGACCTTTGAAGTAGCTTAATGAGCATGATTGCATGATAAGACAAATAAGAGGCCCGGTGTTAATGTATAAAAAACTCCAAACGACCCACTAGATCCATCTGATCTTTGATGCATGTCCACCACTATTTGAATTCCACATTTGTTTCAGTTTGTCTGTCCAGGGATGGAACCCTTTTAATTTAGTTGAGAGAAGCTGATAAGGCATTTTAGCCAAAGCACATTTAAAGAGGTCCGTAAACAAACACAAGGAGAGGACAGATAATCCATCCACGAGCAATTAATTAACTGCTGCAGCTGAGCCACATCCGGACACTGGAGTCACTTTTAATAATGATAGTGAATGGTAGATGAGAGTGATTTGCATTTATTTCATCCAAGGTGTTATTCCATTTATCAGCCCCTTGTCTTCATTTCTCCATTTCTTCCCATATCTCTGTCCCCTGCTCCATCATTCTATCATTCTGTCTGCTTTCCTTTTGCTCATAAAGCTCTGGCTGTACTTTCTTTTCACTGCCCTGCTCCTTTCTTTTAACTTCCCCTCTTCTTTTTATTAAGTCTTCTTCTCTTGAATTCTCCTCCTTTTACTCCGTCCCTGATCATTTTCTGTTATGCACGGGCATCATTTCAGCTTGGGAATGACAGCTTGGCCAGTGGCCATTTTGTTTCACTGCATTCATTCAAGATGACACAGTGTTAAGTTTATCCAATTTCCTGTTTTGTCTTATCTAAATCACTCAGCAGCAAGTCATCTATCTATCCAGCTGACTTCACACCAACACAGACATTGCTCAACTCTATAACTAGAGAAGTGATATGGTGACAGAATAGATAGATGTGATGGTGATGACTGGATGATTCCTTGAAACCCATAATTACATTCACACAATGTGAATGGGACAATGTCTCCTTATAACCAGCACCAACTTTTAATTCATTTCTTCCTTTTAAATCCCTCCAAACACTGGAGTAGTCTGGTTTAACTTCATTCTGCATTTATTTAACCTAAATTACCTGAAAGTAATTCATAAACTGTAAGTGCAGACAGTGACGAAGGACCAGAGGACAGTGGATCCTGCTCCCACCTCACAGTGAATGAAGCAAAACAAATACAGCAATTATAGAAGGCTAGTTAAACCAGGCTCAGACCACAGGGGTTTAAAAATCCTGAAAGATTTTGTGAGAGAAACTTTACTTCAAGGTATATTCTTTTGTCTAATCTCAGACATGCACACCCTGCAAGATTTGAAAATATTGGTGCATCACACACAGCAAGACAGAATTAAGGTGATGAAGCCAGAAGGAGCAACCAGGGATTATTATCAGTTTTAAAATCTGTACCTAGCCTCAAGGGCTAAAATGGGATCTGCTGCTCTGGGCACTAGTGTGACACTTGTAGCAATCCCAGTCTTAAATATTAAAGATGCTCAGCCTGGTTGAGTCTGTGAGCAGTTCAGGAGGTTTAGCACAGGATCTGTGAACCCCTCACATTACTAAATAATCTGGGCCCAACACAGGTTTAGACCAAAATCTCAGACCAGATTTGATCTTGTTCTTGGGAGATGAGATATGGGAAATCTCAGGGTCAAAACTTTTGCACCCTGAACCCAACATCGAGGCTCCCTGTCAGCATCCTTTCTTGTTAGTCAGCAGCCAAGGTATTGAGTACATGCTGTGGCCTGTATAACTACAAGGCTGTGTTATCTAATTCTTCCAGGTATTACAAAAAAGCAGTAAAAGCAGTATGATTAGGATTAACAGAAGATCATGTTCAGAGTTGCAGCTAACAATTATTGTCACTGGCTAACATGATGAACAGCAACAGAGCAACCACCTCATGCTGTGGTACAAATCAGCAGCAAGATTATTATGTCACTTTGTAAGTCCATTTAATCTTACACTGCAAAGGAAACAAAAAGGCTAACAAGGTCAGCTAGGGGGCTGCCACATTGTGCCTGCCCTGAGTTCATGTGATGGAAAGGCGCCTACAGACATCCAAAAAAGCAGTCCAAGTTAAGTCTAGCCCCCAACATCCTTACTCTCACCACATCTGCTCCTATTCTTCTATTTAGCCTTATCCACCTCCCTTCTCCTCCTTTAGCTTTTGAATTCTCTGACATTTTCTTTCCTTTCCTCTTCACATCAGTGACAGGAAGCAGCTGGGAGACATCATTGACGATGATTTGCAACCACATATTCATTTTTTATCCTAAATATATTAGGCCAGGCATCTGGAAGGTCAGCACCGTAATGGCCATTGTATATTTTATGAGCAGCAGGAAGCAAAGCTCTTGGAGTTAATCATGTGGATGAGGGGGTTTTCAGGTAGAGACAAGGGCGCTACTTAAATCATCACATAAGCCACCCCAAAAAGGTCAGACGCTTCAAAACGACACTGAATGCCCTCGAGTGGATAGAGTGGCTGTAATCATTTGGAGCGCCTGCCATTGTCTACGGGCCAAACACATTTGTGGAGGTGACATTGGACATCTACAGTGCATTTCCACAGTTGCTGTGTGCTAGTATAAGAGATTGTAGGCTGAAAGTGTTGCATGCTAGAAGGACATAGGGGTGCAATCTGGTGAGTGATAGCCTGGCATCATAATTTCACAAACCTGAAGCACCTTCAAAGCTACTAAACTGTAAGTCATTTTAACAAAGAAAACGGTAAACATGTCGTCTTCCATTCAGCATTTCCTCTGCAGGTAAATCACTGCAATCTTCTGAGTGCCAAAAATTGTCAGATGAGATGGAATTTTTCAAATATTTCAGAGTTTAGGTTTTGGGATTCAGCATCAAGAGCACTTTTTTTGCGCACTTTGCAGAAGATTGTACAAACTGACAAATTAACAGATATGGACTGACAAAACTGCCTCCTTGGAATTATGCTTGTATATACTAAATTGCATTTCCACTTAAGTTTAGATGGCAACATAATCGCTGGCTGGATTATGTTTAGAGTAAGTGTATTTTTTTGAATGGCTGAGGCATCACTTCTATGCCCACACAAAGCTCACAGCTCTCAAGCAGACTACAGAGGCAGACCCCCATCTGTGGTTTAGGCAACAAATGTGCTTTGGTTACGGTTGAGAAAAGGTGGTCTTGTTTTTATGGAAAAACCAAACTACCATCTTTATCCAACATTTGCCAGCAGCTGACAACATCTACACAGAGCCATTAAAGGTTTATAAATGCCATGGTCACAAGTGGATATTGTAGTGGTGGATCAGACAGCCAGCCAATATAATGTCAGTGAACCAGGCACACTTGTCATCACTGGGTCTGATTATGTTAAACGCATGGCAAGCGATGACATTACAAATGATCATGTCCTATTTTTTAATAGCACCTGACACAAGAGTCACTTTTATTAGTCTGTGTATAGGTCTGTGTATATTGTGTAAAGGAAATTTAGAGATCTCACACCTGAAAATACTGAACTATGTATTACTGAATTATGTGTTAGAACTGTCTTCCATCATTTTTGCGATGTTTGTCCTTTTTAAATTTCCTAAGAATGATGAGATGAGAGGTGGATTGATTATTTTAACATGATAAAGAGGTGAGAATTACCACCAGCACCCACCTCTGCAGTGATCATTTTACACAGAGTAGTTCTGTAAACAGTTGTCTAATCACAGACAACTGCAAATCTCAGATAATCTGCTGTTACTGCTGAAGGAGGCCGAACCAACTGCCTGTCTCCCCAGGGTGAATTTGTACACATAGGTCTACAGAAGTCTACAGAAAAATATAGCTCAGTAGTTTTATTTTAATTTGAAAATGTTCACTGTTTGCCATGTCCAGTTCCACTAGCACTACTTATTCACTGGTACTCTTGGTGGTGCTTGTTTGAATGGTCACATTGGTCAAAGAGAAAAACTTAGCAAGATAGAGAAGGCTGAGATGCAGTGAATCTTACAAATTGGGATCACACTTTCAGGCACTCTCTTCAAATGCATTCATGGTGCTGGAATTTGTGTGCAAATGAAAAATGGCATAACTGACTGTGTGAAGAAAAGGGATATTGAAAGAAGATTTCTCACCTCTGCACACCTGGCCAGTAACTGCTTAATGTGGAAATGTTGGTTTCAGACAGTTATAAACAACTATCAGATGAAAATCCAATTCTGCTGTTAGAAAGGTGAAAGCACTATATGTGAAGCACATTGATGCTCCTTCACACAAGCATTGTATTGCCAACTGCATCTTTCATCTGCCAGATGAGCATCACCTGAAGGGCGCAAGAGGTCCACCCTTTACCTGGGTTGCTCTATGTTCATACTGTGTTATTGCTATCTTGAAAATATTGTCTTCAAGAGCGAACTATGAAACAAAAAAAATACATGAGTAACACACAGCTAGCAGAAATAGATTATAAAACAACTTCACGGAATGAATATGTGTGAAAAAGGTCAAATAGGAGCCCTAAGTTGTCTGAAACGGTAGGCAGGAGAAGAGAAGGCATACAGTTGGGCAGGAGAGATGTAGCCACTTAGCTTAAATATCAATGAGGTCCTCCACTGTGGCAGAGCTGAAGTCCAGTGGGAAATTACACAGCATGGTTATTGGCGACTTAACCGCCATGAAGGACAATGGTCTTCCTTTTCAATTAAACTGAATTAAACAAACACATACCTTCTCTCTCTCCCGTCCTGTGGCTGTACTGAGGCTCAGTGCTCAGACAGGACAGTGTGTCAATAAAGACGTGTGTAATTGTGGCCGTGAGATTAGTAGAATTAATATAGAATTTGTGAGCCTTGTCAAACTTGATTTATTACAGTCCAAACTGGATTCCATCACAGTCAAATATTTTATAAATGTTTGCTACCTTTATAAACAGACATTTGACAAATTCTAGTCAGATCTGCTTTTTGGTGGTTCTCGGTTGACTCTTCACCCTCCTGACCAATTTTCTCTCAGCAGCAGGTGATAGCTTACATTTTCTTCTTGATCATGGCAGTGACAAAACAGTACCATGCACTTTATACTTACAATTGTTTGCACTGTTGCTCTTGGGACCTGCAGCTGCTTTGAAATGGCTCCAAGTGACTTTCCTGTATTGTTCAAGTCAATGATTGGCTTTTTCAGATCCGTGCTGAGCTCCTTTGACATTCCCATTGTAGCGTGTGTGGACGTTTGTATCAAGTGAGCCCTATTTAAATGGCCTCAAAGAAGTCACCAGCTGTGTTCACTCATAATTACTCACAAGAAGTTAAGAGGCCATGCTATGAAGCTCATTTCATTCACACAACTTTCTAAGTCACCAAAATTTCTATTTCATGTTGCTGTATGTATATTTTTGAGCCAGCAGATTTGGTCACTCTTTCTGTTAACCCATAATAAAGTCATAAAAGAAGCAAACTTCATGAATGTTTTTGTGACAAAGAGGTATCTGTTCCAATCACTCTATGAGAGAAAAATCAGAGTTGTAGAAATAACTGGAAACTCAAGACAACCATGACATTATGTTCTTTACAAGTGTATGTAAACTTTTGACCACAACTGTATTTGGCCTCTGATCTCTCCTGGAAAGTGAAGCTCATGACCACCCCCTGGGATGGACACATCCATGATTGGTCTGATTTGAATTTGGCTCCAAAACTTTCTATGTAAAAGAATGCACTGGAATGCAACTGTGGTGTTTTTCTTTATGTGGCCTTAGCTTTATACAACAGCTTTTCACGTGAAAGAAACTATGGCCTAAAAACGTAGGGCTTGTTACTTAATTAATTGTACTCGTTTTTTTTATACTTATTAAGAATTCTTTTTGACAACTTAAGCTGGGCTTTGTTTTTCTATGATTAACTTGAAATTGGACTTCTTAAGTTAACTTTAATAAGACAACAGTGCAAAGATTTTCTTTTTAACTATGAGCTTTGACTCTTCATGTTTTTACTTCAGCACATTTTTGCAATCCAACTATACCAAAGTGCCTCCTTGTCTCTGTGTTCCTGAACCAACTCATCCAGCAGATCATTACAGCTACTCATCCTGCAGCAGCCTCCCTCTCCCTCCATCAAAGACCACGCAAAAATCATTTTCCTTTTGCTAAACGGGTGAATTTATAAATTATAATTGGCTTCAATTCTAAAGTGATTCTAAATTCATCACCTTTCTACCAACTGCTTTCAGTGACGATCACAGTTAATTAGTATATCTGCATTTAATCATTCATCCATTCACTGCCTGTTGTTAATATGGGATAAATTTCGTGCCAGCAGGAAGTGAATTTGAATTCTTTATATCTGAATGTGAATCATTCAATTTGAACCTGAATTGATCGGTTTGAATAATTGCTTTTAAAATCTGAATCTGAATGGTCTAATTTGAAATTGAATCTGTTGGTTTGAATGTGTATCGATGTAAAATTGAAACTGTATTTCATTCAGTTGAAAAATTCAGCTCCTTAATTCAGTCTTACTTTACAGTTTGACTTCTCTCCATTACAATTTCAAATGTACTTATGTTTTATTCCTCTGGATCACATCGGTTCGAATCCCCTCACTGTACTGAAAAACATGTCTTTTATTTTGACCAGCACGTTTGGTTTTGACGTTTTTTGGCGACGTTGTCTTTATCTAGTATCTTTATCTTCACACATGCAGGAAGGTCTGGTCGGGACAAATCTGCGAACGGAACATCTGGAGCCTAAATAGACGGCAAATATTACCAGTTAAACTGAACACCGGGGGCCGGGAGTGATCGCGTTGGCCCACTTAGATAAAGAAGACCTTGCCGAAAAATGTCAACATCACTTGTTAATAAAGTCTATATCATGTCAGTGTCACCTACAGACAGCAAAACCAAACGTGATGGTCAAAATAAAAGACATATTTTTCAGTACAGTGAAGGGACTCGAACCGATGTGATCCAGAGGAATAAAACATAAGTCATATGTTTAACCTGTTGCACCACCGACTGACACAAGACACTGGCTTCACTGAAACAGATCCAGAGCACAACTTCAAGCTTAACTCGGGGTTTATTCACTGAAACACACACAGCAGGACCAGCAGCCTTCCCCATAACAACACGCAGCATAAGAAACTGATCAGATCAAACTGATGTGATGCTGCGTGGATGGCGAGGAGGAGGACTTTGCAGGGTTGTAGCATTTTGACACTGGAGACCGGCCGCCGGATATGTCCCAGTATGCCAGCAGGCCAGTACACCACTGGGCACGTGGTATTTCCAATAATTATTTGTATCGGATGAAACACTGAGCTATCGTTAGCTGATGCTGCTAAAGTCCACAGACTACATTCATTTATTCGGCAAAGACAACGTAAAGCACGTTGCTGTGGAAAAACCGACTTCTTCCCATCTGCGTTTGACTAGTACTGCCTGACGCCAGGCACAAAAAACTGAATTAGAAATTTGAAATTGAAATGAAGAGAAGTGAAACTGAAAAGTGAGACTGAATTAGGAGCTGAATTTTTCAACTGAATGAAATACAGTTTCAATTTTACATTGATACACATTCAAACCAATAGATTCAATTTCAAATTAGACCATTCAGATTCAGATTTTAAAAGCAATTTTTCAAACCGATCAATTCAGGTTCAAATTGAATGGTTCACATTCAGATATAAAGAATTCAAATTCACTTCCTGCTGGCACAAAATTTATCCCATATTGTTACGTCATTGTTGTTTGTTTGTAGTGTTAGTTAATAAATGTTTGTGTATAATTATCGTTGGTTCTACCGTGCATTTCTTTGTTTGGGAACTGGAGGTCAATGAAATCAGAGTTTAGGACTTTCAATGATGAGACTGATCAATACAAATGGATTACATTAATTATTAACATTCAGTCTGAAGTATTAATTAATTTCAGAATAAATATTAGGTGGTGCCCCTGACAAACGAGTGGAATTTTAATCACAAAGTGTAGTTTTCTACATATGTGGTTCAGCCGTGTGAGGCTACACATTTCTGCTAAAATATTATTTTGGCTTCCACGTTTGAGGCTACTTCACTACACGTGTGTGTGTTTTCAGTAGCATCATGTGTAAATGAATGTCGTGATTCTAATTTTGTGTTTGTCTCACACTAAACTGCATCCATCTTCAGAAGAAATCGAAAATAAAACAAAGGCAACCTGATTAAACGCACAAAGCATCATAATTGTATGAATTACTGCATAAAGGTTATCTAATAATAACTTGGCCTGTGTGGAAAAAGTGCCTACCTCTTAGCTGCTCAAAGCAAGAGATAAAAACCACTGTTAACCCAGAGGACAAACACACCCTGATTACTCTTCAAATGTTGTGGAGAATATTCTTTAGACTGATGGGTCCAAAGTTGAACTGTTTGGAACATAGGGGTTCTGTGGCTCAAGCCAAATACAGAATTCCATAGACAGAGCAGTTTATCTATAGGGTCAAGTATGGAAGCAGCAGTGTAATGTTGTAAGGATTGTAGTTGCTGCTTCAGTGATGTGGCAACTTGTCAGAATTGAGGGAAACATTAATTCTGGTCTCCGCTGGATAATCCTAGAGGAGAGAATCAGATAACATAGGCTACTTCAGCTGCTTAGATTGCTTGGGCAGGAGATGCGATGCTGACATCAAGAGCAGGGTATGTTCAAGACACCAGATAAATGTGCATAAAAACAGCACTAGCTAAACAGTCTTTTGTGTTGGAAAATGACATCACCATCCACATAAGACCTTCTAAGGAAGTTAGGAGATCATCTGGGAAGGTTACAGTTTTTAAAGTCCATGATGAACACAGACATTAGAGGTATACAGAAGATTATCAATAGAGTGAACTCTCGTCTTCCTGGCTTTATTTTTTCAAATTAACAGCAAAAATTTCAAAGCAATTGTATTTTTCTAATGATGATGATGATATGTAGTTAAATAATCCTAAAGCAGAGACTGATAAAGTCTCTAAAGTATATTTGGTGACCTTAGGAAGTCTGCAGTCAGCCTACTCATCCGTTTGAAAGATGTTTTATATTTGCTCTTTAATTGTTTCAAAGAATAGGACTGGAACTGTCAGATAAATGCTTCATTAATTTAATGGAATACACAATAGTATACAATCAGAGCTATCAGTGGGGTAGTGAAATTAATAAGCCTGTAACTTGTACACTTACACAGTCAGAATAGTTTCTTTTCTTTGTTTGGCCAGCTTGACTTCCTACTTTGGCTGCAGCAGACGTGTATCTTTTGGCCTGTATCATATTTTCCATGTTTGCGATGTGAACACACTTGAAGCCCTTGAACGTATTGAGTTGATAACCAGCTTTATGTGAGTGCTTAGCCTTACTGCGGTTTTTGGTTTATTTAAGCCAGATAGTGAAAACATATCCCGAGTATTTTGAACATGTTTACTGGCACCAGCTCAAGAAGGCAGTAAACCATTCTACAATAGTTGGACTTCACTTTCCGGGGAACTGTCATGTTATCAGTGTTCATACACAGGCTATGGGGCAGACCACTGCAACTGAACTTGACAAAAGCAACTAGCTTTCATGTAGAGGTTACTGTTGACTTTAACTTATTTCTTCTTCGCCACATTCCAAACATGCAGATTAGTATTTTATTTTACATTTTGTTCTGTATATATAAGCAGACAAAACACATACATGGTGAATTGCAAAATGTGAAAATCTGCAGCCCTGCTTCTTTTCCAGGTCTTAGCAGTGCGTTTTACAGCCTCACTTTGTTAACATGCTTTCTTACTGGTTTGGTTTCAAGGATGTAAACAACAAGAATGTTTCACAATGTCCAAAAGTACCGTCAAAACCTGTTTTTAATCATATACAAAACATGAAGGGTGTCTTTTGTCAAGTGATGCAATAGCCTATCAACAGCTTTTATGCAATGTGAATTGACTACAGGATTAAGAATTGATTGACATATACCATTAATAAATATCATCCTCTGACAGACAAATGATAATCTAAACATGAGGACAGTGTCCCTCTTAAGCTCATAATTCGAAGAAGTTTTATCTTAGAATCATAAGCTGGTCTGTCAGATGTGAGAGGAATATTAAAGAATGTTTCAAGTTTTAGATCTATCTGTGAGATGATGAAATATTCTCCTAAAACTCTGACACATGATATAAAGGAGAACAGACATAATTGAACTGTATTTTTAAAAAGAACACTGAATTGCTCTCCTGTCAGAGCAGCTGCTCTGTAAGCTGTATATCTCTGCACTGCCGGCCTGGAGACGACTATTGTTGATGAAAAATTAAAATGCTAATTGAGGCCATCCATCTGACAATAGACCAACACCATGATTGGTGTTTTAACGGTTTAAACAGGGACGATGTGGACACAAACGGACATTGTCGATGTCTGTCCAAAGCCATTACATGCAAGGGACAACACGGTGTCTGCATGAATAAAAACTAAGCCTGGCATAGGTCACACACACTATTGATTATGGTGTCAGCATGTCACCCTGCTAGAAAGACAATCCATATAAATGCCTTAACAACATGTCCATGGAGCTCACGCTGTCACAGTCCGGTTTAGACGTATACACTGTACTGTGCAAATGTTGTAGGGGCTAAATGTGAAATGTGGACCCTTTCAGTTTCAATTTATCAGTGAGCTTATTTGGGCTTCAAGTGAAGCTGCAGAATAAATCTTTGATTTAAGAGTATAAACACCACGTACCGTGATAGATTATAGTTTGTGGAGTTTGTGTGTGTGTGTGTGTGTGTGTGTGTGTGTGTGTGTGTGTATTAATGTCTCATATTTCCCTACTCTACATTTTCTGTATATGCTTCACAATTAATATAAATTTTAGGCTTCAAGTAGCATAATAATTTAAAAGAATTGCCTAAAATAATAAAGAATCACTTGATAGTACAATAAAATACATACGCCTGTAATTTACTGTAGTAACTGTCTGAGGGTTTTAGAAACTAGAAAAGGCAGTAGATGCTTGCTAAATAGGAAATGCTTGTGTGTTTTTATGTGAGACAATGTGAACAAGCTGTTAGCAGTGTGGAGGTATCCCTGGTGACTGTACACAGATCTCCTTACTGTGAAGCCACCGGCCACACAGCCTTCAATCCTGAACAGAACAGGACAATTTCTGTATTCAGGGTTACCAGTGGTTACTGTTACCTTAGCAGGCAACAAGATACAACATGGAGTAGGTCGTCTTTAGATTTACAAGGAGGTGAAAGAAGTTTGTAGCTTTTGTTTTTAGCTTTTTTAGGTTTGGTTGCATTAGTTGCAACTGCCACAGTTGAGTAATTTTCCATCTAAACAATAACAAAAATGTATTAGTAGCAGTAGGTAAGTAGGACTTTTCAGGCTTGCCAAAGTGTATGAAGCAGACTGCTTACACTGGGTGGATGTTGAACTTACCTGGACCTCCACTCCATAGCCCATATAGACGGTGATGATGTAGCTGCAGTCCACAGTGGAGTGAAAAGCAGAGCTGGACTGTGGTGGAGCCTCTATGTATCCTTCTGGCCTGGTCAGGTTCAGCTGGCAGGGAACTGCAGGGACAACCACAGCATGGAAATGAGCCTGATGGAAGCAGTGTGGCCATACTCACACTGATACGCCATTCATATTTCAAATGCAAGCTGGAGAGCCTTCATGTGGGCTGGTCATGGATGGGTCTTTTCTCCTCATAATTGTACTCATGGTAATGATGAGCAGTAATATTAACCTATGACTGTAATTTTACTATTCCTGTCAAAATGAGTAAGTTTGTGATTTTGCAGGAATTGAATGAGATTAACTTACTGACTGTTTTCCATGAAAGACACCGTAGATCATTTGTTGAAGTAGCTGATTATGACTTCTAGTTTCACTGCATTGTTAAGAGATCCCCAGCTATTTAGTGATGCAGCATTAGTTGTTTCAGCTAATGCTCCAGTATTTTGTTCCAGTGATACGACCCATAGTAATTATAACAGGAGCAAAGAACAAAGTCACATGAAGAAGTTCTAAGACCACAATGTCGGTACAAGCAGGGAGTTGAGATGGATGACTGGGTCAACAAAACACTGGACTTTGTGTGCTTTAACCATGACCATAATATTGCAGCCTTGACAACAAACATTCTCCAACTAGAGCAGCAGGAAGCTTAGTGTAACCCAATCTATTATGTTTTCCTGAATCAAATCATTCCTAAACACAACCAGACCTTTGTCATAGCAATGTGTCATATTAAAGCATAAGATTTTTCAAGGGTGAGTCTGTAGAGTTTTTCTGTTGCATGTCTTCTGGGTTAGGGACAAAGGAGTGACAACATGTGAATGTTTTAATTGGAAGATTGGTTAAAGACGTAGCAGTCCCTTGTGAGTATCCCGTCGTGACACTGCTGTATGGGCTCTAGCTTTCTGATAGACAGCTTGAGATAGTAGTAAGAGGCATAGATATACAGTCAGGTGATCTTGGTGGTCAGAGGTTTTACTGACATTAGCTGACCTGGCTGTGACTGATCACAACAAACCACCTCCAATGTGCTCCTGATTCAGATCAGATTTCCACATACAGATCACATGCCAGTACCAGGCATAAATGCTTTGTTATTCTTGTTTGAAGAAGTCAAATTGAGCAAACCAGAGTGCATGAGTGTAAGCTTTTGCTCACACTGCAGACTGTACTTACGGTACAGTCATGACTTTGAAGGGTTTCTGCCTCTCTTGCTGCCTTTCTAAGCAGCTCAGCCCTGGGACGGGACAGTTGAGGATAGAATACTTCCAAGTGGCCTTCAGGGGGTTTCTGCTCTACCACCTTCATTCCTCTCTGAGCTAAAAAGTAAACTTTTGCTGAAGTGCTTGCCTATGAAGAAGAACATCCTCTCGGTGTTCCCTCGGAATTTCACCTCAGGGAGTGTCCACTCCAGCATTATTGCTGCACTACAGTGGTGTCATTCACTCTGTGCCTGGATGTCTTTGTTACACTGGGACTTGGGGTGCAGCACTGTTAGTCTGTGCTCTGCCCTGCTGTCACCCTGCACACAGATGAGCTGATTAATCAAGCTGCACCCACATTACTCTTCCTGACCTGCAAAGTCCAGGAGAAATTACCACCCTTATATTTATTTTCCCCATCCCCACTCTTCATAACCAACAATCTCAGGGTTGTTATGCTGCAGTCCCCATTTGGACCTCTTGATTAAGGGTTAGTGATGCAGTGATGCTCTTGTAATTTATTTCAGCCCCATGGCTGTGTGATCGTGAGAAATGCAAATAGAGAACATATTAGCTGAAGGTATGAAGGCTGCATGGGTGCCTTTGAAAGAGATGAGCGTCCTCGGATAAAGTCTCATAAGAGAGAGGAATGCTGTGGTGTTGGGATGCATCTTAGTTTTGGTTGATTCCAAATAAAATGAAGGATTAAGCAGAATATTTTTTCAAATGTGTTTTAAAGCTTAAAAATGAAGTAACAAATGTAGATTTTTTATTTGTTTGGGGTTGGCAATGTATGAAATGTACACAACAATACTAATAATAACAATAATAATAATAATAGGAGGAGGAAGATACCTATATTTAAGATGAAAAATGTGGGCATATACGTAAGCACAATTAATTATTGTATCCAGATATGTGCTGTGATGACTGAGATATGTGACTCTCGGAGAATAACATCTTCCCATCTGACTGAGTTGAGATAACCAAGGATTTCTAAATGTAAATGCTGTTAAAAACCTTAATATTTACTCTTCCTTTGTCACCTTATTATAGATGACATCATTCTTATGCTGTTTGGCATATTTACAAAAGCATGATGAGACTGTTTTTACCTGGACTCTGCATGGTGGTGATGATGGTGGTGGTGGTGATGGTAGTGGTGGTTGTCTCTTCTTCATCACTGCCTGGCCTTATATCTTTCTCCCTTGCAGCAGTAGCAGCAGCAGGGATGATGCTAGAATGTTCGGGGTCTTTCAGAACTGTGCTGCTCACTGGAACGTGGGTGTTGGAGTGAAAAGCGGCTGCTAATGCATGCATGGTGAGGGCTGCTTGCATGTTGGAGCTTTCAGCACTTTCATCTGAAGCTTTTTTATTGCTCTTATCCGGCGGAGTACCAGATGGCATTTTAGAGAAGGTGGACTGAGAACTGGATCCTCCACTGTCTTCAAAGTAGTGTGACTGACCGTGAGGGCCGAGTGGGGCCTGGTGCTGGGGAGGGTTTCTGTAGAGTGGGTGGTGATTTGGGACATTAATGGGCGAAGCAGTGGTGATCATGGGGAGCCTTCTGCCTGTGTCCTGGGTGGTGGGATACAGGTTTGCCCCACTCTCTGGAGTGCCCCCCGGTGTGATAGATGGACTGTCCTCAGAAGCAGAGGCTGCAGAGAATGACAGAGAATTATAGATGTGGTTAGATGGGTGTTGATTTATACCACAGTCATCACTTGGTCATCAGGGGTACAGATTTCTGGCCTCACTTTCCTGCCTGCTCTCTGCTCTGGCTCTCAAACTCTCCATCCATAGCCATTAACACACTGCCAGTCTCACTGTCAACTGGTTAGTGATGGAGAGTGATGTAGCGAGCAACCAGCCTGAGTCAAAACACATATCTGCAAAAGCCTGCAAGCAAAAAACACAGTAGTATCTACAGGAGCTGCGTTCTAGATCTACTCATCTTCAACAGCTTTAACAAGGTAACATGACACCGTGTTAGTTCCCTCACTGCTTTTCTTTTAAGCTTTTACATTTGTTGGAAAACATTCAATTTAAAATAGTCATCATTATTTTCCTTTACACCACAATTCTTTTTAGATTTTATGGGAACTTTTAAAATAGGATTTCTTTTAAGTAGAAATTTCAAGCAAGTGTTCTAGAAAGGTTGCGTTTGGTCTTTATTTATTATAACATGAACCAACTACGTAGTTTGCTTGTTGTATGCAACAGAAATACTACATTGCATTACTACATTACTTGCTTATACCATGATTTAATATGTACAACTGTTTCACGTGTTACACAGTTGTAGTTTACTTTCTCGTACCATAAAACAGTGTGTTTAGATATGAAGTGATCCCCCCTCATATAATATGTCAGTATTTGGTGGCTCCACAACAATTTCTGTACCTCTCTAAAACCAGCAATGTGACTTTCATGCCCACTTCAGCTTCTATCTCAAGCTCTCTTTATTCATTCTTCACACAACTATTTATGTTTTCTTTCATGTGGTGCAACGCTATGAATGCCATTAAGTAGGCACTAAGTGGAAGCATGCGCTGTCACCCCTCTGTATGATGCCTGCTTTCTCTCCTACTTTCAAGTGTTGCCATCGTGAACATTTAGAAACCCCTTCAGCTTTTTTTATTTTTGGCCTTTTTGCCTTTATTGGAGGACAGGACAGTGGATAGAGTCAGAAACGGGGGAGAGCAGGGAAAGACATGCAGTAAATGGCCAAGGTTGGACTCAAACTCGGCACAGCCGCTACGCCTCTGCACGTGGGTCACGCGACATAACCACTAGGCTATCTGGGCACCCAGAAACCCCTTCAGCTTTAATGGCCAAGTACGTAAACAACATCTGTGCTGAACTTGGTTCTTTGAGCTGGGTTGTGTTTATTGCAAAATAAAATTTTGTTAAAAAACTAATGTGGTACAACTGCTCTTAATGCTCCACTGTTCAAAAATCCATTTTACTGATTTACTGTTGAATTCAGGCCTCAGGTGAAAATACTATAAGGAAAGACTAGAAGTCTATTTTGGGGCTCTGCTATAAATGCTGTACTCGATCTTGCTGCCTTAAAGTAATAATTTTAACTCCATGCCACTGTAAGCTGTGGATGTGTGTAAATAATGGCTGTACTCTATGTATATAATGACCATGTGCTGGCCAACCTCATTCCTCTACTCAGAAGAATTGGCCACTAAATTTCAAACATTCAACAGTTTTCAAATGCCTTGTCATTGATTTATCCCACATTTCAAAATATAAGTTTTATTTTGTGGAGCTGCAGTGAATTGACAGCAGAAAGTACAACTTAGCCAGAGAATAAATCTGAAATTCACTCACCCTCTTTATCGCTCCCTGTTCACTGCTCTGCTTCACTGTACTTCAATCTGACATCAAGGCAGAGAGGACCTGTCTCATGTTTCTGGATGGAGACAGGATTCACTCACACAGCTCTGCACTCCCTAAAGCAAAGTCATTCTATCTTTCAAAGCTGATTTTTAGCCACATTTTCTTTCAGCGCTTATTCATATGGAGCAGTGCTATGCTGTGAGTCGACTTGCAGACTGGAAACTTCTTGTATAAAGCCAAGCCGTACCAAACCCAAACAATTCTCATAAATTGCTCACATCAGTGGCTTCTTTCCTCCCCATCCTCCTCGCAATGAGACTTAATATTCATTCCTGAG
Source organism: Dascyllus trimaculatus (assembly GCA_024666655.1). Classification (NCBI taxonomy): domain Eukaryota; kingdom Metazoa; phylum Chordata; class Actinopteri; family Pomacentridae; genus Dascyllus; species Dascyllus trimaculatus. The sequence continues at coordinate 2,024,280 of CM045453.1, read as the reverse complement.
GAGATTTGATGAGCTACTATAATTCACCCAGTATAATGATCAGTGCTCCCCTCCCAACTGCACCTGTGAGATCTAATCTGAGACCCCTTCAGGAGGCTATCATCCACTGAAGGAAGTCTTATGTTTCCTTAACAATGCTTCATTTACACCATAATAGCTCTCACTCTCTGCCGGCTAATAGCTATCTGCTCCAAACAATCAGGCTTTATTGTAGCTGTTCCACTTCCCACCCAGCACCTCGCCTGTCAAACACACACACAGCTCTTTGCACACAACCATGCACAAGAAAAATAAGGAATTAGTTAGAATCCCAAAATACTGACTGGAGGTCTGTCTTCACCTTGCTGCTACAAGGTGTAAAAGACAATGTACAGACTCTTTGTAAGGTAAATCACCTGTGTGTTTTGAACCTGACAGATGCTGTCAGAGGAGATGGTAATAGCAGATGGACTGCACTTACTTAGACCTTTTACTTTAACAGTTTAAAGTGCTTGACCAAATTTTTGCCATCTAATTCACCTATTTACATACCAATGACAGTAGATCTGCCATGCAGGGTGCTCACCAGCCATCAGGAGCAACTTAGTGTCCTGCCCAAGGGGACTTCAGCACGTGGGCAGGAGGAGTCGGAAATTAAACTGCCAACCCTGCAATTAGTGGACAAGCCACCCTACCATCTGAGCCACAGCTGCAACAGCTTTAAAAGGAGACAGCTTTGAAAAAACACATTTATCTCAGCCTAACAAAACATGACATATCTGACTGACTGGGTGCTGAAAGTAAGCTGGGTTTTACATACAGCATGAGATGCTTACGTTTACATTTGTTCCACATCAGTGTATACAGTCAGCACAGCCATAAACTCTGGGTGAATGAACACAGACAGTTGGAACAAAAAGGAAAAATAACAAAACAGAGACTAGTCACTAGTCTTAGATCGTGTCAAACTCTAAAAGATGCTGGACTGTGACATTCATGTAATGCAGCCTGCTACACTGTAGTTCACCCAAATGCCCACATGTTAAAATACACTCTGTACGACCAGTTTGTAAAGGCCTGATGACATCATCAGTGTTAGAACAAAAGTGATTTTTATAAAGGGAAGGGAAACATATCATCTGTATTTTAACTGCGGCTGTGTGACAGCTTGAAATAATACTGTCTAAAGTAAACATGTCATTTAAATGATTTCAATAAAAGACACAGACACAGATTTAAGTTAAAGCCCAAAATGATGCCACACAGCTCAATTATTATTCATATAAACTCTGCACTGTGCAGAATTCAGAAGTCTTCCTCGTCCCCTTCTTGTGTTTAGTTATCCTCATTAACATGCACACTGATGCTTCAAGGTGCTCCGGTATCGAATCAGATCATCTTACTCGTGTAATCTTTAATGTTCCATTGCATATCAGTCTTCAGTTAACGCTCTTAAGGATTCACTAATAATAATGTAGCACTTCACATGCCACAGAGAACAGGAGAACCTCACCATTCTTAGAGGTTAGCGAATTTTGTGACTGATGAGGGCTGTTTTTAATCTCTACATACATCAACGATTTGTGTAATATAAATTTTCTAGTTAATAATTGAGTAGTCTTGTTAAAAAGATACAAAACATCCTTATGTCACTTAAACAAATATTGAGGATAAAATCACTTAACAACATGTGTTAAGACTAGTGCAAAAATGCACCTGTAAAATGTGGCATCAGGCTCCAAAATCAATATTCAGTATCACTCTGTAACAAGAAGCTGACATCTGAAACACGCCTCAGTTATGTTTCAGGAGGTCCCATCTCAATCTGTGGGTGTCAGTGTGTAATTAACTTCAATTAGAAGCACAGTGACGGCTGTGAATTCTTTCACAGACTTGTGTTAATGTTGGTGTCAGTTTAGCTGTGAGATAAATAACCTGGATGTCTCTATAGCTACATCCACACAACTGTGTTTGCACTTTAAACAGCAATATAAAATGAAAAAAATCTCCATCTACATTAATGTTTTAGCACCATTTCAGAATCATTCTCCATGCATGCTAACAGGCCTGATGCAGATCTCAGGACCATTCCTGTACACTAGGCCTGCGGGGGCTGGTGAACATAACGCCGGGGCTTGCTTGGTTTGTTGCAGAACATTCTACAGAGGAATAACAGCAATGGCAAAAAGGAAGACCAGAGATTTCCTGAACTGCACAACAACTGCTAGAATAGTCACAAAGGTCAGCAACACGTGTAATTCATTATCCTTGTTTAACTAAATACTGAAAGTCAAGTCATGACAGGAGCGTGGTGAATGGGAGGATGACACGTCCTGACAGTTTAGACCCAATCTGACAGCCAACCTGGGAGTCTATGCCATGGCTCCTAAATGTCTCCAGTTCTGACTGCCTTGGCTAAAATGCAAATCTAAATGCAGTGAAAGTTTTGCATTTTAAAATGAAAATGTGTCAGTGTGAATGATGCCTAAGGTTGGATACACCAACAGCAAGATTGCAAGCAAGGTGAGGAATTAGCGGCAAGTCCTGATGAGTTCATCTGTTTCTGAAAGTGGACCTTGTTCAGCTGTTCAGTCATCCAGCCTCAAAGCTATTTCTGTATGTAGTGCTCTCTCAGAACTGACCTGATGTCTACATGTTTTAAAATGCAAATAAGCACATTTGCATTCTCATCGCTAATTCTAATGTGGCATAAAACAAATTCAAAGACAGGATGAATGCATGCTCATAATTTACCTTCATCAGGAGTGATATTTTTCAGTCCTGAACTTATGATGAAGTGTTGTACTGATAGGAACCATGGCTCATGTTCCAGATTACTCTAACTGCTCAGGGCTTGCATACATTACCAACTGCAGCGTCTGTCTATAAATGTCCAGACTTCACCTTTAAGCCTCTGCACATGGTTCACCCACACAGGTGTTTACACTCAGGCTGCCTGATCAAACCTTGACTTGCGACTGTGTGGGCAGACTCTGTACAGACTCTGCTTGACTGGAATTTTCCTCACTTTGCGTTAGCTACATCTAAGCTGTAGTTTAACCAACCGTGTCCTCAAAGGTGCACTGAAAAATCCTTTAGTCATATCGTTGTCCTTGCTGCCACCCACTGCCCCGACCTTTGTGAGTCTTTTGCATGTTGTCTTGCCATGTGAATTATATAAATGTTTGGATCTATGTAGCTTTACATGCACAGAAAAAATAACTTGGTAAGGAACTATTTTTGGTACATATCTAAAGGCCATTACTGCAGCTGAAATTTAAATTAGACTACAGACCTGTACACTATTTGTGATCACAATAGCATAAAACAAAGTATGATTGAAACATTGTTTATAATCTTATCTGTTTGTATTATTATTACATCTTATTACATTATCTACAGCCAGTCACTATTCCTCCTGTTCTTCTTTCTCTTTTCACCTTCTCTTTGACTCTCTTTCTCGTTATACTTTTTTTGGACTGTTGCTGGTCTGAGCTGTGCCATGTGTGGACATCGAGTGTCTTCTTCCATGCAATGGTGCTGTCCAACATTACCGTGTTTGCATAGTTTACACCAGATACCAGCTAATCATGCGAAGCTGACCATCATGGTGACTATAACAACAACAACAGATGCTGAGAGAAACTAAAAGAAAAGAGCTGGTCTGGGCAAACAGGAATGGTCTAATACTGTAGTATTATGTGGAAACATTATGCATCGTTTGTGTCCATCAAAATGAACTGATCAAACTATTAGTCTATTAGACACACAAGTAGTTATCAAAGGCACATTATGGTCCAAGAAACACCATTTTAAAAAGAAAAATGGAACAGACAAGCCAAATGAAGCAATAAAACATGAGTCTTGTAAATAAAATAAAAAAAAAACACTCCTTCAAATCATGATATAGATATAACATATATCATAGCTTAGCCCTAAATACACCTTGGCTGCCCACATGACCATGTCCACTTGGTGCTCTTCTGTACTTCACTACAGTTAATGTATTTAGAATTACAAGTGCAAACTATATTTTATATTAATGTAATTAGGAAATGTTGTTAAATACCATATTTAGGCAATTTGCAAAATGATTGACTTGACTTATGTCTAGGCACATTAAGCTTTGGCAAAGATATAAACATTGATATAAACTGGTTACATGAGTCAAAGTGCTGCACTTGACACACTTTTTCCCTCCCTGTGAATGCAGAGATAAATATAATGCTTCATTCACTCATAAAGACATTGCCTCTGTGCATAATCAAGCAATTATGGACGCCTAGGAGAACAACTCAGTCCTATATTCACCTATTTTCTAGGAGACAGGGTTGGTTGGACTGAATGACAGAGCAATGCACTGTGGTCAAAGTCAAGTTCTAAACTGATATTTACATCCCATCAGTTACCAGAATATCTGACACCACCATAAGGCCTGTGTTAACCAATGTGCAACTATTTAAACTTGACATGTTTAGATGTTTTTCCAATAAAAAATATTCCTTTCTTCTCTTAAAATGGCTTTAATGTAACTTGACAGTCTTGCCTCCTTTAGAAAATCATCACCTTTCTCTCCATTCACTTCTCCACTGCTCGCTGCAACTCAAGCACATCAGCTCACCCACGACTCAGCTCAAATTACTCAGCGCTACACAGTGGTAATTTAGTCATTTATGTTTGAACAAGAGACTGATTCTGAGGAAACATGCTGATACAGAAAGCCCCGCCATGCAAGCTGACAGGACTGAGTCCTAAATCTAAATCTAAATCAGGGTTTTTCAGACTGTCATCAGTAGACTGCAGTTTCAAGGTGGAAATGCCCAGCCATGGTGTTCACTGCTTTCTTCGCTCATAGTGTTTCTTCCATATAAGAATCACCATATGGACATGTTAACAAAGAGGAAAGAAACAGTTTTTAATTGGCCGGGATCTTCCATCTTCTAGGCCACTGAGTGTCCAAGATGTGGAAGGCCTGCTTGTTGGCCAAAAATACTTGACAGCTTAAGAATTGATCAAAGCAGCACATTAACACAGTGTTCAAGCCTCTCTTCATGTCAAATATTCATCTCCACAATGGAAATGGTCTGTGTCACTCCTTTCTTTTGCTTTTGCTTCACTTCAGGGGCAGTTTTCTCGACTTTGTGATGCCGCAAAAGGACGAATGTGAAAAAAGGCAAAGCACCTTAAGGGACACTTTGATGTCTTTCCCCTGAGCTGTCAAAGAGCCACAACAGATTTTAAGCCCCTCTTTGAATAAACCATGATTCCAATACAAATCCCCATCATTAATGTTCAGAAGAGTTTACAGTAGGAGAGTGAGCATCCGGGAAGAAAGGCTTCACCGTCTGCCTCCAAAGCCTGATCATTGGATTATTTTTTTAACTCTCCTGGTGGATCCATAGTCTTTCAGCTGAACTGCAGTATATTTAACACCTTTCTGACTTAATAAGTTTCCATATCTAGTGTAGATGAATACATTTTTGAGCTGTGAGGAGAGAAAGTGAGTCTGAGTCTGCTCCTTACATATATATACATATTTTAGCAACCAACATCAGTGCACACAGAGAGGGTGTATTTTTTTCTCCCTGAAATATTTACCTTTATTTGTCTGCCAACAGAACAAAACAGAGCCCTTATTCAGTCTGTGTGGCAAGATCAAGCAGTTGTCTGTGAAATGAACTTTAAAACAGGCATGAAAGAAGAGGAAGAAAGAAGAGAAACAAACTCTTTCTGTGCCTTTTAATAGGATTTCTTTGATTTCGACTTCTCCAGCTAGATTGGCTGACCACTTACTGTGAGTGCAGGACAAGAAAGGACATGGAAGCATTGAAAGGATTTCAGCAGGCAGCAGCCATGTGTTTCTGACACACTGTAGCTATGGTTGTGAAAGGGTCAAGAGGGAACATGAATGTATGCACCTTTGTCCTTTGAAGGATAATGGATATAGGATAATGCAGAGGTAAATAATGTCTATAGTTTTCAGTCTACTCCAATAAAAGCAAACTAAAACAGTGGCAGAGTGTCAAAGATTACCCTGGGCTGGAGTGAAATATAAAGAACATTCTTACAGCACTGATTCCATCAATGTCAGACCATAGTCACCACTCGTCAAAAACAGAAATAATGTTTCACTACTAATTTCAATGGCATAAACTTGAGTCATCATTATTTTGATCACTGCCAAGCTGCTGTCAGTGAATAAAAATGAAAATAAAAATCTGAATGATATTTTTAAATGTTGCACCACAAACAAAATTCCACTCAGCTCCATTGTACTGGTGACATTTCAGGCTTAGGTGTCTCAAAAAAGTCCAAGTCTAAATAACCAGACGCACGAGAAAAAAGGCAGGCATTCTCATTTTTGTTGTATTTTATTTCTGCACTCTCTGTTGAATCTGGGATCCACTGCAACATATAGGTTACAATAAACTGTACTTTACAGACATGCTTTAAAATTACGTATGTGATACTGTATGTTCCATGGTTGCACTAATGCCACTCATTGCAAGTACTTCAAAAAAAACTTCAAATAATATTCTACTTGATCCATCAGAAAAAAAACTTGTCGTGAGCATAATCACTTTGTTCCCAATGATCTCACAGTAAACAGTGCTACACACAATCACAACAAGACTCCAGAAGACTGAAATAATTCTGGCTGCTGCTGTGCCCCATGTATAAACTAGAAGCCTCTCTTAGGGACAGAATCAATCTTGTGTGATGCTACAACTGTTAAATAAAGTCAGTGAAAAGAAGCTTCATTTTACATTTGTTTTCTTTTTGACTCCAAAGAGTAAAAAGAAGTTAAGAGACATTTTCCAGCTTTACATTTTGCTTGCAGGCTCCTTGTCAAGGTGCCAGGTACAAACATTCACTATCAGAAGGTAGGGCAGCAGCCTGAGATGCAAAACACAGGGCATAGAAAATCTAGAAAGCAGTCACTGCTTCTAGTAAAGCCACTTTTTTTGGGCCATTATGCCTCAGGTGCTAGAGCAGGTTGTCAACTAACGGAATGGTTGGAGGTTCGATCTCCGGCACCTTCACATGCCAAAGTGTCCTTGGGCAAGACGCTGAACCCAAAGCTGCTCTCGATGGCAGGCAGGCACCTCGCATGGCAAGTGCAGACCATGACTCCGTGGTAGCGTCTGCTATCTTCCACGCTGTGGTCTGCTGGAGAGGTGGCTGCACTGACAGGGACAGGAAGAGACTCAGCAAACTGATCAGGAGAGCGAGCTCTGTCCTGGACTGTCCACTGGACTCCATAGGGGAGGTGGGTGAGAGGAGGATGTTGGCCAAGCTGACATCTATCATGAACAACCCCTCTCATCCCCTGCATGACACTGTGGGGTCTCTGAGCAGCTCCTTCAGCAGCAGACTGATACACCCACGGTATAGGAAGAAATGCTACTGCAGGTCGTTCATGCCATCAGACTATACAACACACAACACTAACACAACCTGAACGTGTTGTAGCTTTTTGCAGCGCTATTCATCTACTTGCACTATTCACAGCTGATGGAATCAGTGCTGAGAAAAGGACAATATATTGAATTGTTAAGACAATATGTTTACATTTTTTAAATGAGCACCAATTGTCCACATCAGATTAAATATGTTAAATATGTTGACAAAATAAATACTTCTTATTTTTTCAACCTCCTTAGTGGATAGTGCCTTTTAATGCTAGTATTGCCCATGCACTAGGACATTTTTTTTCAAGCTACACATAAAAACAGGGAGTATTTGGCACAGACGCCTGCCTCCAATATCTCAAATAAAGTCTGGTTTTCTCTGCAGTTGAGGTAAATAACATAGAATTAAAGAGAGAACATGCACTTTTCATTGCCCAGTGCATGAATAAACACAACATATTTGCAGCATGTTTTGGATTTTTATATAAGGGAGAACTGATTGCAAGGCCACTGTCTCACGCTTTGTGAATACAAACGAGACTCTTAATCCAGTGTTGCCTGTAGCAAAATGTTACCCACTTTAAAATTTCCCTCATCGTATTGATCCTGCTCCTAACCCCTGCAGCGAGGGACACTCATTCATGCAATCTTAATAATAGCAGGTATAGACTTCAGCCATTATATCCAAACACAGGCCCCTCAGCCTCGTGAAAAACGGAACACTAGCAGAAACATGACAGTCATCAAAACGTGTGGTGACAAACTGAGACGTCTGCAGCAGAGAAATGACATGAAAACTGTATTCTGTTGGTTGAACACAGCATGCAGTTTATCCTTGTTTAAATAGTAAAAGCCATAAAAACATCAAATTAGTCTGGATTGTGTGGAACATTTGCTTTAGCGTGTTTTATATTTAGAATGTTAAACTGCTGATTTTCTAATTGAAATACGTCCTTAATGAAAAACAACCAGATTTGTTTTTTACTGCTAATGTAACAAATACTAACTCATTTACTCAGTGCTGAATCTACTCCTGCTGCTACTCCCATGCATGCTACTACTATAATTACTACTGAATAATACTGGCAGTAGTCGGACATAGTCTAAGTAATAAGTCTGCTTGCTAGAGTTTTGAAACAGCTGCATTGTACTTGACTTTTTCCATTTCATATTGCATTAAAATACATACTATACCGTATGTATGTATATATGAGCACTTCAAAAATATGATGCATTTTTATAAGTTAAGCTACCAACAGTCTGTAAAGTTTTTTGCTACTTTTGCTACTTAAATTCTTGCAAAAAAATTCTTTAGAACATAGTTTTTAATATCTAATTTCAAATTGTAATGTATTTTAGGTTGCTTTTACTGTATGATGTATGCTTTAAGACTTTTGTTTTCATTTATGCTCTTTATTTCTATACTTGTTTGTCTCTTGAGTAAGACAGACTTTGTTCGACATTTTTCCCAAAGCAACTTTGTCATAATATACTACAGACACATCCTTTGTCTTTGTCTTCACTTTTTTCATTGCTAATGATTTATGATAATGAATCATTATTATTATAAATAGTTTCATTATTCATGTGTTGAGCAATACTCTCGTTTGTAATTTTGTAATCTGCAACTCATGTTCATCCATTGAAAAAACATAAAGTTTTATTGTAGTCATGCTACTAGAACAAAAATTAAGGACTGAATTCATCTGCAACTGAATATTGCTGCAACCGCCATACATTAGTTCACCATATATATATATATATATATATATATATATATATATATATATATATATATATATATATATATATATATATATATGTATATATATATGTATATATATACATATATATACATATACATATACATATATATACATATATAAGCTGTAAGCTGTTAAACAGTCTCCTTTCCACTCTGACACCTCTGGAAAAAGGTCACTCTCTCATCTCCATAATGACCGAGGACAAAGATGAGGCAGAGTGGATCAATAGGCAGCTCCAGCCCATATCAGTGCAGATGCATTGATCGAGGGCTCAGAGAGACGACGAGTGATGCTCTGTGCCAAGAGTCTGCCTGGTCTGTTTTTCTAGCAGCAGATGAGAAGAACAGTGGGAACATGTGAGTGTCTGCAGCGAGCATCCACTCCCTATAACTCTACAGTGCTCCTCCACACTGTAGGGCCTAAAAGGAGATGGTATGTGCATACATTTGATAGTGCTTGAAGGCAGAGAGGGAGTTGTTATATCTCACAATAAATTTCACATGAAAAGCTTGATTGATCCAGGCTTTTCAAGGCAAGCATTTATGAATTCCAAGGCAAGGAAGAATGCTAACATTAAGACCCTCTAAAATGTTCATTTATTCAAAAGGAATGCCCCTCTGCAGCCACTTACTGTAGTTTTTTATGCCAGTATCATTGTTTAATTTAAGTTGTTTTTAAGGTCAGCAGGAACTTATTAATAGAATGTGGAAAATGTTATGAGCATTTCATTTTAGGTTTGACAGGCTCACGTAGAAGAATACACAGTGGGCACACACCTTTGCAACATTAAGGGAAATCAGTTCATTTCAGTCGGCCATGTTTAGCACTTTCTGCGGAGTAATGAAATATTTGGATTCTAGGTGACCAAAAGTGTGGAGTTTCTCCACAAGTTTCAATCTTGTTTTTTTTTTTAGCACAAAGAAAACCTGCTAGCTCTGCACATGGGGATAGGAGGAACATTGACGTGGTAGATAATACTCCTCAGGAAAACACACACATGTACTTGAAGAAAAAACATCAGTGATGAGGAAAATCATTAGCACTCCTAAAATGGTACAGTCCTATGTCACCTAACCTGAAGTCACTTTGGACAGAGACAACAGCAACCAATTAGTTATTAAAATGGAAGGTAACAGCCACGTGTTCCACAGCAACAGACAAGTTGTGTGCAAGTGATCAAGATCAGTATTATTGTCATTTTTTACTGTCTGTCAAGTCATCACACTCATGTGTAATGTATTGGCTAAATGAGTAACATTACAGGCCTCCCTGAGTGGCAGACACGATGGTGACTCACTGCAACAATTCATATAATAAACAGCAGAGTTTGACAGAACTGTAGTGACAATATACATTGTGAATGTGAAGCTATTCTTTTCAGGAACAAACGTGTATGTAGCTTATTTTTAACTGACTGCTGAATGTGGCTGCTGGGATGGAGAGTCGACAAGCATGTTTTGTTGTTTAGTTTGTGCGTAATAACCTCTTAAGCATTTTTACATATATTCAATGATTTGAAAATTTTTAATTATTTCTATATCTAGAACATTTTTTACAGGGTAGTAAAAAACATGAGCAGTGACACAGATAACTGTTCAACCACTTTTTTCTGTGTGCAAAAAGTGCACAAAATGTAAAAGTTAATAATAAATCCTCCTTGCATGAGGAAGCTGGCACACAGTTACAGTATTGACCTTACGTTTGTTTCATGTCTGATTTGACTGCATTAAAAAGTCTGGATCGTGGTGAGTTCATAAAAAACTCATAATAATTTGTCAAAACTGGAAGAACCATCCACAGTCAAGAGTAAGTCCTTTGGCCCAGGATCAGAAATACTGGACTATGAGTTTAACAGTGACAATGACTCGTGGAGTCCTTGTGTGGCTGTGTTTGGGTGAAGAAATGGAAGCATTTAGAGAGCCTCTGTTCTGACATCATTTTTTAATAAAGATATATGTCAGCACATTCTCACTGACTTCTGAACTGGTCTAATTAGTGCTGCTAAATAACAGCCAATGTTTGCTAAGCTGCTACAGATGAAGGCGTATCATTTCCTTCCAGCTTTGTCCCTCCCTCGGCTCTACTTTATATGACAAAACCTGCCAAGAGTTGATCAAAAGCAGCAGATGTCAGTCTACACATTGTGGCACAACAAAGTTGAGAGTTAAAAGACAAAAATATGAGGTCAGAACACCTCCGAGGTCAGGACAATAATGAAATACAGAGGGTCTGTGCAGCAGATCAAAGTTTAAAGAGGAAAACGATCTATAAACTGTGTGGGATCACCCATCAGTGTGGGCAGCTTTAACATGCACTGTTCTTTTCTTTGTCAAAATGGCATCCTGGTTTTTACCCTGTCAGCCTCTGTCATAGAGATGTCTTCATGTGTCTACAGCTCAGATAGAGCTCTTGTGACTATAATGTCATCATAACAGAATGCTATCACAGCCAATACTATGAAAATAAGTCCCAAATTGAATTAAAAGCCTTTCAACAGCTTACATCTGTGCTTTGCCCACAAACCACAGAAAGCAGAGTCCTCACTGATGTAATCGAGACATTCCAACTGTAACTTGCAGACTAACGTCCTGATGGAAAAATTAAACAGTCTGCCAGCAGCCAATTTGAGACTGTGTGTATCTTTGTCACCAACTCTGTTCAAGCCCTCCTTCCTGAAATGCCTTTCTTTCTCCCCCACCATACTTTACATCTTTGCTTGTTTAGTCACAAACATTCACCCTTGAGCTACAGATTAGCAATGCCGGCTCTTTGTGAAGCTGCACAAAGCCCAAGCAATTAAAGGCTCTTCTCTCGCTTAACAAGCTCTAATCCAGACATGCTTTTATTGCATTTGATTTTGCTCGCTGCTTGTGCCAAAAATGCTGAGAGACAGGGACCCTGCTCTTGCTCGAAGTGCAGCAATAATCAGTGAGGATTCAGACTCAGCTCAGGTTCTGGTGGCTGTCACTTTCTCAGCCACGGATGGCAAACAAATTAATGTAAAAAAGAGAAGGAAACAGCGGATAGAGAGAAGCCTGGATCCACCTATCAAACAACAGCAAATGGAAATTGTTTGGCAGCCCTACACCTCAGCGAAGCCAGGAATTGTGATTTAGAGGGAAAGTACTTTCTGAGACAACAACAAGCAGTGCTCTCAATGCTGGATATGTCTGACCTAGCATAAATGTATTCAGACCTGTGGAAACAATTGAATGCTAACTGGGAACAGATTGATAACTGGATGTTGTGGCGAGTACACAGGTGTGTCCTTTGACGGTAAAATGAAATAGAAGTGGCCTTTGCCTTTGCAGAGATAACCAGCAGGGAAGAATTCTATTCTAACAGTCTTCAGCAAACCTGTAGAAGCAGTATTCTAATGCAAAAAGACACGCTGCATTTTTGTTTTACACCTCTGCAAAGCCATACATGTGAGTTCACATACAAAACTCCATGTTTTCAATAGAAAACTGTATACAAAGTGATAGTTCTGTGCACAGCCCGTCCTATATGTATGCCAGGTACAGGGCAGTGACCACACAACTCTTTGCTCTAATATTATTTGTAGGGAGCTGTGACCCATTCATTATCATTATATTATAGGACTATTATTATTGATTCAGTAATGTGTACATCGCTGTAATGTTGCAGCTGGAGCTGATGTTATTTACTTTATACAGCAGAATGCTTAGTAGTTTAATCAATAATAATAATAATAGAAGAAGCAAAATGTAGGAATAATAAAAGAAAGATTTATCAAAACTGTACTTAAATACAGTACTTGTGTACACTGCAAATTACTTGGCACTTGCCAAGATTTAAAATCTTATTTTCAGACATGATAGATAATTTGGCTCGTTTTGAAAGTTAATTACTCGTTTTTAGTCCTTGATTTTAAAGTACAATTTTAGATTTGAGAAAAAAAAACTTATTTCAAGATTTCTTATCAAGTAAAATTTACTTGCTGCATGGACAGATAATTTCACTGCTTTTAAGTAATTTCTTCTCATTCAGTGTTTTTATCTTATATTTAGGCTACTCTTTTTTGCAGTGTAAGTGTATTTATTTGCATTTAACTACTGACAACATGTATAGAAGCATGTCTAAAACTGTCTGTCAGATGTTAAACCATAATATCTTGATCTTTTTAACAAATGTTTCTAGTCCAGATGAGTTCTGAGCAAGCTCCAGTTGAGATCCATCAAAATTGCTTTTTAAATTTTTATTGACTGATGGATTGATTTTTGTTTAGCACAAACAATTTCTGAAGATTTGCTGGATTTAGGTATATGAAATGCATTGTATTGTGATTTATCTATGTACCAGATATACACATTAATGTGACAGTTTGAACAGTATCACAGTGGCTGAGGATGCCCTCCCTTGGATCGTGCCGTCAACCTCAGACTTCAGGAGTATATTGGTACTAATCAGACGTCAAGAGAAACCTTTTAACAAACAGTACAAAGCACAAAGTTACAAAAAAAGTCTATCTTTGTTTGATTCTAAAAACCTTGACAAACAATTAGTATCAGAATCAGTCCTCACGACCTTACTGGAAGACCGGCAGACCTGACTGGGAGAGGAAGGGGACCTGTTTTGTTTGTTTTAAACATATAAAGGACATTGCAGGTTTGCTTCAACCTGGTGTATTTGTCATGTGGCAATAATGGCTCTGTGGGTGATAACATGCTAACTCTGTTGTTTATTTAGGAAAAATAAGCAGTTGCATTAATCAGCATGAACACAGTGTACATGCCTCCATTCAGCTCTCTAAAAAAACATGATCTTTACATGAGTCATTTTACACGTTTACTTTTCATCAGAAGTAATCACTGAAAAATCTGCTGCCAGGAATGGTTTCAGAAAGCTGCAGGCGGCTCACACTAGTCACCCTGATGTACACAGTTCTGTATAATTCCTTGTCTCCCTAAATCTCTACAATGGCAGCCAAAATTGCAGAGTTAGAACGACCATAGAGCCACAACAGCCACATTAACGGTAAATACACCAGCCTGAAATAGATTGCATTGTCCTGTAAGTCAGTCATTATCCATGAATGTACCAGTTCAGCAAGTGACGAGTTCTGTGGATGTGCCAACTTAATCAGTGTGTCGTTTTTACTGTGGTGCCTTTGGTTCTCTGTCAGATTTGAATTTTTTCAATCAGGTGTATCAATACAAGCTCTCTTGTAATCTCACCTTGATTATGTTTTTCTTTACTTGGCCTGATGTTCATACAGAATATCCTGTACTGTTAATTATTTATCAAAGGTCCTGTTTGACTTTGGAAATGCTCATCGGGCAAACCAGGTCCAACTAATACTGCACCACCTAACATTTTCCAGGGCTTTTCACCACATCAAAGGGTCTTCATCAGGAGATTTTAGGAGTTTGCTCTGTTGACAGCATCTGTAACTACTAAGCTCTTATAATAGATCCATTTTTATGACATCTTAACAAGTCCTGTCAGCTAATAACAGACACTGGTAATATTTGAAAGCTCAGAATAAAATTAGGAATCACAATTTAAGAACTGCCAACAAAACTATAAGTAATGTATGGTTGCAAGGTGTGTTCTGTTGTTGTCTTTGTAGTTAAGGCTTAAAATGCATAGATAGCGAAGATATGAGGAAATGAGGGGAACACAGCTGCAAAAAAGGGCCCAGACCAGAGAATTTCAGGTACATGGTCAGTAAACCCCCAGACACCTCTTTAGATGTGAGTTTTTGATGACTTGGGTGTCACAATTGCATGTAGTCTAATAGGAAGATGGTTTTTACTTGACAGGGCACCTGTAACGTCCTACAGCTGCTTACTGTGTCAGTGCAAGTAAACAAAAGCACTGACAGACACATTCATCCTGGCTGTGGTTTGGCAGCTTTTAGACAAACTTCTGATCTGAATTTTTTGTTTGGCCTCATTCAGATTATTGAGTGAGAGTCGAAGTATCTGCTGACAGCTCCATTGCACTGTATTACCCCTGTCCAGCAGCTAAAGTCCATCTGTCACCTCGGATCTGTCCACCTACTGTCTCCATCAGTCCTGAGATCCAGCAGCATCACCAAACAAGATGTTCCCTACTGACAGATTGCTGCACAAAACAGTGTGCAGCCTCATCGGAGACTATGAAGGGGACAGCGAGATAAACAGCAAGAGAAGGGCAACGGGAAAAAAAACAACCACTGGGAACGGAAAGGTAGATATAGGCAGAAAGTGAGGTGGAGGATGAGACAAGAAAGAGACAAATATGAATGGATAGGAAAAATTAAGAGGCAAACTCATTACTTAGGCTGTGTCAGGAAGCCCCGAGCTAAGTAATCAGCGGCAGAATGCTGTAAATGTGGAGGAGGTGGTGGTCGTATACAAATGATGCGCTGACAAGCTGCAATCCAATTAGATGAAGAAATATGAGGGGTGGTGTCTGAGATGTGGGACCTATCAGAGGCTGGCAGCTTTGGAGAAGATCAAGCACTTCACCGCCTTGGCTGTTTACTGCCGGCAAACGTGATGGATCACCTGACACACACATACTGTACTGCAGACATACTCACACATGCACACAGTAAACCCATCACAGCCTCTGCAAGGCACATTTTCATTGTTGTAAGCATGAATATTGGTGTAATATCACTGTGGTAGCCGTCAACTCCAGGAATGACTCTGTAGAGCTTTTAATAAGAAATGAAGGTACACTGATTGTATACAATATACAGTTTGCTTTTACTAGCAGTCATGTAAAAGGAGTCTACAGTGATGTTAGCTGCTCTGTGCTGTTGCACTGAGGCAGAGTCTTGCTTTGAGCTAAATGTTAACCTCAGAATTGCTAACATGCTAACACTGGGGATGTTAACATGCAGATGTTCAACTGGTATAACGTTTGCTGTGATCGTCGTCTTAGCTTAGCATTGGCAAATGTCTTCCAAAGCCTTTTGCTGATGTCTTCCTCTTTAATAATAGGCTATATGAATTTCAAACAGTCATAAGCTGTTGATCTTACTTCATTTTAAGACAATAATTACAGCAACAACAACGGCCATGTGTGTGCCAATGGAGGTTCAATGTCTGTGGTAACTAGCAGCTCTGTGAGGCTGTACTTTGAGCACTGCTTTGAGATAAATGCAAACCTCAAGGATGCTAATGCTTAGTAAGTGTAATGTTAACTAAGATTACCACCATAGTTTGGTTGGCTACGCAGGCAGGAAGGAATTTCTGTCACCAAAAACAAAATCATTTATATTTAAATTTGTATTGCTCAACCTGAATAATTGAAATCTGGGTAGCTGAGGAAAAGCAATCAATCACAGATCCCCAGAGCTCAGTCAGCTGATCAGCAGCTGCAGTATGTAACCATAGACGACCATCTCCTGCTGATGCTGTACAAAGTGAAGCTAAAATCTACTGGATATGGTCGCTGCTGGTGGATCCACAGCGTGGACGTCTGCACCCGGAACTGAAGGATCACCACAGTTTTATCGGCGAGTTTCGTTCGTGTTTTGTGAGCTAACCAGCTACTAACTACACAGCTAAGCCACACAAATTCAAATAATCATTCAGATTCTGTTTTTCATGTAGAAGCCAACAAAAACTAAGATGTTGATCATGGTTAACATTACAGTTCCTATGCATTAACAAATAGGTGGCACTGTGTGACAGAATCCGAATCTGAATTTCAAAACCCGAATTTGAATTGTAAAAAATTGATGGAGAGGATTGAATTCTCAGTGAGGATCAAATACAGTTTCAGAGACACAGGATTCAATTTCGTACTATTACATAAGTTTATTGGAATAGAGTTTCACTTAAACAAATACAAATACAAATAATATGATTCAAATTCAAATTTTTATTTCAGTTTTTCAAGTTGAATAATACAAATTCAGATATAAATCATTCAGATTCAATTTCTGGTTGCACAGATTTCTGCCTATAGTTTATCATATTGTCACATTATTATTATTATCATATATAGTTTACTAGTAAAGTACAGGGTGCCTGGAATGTTATTATATTTGCAAGTATTTGGCTAGATTGACACTGATCATAGTAGCAGATAAAAACTCTTTGGCTGTTTGTTATTATTTTACTGCTCTTATGGGAGCATTAATTTCTTTACAAAATCCCAGCAAACTATCCAGTAACTGTTGAGATATTTCAGTCTGACCCAAAATGGTCCAGTGACTGATGTCCACTTCATTACAGCTGTGCTGCTAGAGTGTTTAAACACAGTGTAATAGGATACAAGCCCCAGCGTTTCAGTGGGTTTTGGGCTTAACTACCCATTAGTTATATGGATGATGCTATTGTGGAACTATAACAAAAATTAGTTCAAACTTCGAAACACAAAAACCTACAACAAAATGTAATCAAAAAGTGTAATGTAAGTGAAGCTAAATCACAAGTCAGAGCAGCTACAGGGAAGAGTAACGCCATTCCCTGCACCGATTATTATTCCTATGACATATAAAGTATACTATGTCTCACCAAGTAGGATCCTAATACTGAATCCATAAGGGTCTCGTGCTCAGTTCTAACCTAGGACTGTTTAAACAGCATTTCTAATCTTACTCCCATGTACCTGAAGGCTAACCCAGCAATACACACAAATGTTGCACTGAAAACTGTTGGCTGCTGAAGTCCCCAAAAGACTCGTATGAACCTTCTCCATCCTCTATGTGGAGGTCGGGTATGCAGCTTGGAGGGATTTAATGTCTTTCTAAAGATCACTCAAGGATATTCAAGGACACTTTCTATCCGGAGCACTCCTGAATTATACTGCATGCACAAGACACAAACAAACAACTTCAAGGCCTGCTCCAATGTCAGTCTGAGTCTGCACAGACTTTGTTGCATGTCATTGACCTCCTGCTATGATGATCGTGCCACTGTCCTGCATCTATTGTAAAATAATTCAAAGATGCGAAAGTAAAGAAGCAGCCTTCAGAAGAAAAATTACAATTCATAGGGGAAAAGAGTTTGGAGACAGAGGAAAGCTTAGCACCTATCTGTGTACAGAGTAAGAAATCCCACCAAGTTATTCCAAAGAGAAGGAGAACAGGATTCCATTTGAGGATTCAATGCAGAGATCCCCTTTATTCGTTCACAACCCCCACTGTCTCTCCAACCTCTGGTCCATAGCATGATAGAGCTGCTGTCATTAATTCTGTAGAATGGGGTGAAGATGAGAAAGGCAGCGAGTCACAATCTTCACAGCCACATATATGGAGCCGGGCCCCCTTTCATCTCTCCCAGACAAAAACACAAAGATACTATCTGCTATGCCTGAAATCCATTTCTCTGTACCATTAGGAGCAGAAATGAGGTCCTTCAGAGGACCTGTGGGCTGGGAATCATCAAAGCCTGTATGTTACTGAGTGATTCATCTGCATTAGTGTTTTTGACCCACAACCTGGCTAAAAAAGGAACAAGCAGAGAATGGATGCACAAATTAACAAACTGGTATTGAGCCAGTGAATGAGATGAGTATGCTGACTGTCCAGTGACACAGACAATAGGGAGCTTTATTTCATTGCAATTTTGTAAGTCAATAACTGAGCATTTACATCCTTTTTTGACAACAGCAGGCCCATAAATAAGAACTGAAGACAGATAAGATGCTGTTTATCTGCCAAATTCTAAAATAGCATGTATGCATTGATTTTTAAGGCCTAATTTATATCCAGTTATATTCAAAACACTAGACTGGAAGCTGCTAAATAACTGACAAATAGTTTAATACAGGGACTAACACTATATTTACCTGTAAGTCATTAATAATTTACCAGCTGTTTGTTGGAGTGTATTTCTGTACTTTTTTATTTTCCAGATCTTTCATAGCTTAATAAGATGTGGAAAATTTAAAACAATTTATTGTAGACTTTAGTTAAAAGCCTTAAGTGCCAAATTATTTAAAGGTAATGGAATTTTGATAAATGTATTAGCTCATAGTCCCTCCTTTTCCTCCTATTAAAAATAAGCTCCCTGAGGTCTTAGTTTAGCTGGGTTTACAGTGAGATGCTTCCTCCGGTGACTTCCATTCATTAGATCAGAGAAAAACAAACGAACAAGAGGCACTGATAGTTCTTTTGATCAACAGCCCACCAAAATGTCTTTTATAAATCTTATTCATTTTAGTTTCTATAGTTGAGATGCCTTGAAGGTTGTACTGTACCTGCAGCTTTTCTTTACATGCATACTTGATTTTGAACAAAAAAAGCAATAAGAAAACATTTTGTGCAGTAATATGTGTGTCAGTGTGAGCACACAACCTATAGAAACAACGAATCACACAAAACATAAGCTCTAAATCAATATGTGACAGGCTGAGAAGCAATAACATTGTTCTGTGGGAGGGGAGAGAAGAGAGGAAAAGAGCGGCCCTCGCACCCTTGAAGCCAGCTCTATTTCCAATGCTGGGAAGGCTGCTGGGAATGCTGCTGATGCTGCGCTGTGTTCCACATGGCTGCCCATCTTCACCAAACTGACAGCCACAAAAATGAGTGTTTACTGCTCTCCGGCGGAGCAAGATAAGCCCACAGATGGGCCTCTCCACTCCAACAGGTCGAGAGGAGAGCCATCTCGAGGTGGCAGAGGGCTGGATAAGGGAGATGAAGGGATGAAGGGGGTCTGGGTGATACGGAGTTGGGGGGGGTTAGATAGGGAGGTTTAGAAATCAACTGGCAACATTTGAACCAGTTCAACACAGAGAGAGCACTTCTGACCGACACGTGGTTATCATGTAAGAGCACGCCCTGTACTCTGAGTTCAACGTTATCTGCCGTGCAGTGCTCCATTTCAATTTTCACAACGCACCACCATCGTCAAGCACTGTCCTCACGATACACATGCAACATGAGACCTTCCTCAGACTGAACCCTCATAGCTCCCAGTCCGTCATGGAGCGTAACTCTGCTTGTAGTCCCTCTCAAAGCTGAATAAAGCACTGTTTATTAAGGTGTGCAGCAAGCTTTACAAGAGGTTCCCTCTCTCAGGCAGAAACATATGGAGAAAAATAAAACCCAATCTCAAGCCTTTGGTTTTGCTACAGTCCCAGTAAATACACTTACAGTCACATGACCATGTCTACCATTTTCTAGACTGGAGAACTGTATATTTGATCATGTAATCTTTAGGCTGTTGCCATCTGTATAACAAAATGTCTGTCTATCTTTGTTTGAGCAGTTTACAGTAGATGTAGCCTTCATTCCTCTACCTGTCTAACTGGTAAATCAGAGCTTGGGTAGGCCTCACTGTGGACTAAGTACCGAATGGCATGGTTCAGTCGATACTTTGCAGCCACCTATTTAGAAAGTCTGATGTAATAAATGTAGTATCTCTCTTGCTGTTTGACTGAATGTTGTGTTTTAGTTTTTATAAGAAGCATTGTGTATGCTGCAATGCAAGACAAATTTCAGAACAACATTCTGATAACAAGGTGAAATCAGATCAAACTTATATGTAGTGTCTATCACAGAGTATCCAGAATTTCATTAAAAATGTCTTCGCAATGTATAAGATTAATGCATTATTAAATATGTATGCATGCGATCACATTGAGAGATACAGACTGTAGCTGTTGCAGATGGCATTCGTCATATCAGCATCAAATAAAAGTGAAAAAGACAGTAACATGCTGCTGTTTTTGCTTTATGAAGCTATTTTGACGGTTTCTTTTACTTCTATTTCAGTACATGTAAGAAACAATGCTTTACTTGAGTACAGTTTTAGCTACGGCACCAACTTAGATCAGTCTGGCATTGGACCAGTGATGAATACTGTCATCTTTCTTGGGAGTGCTCCGGTTTGTCTTGGTTGACACACTGCATGAACTTAAACTTTACTCAACTCCCTGTTGTTGCTTTGCTTGGTCCCATTTGACGTATCTGGCACTGGTTGAGTAGAAGCTTTTAACGGAAAATCACCCTGCTGCTGTTTGTCTGTCTAAAATGTACTGTCAGACTGTTCATGCCCCAGTTGCAGAAATGAACCGAGTCAATAAAAAAATGTTCAAGCATCACCTCAGCTGATTCACAACTCGTATTAAACCCCGCTGCAGTCATACATGACTCCTCATCATTTTGTACTGCAGCATTCTTCAATTAATATATTTGCTTGTTATATGCATTTAAAATGTGGTTATTTACAAATAGATGAGCAAGAGTTGGACTAGTTGTAACCAGCTTTAACCTGAAGCCGTCAAAACACAGAGGGGATAGTGGGGGGAGGGTTTAGGGGACTGCACTCTGATGTGCTTGTAGCTGTTTGAGGAATCAGGCAGCCTGACAAGTGTGAAATTTGAGTGAAGTCAGTGGAGTGGAACGGAAAGGACTGTCAACATCCAGTGACTCAGAGAGCCGAGGGAGCCCAGATGAAACACTGGCAGTGTAAAGACCTTTGAACTTAAGATGGAAAGGGACACTGGCGGCAACAAGGGCACTCAGCAGGAAAATAAGCCATACGCTGATGTCTTACAAGGTTCCAGTCTTGTTTCACCAGCCAGAATGGAGGCGATCCTTGATTTCCCAAATGCAATTTTTAATCACTGAAGTGTGAGAGAAGGATAGCCGCAGGGATTAATCTCAGAGAAAACAAACAAACAAGCCGGTTGAATGTGTAGGGGTGAATTTAACTATCATCTCCAACAGTAAAGCAATTAGATAAGTCTGTTTAGAAGTGGAATGGAAAGTGGAAGTATCTCACTCTGGTGTGATTAAAATACTCCCCCACTAAGCAATCTGTACTATCAGTGCAGTGACCAGAATAATTCAAATATTGGAATTAGGCATAAAGACTGGGCGGCATGTGGAAATTGCTTTTGAGTTATCAGGAGTAGAGAAAGTGAAAGAAGGGGGCTTCATTTGCCTTTTGTCTAAGAGGAACCTGTCAGTAGTGGGATCAAGTGTGGGGCTCCCTGTCTGTCTTATCAGGGCGTCAGACAAACCTGAGCAGCACAACCTGACGATTTCCCCAACACGTGGGAGATAACTGACAGCAGACAACTGCTGATTCAATCGGAGATGGGCATGCAATCTTGCCCCCTCGAGTCCCTCATCTCACTGCGACAGGCAGCCACACCGAGTGGAGATAACGAAACGTAAAGCAGAGCCAGGGAACCCTGCTGCGGTCTGTGTAGATACATTTTTTCTCTCAACGGTAGCTGGTTTAATCAGACAGTGAAGAAGCACAGCTGAAACAAAAAGCTAGGATGGAAAATAGATGCTGGTGTGACAGCTGCATCAGCGCTGACAACTGTAGAAATATACAGTATAATGTCAAAAGACAACATCTGTAAGAGTGAGGAGCTGCTGCCTGCAGTGTCTTGCAAAATTAAAACCTGAACGTCTTTCTGCTACCATCTCTGTGTGGTCTTTAAGGTTGTTTCAGTGTTATTTCTGCTGTGTCTGTGTCTGTGTCTGTGCAAGTTTTAAGAGCTTTGGCAAATCTTAATGAAAAAGTTGTGTTGACTTGACATAAAGCTTTTAAAATGATTTGCTTATAATTTATGTTTTTTTTTTTTGTTTAAAGAGTAATTTGAATTTAAAAAGCAGCAATTAGTAAACAGACATAAATATATTAGTTAAGGTTGAAATTATTCTTTATTGACCTCCATTTATACAGGACTGGGTTCTTACTGCTCTGGTGACCTGTGCAAGGTGGGCTCTGCTTCTTGTCCAAGGTCAGCTGGAATAGGTCCTGCCACTGATAAAGCAGATGTAACTGATGGATGAATGAAAGTTCTGCTATGCACTAGATTTGTTCCTTGTCCGGAATTTATTGACAAGAAAAACATATATTTGAACCAAACTTATCCTGTAATTCCAGTGCTTATCCTGTAATTCAAATGGCCTTGATGCAAGAGAATGAAAAAAAAATAAGGCTTTGTAGTGGGATTACATACAGCTGTGCAGCATCTCTATGCAGCCTTAATAAACAAAAACGAGCATGTGTCATAGGGTGTGTATTCATGTTCAAATTACCAAAATTTGAATCAGAATTTATTAACTGAATCCTAAATGTAATGCCACCACAGTACTGTTCCCTTACCTTGTGTGATGTGTAGGTCCACTGTTACATTATACACGCATCTTCTTTACTATGCTCAGCAATTATGCCAGTCCCACATTTGAATTTGTATACAGTATACACACATTTTCTGAATTAATAATCAAGAATCTAATTTTAGTAAGGCCTTTTATCACATTATATTCTTTGTTGTGTTATTGTAACTGGTTTGTATCCCGCTTGGCCGAAACTAACCAGCAGCAGGCATCGTATATTCACACAACATAACACTGCAGTGCTTCAGCTGCAATGACAACGTCCTTATTTCATGCCAGCAAAGTTTTGGGTCTAGCTCAAGAAAGCAAACACAATTACCAAATCAATTATGTTCCGCTGATTACTCTTGATTTATAATTACCGAGCTGGGGGCCCACTCTGCTTTTAAACATTAATTCAATAAGCTTGTTTGTGCACAGCACTGGCTAGCTGTGTCTGATTGGCGGATTGTAGGCTGTGCAGGTGCAGGTCCTTGGCCTCAGTTTCCTGTCTGACTGACAAGAAGACCTGTTAAGCAAACTCTCAGGGATGGACGGGCCACCTAAAGCAGCAGGAGTCTCCACGGTGGGACCCATGAGAAGACAATGGTGAGAGAAGCAAGACAGTGACAAGACTCTGGGCACAAACTAGGCCCTGCAGTTTGTTAGTCTTTTGGATCAGTTCCTTCCATGGAAAATGTTAACAGCCAGTGTATCAGGCCTACATTTAATGTACCTTTATATCCCCAAACCTTCAGACCTTTCAGATAAACATTGCACAATACAAGACA
Source organism: Dascyllus trimaculatus (assembly GCA_024666655.1). NCBI lineage: Eukaryota > Metazoa > Chordata > Actinopteri > Pomacentridae > Dascyllus > Dascyllus trimaculatus. The sequence continues at coordinate 2,000,300 of CM045453.1, read as the reverse complement.
CACACACACACACACACACACACACACACACACACACACACACACACACACACACACACACACACACACATTTTAGGCCATTAACTACATAACAATATGTTTGTGGTTGATTTTCAACATCTGGAGGCTTTTGTCTCCCTACAATGAATTTCCATTTTGAAGATTGCTTACTAAATCATCACATTATAACAAATCACAGTTTATCAAGTTTTCATTTGACCATACCTTCTATTTTCCTTAGCAAAAAATCAATTAAAAAGTCCACAGGTTAATATTAATGCCATAGTGTTTCTATCATGTTTCTGAGAAACTTTGTTTTTACCACTTTGGTAGATGATGCTAAACACTGAGATGTTGATAAACTGCAACCATCAGTAAGTGAGATATACAAATCAGCCATCAGAGACTATATTGAATCAAACTTTGAAAAATAGCTGGTTGTACTATATGTTCAAAAATTTTAAGATAATCTGTTCTAAGCTAATTATGCCCTTTTCCATTTACAATAGGTACTGAAGTATTAGGATTTGACTCATCAAGATGGTGGCACTAAGTCTCCAGGCAGCAACATTAAATCACTATGAAAGAACACAGGAAAGTACAGCAGTCACACTTAGAACATGAACAAGAATGTAGAAAACATTATGGAAATGTGGCATTTCTGTGAGGGAGGTTAAAGTTCCCTCATTGAACTCACACATGCAGGGTTTTTGTTTGCTGCTGTGTTTCATCTCTCTAGAGGAGCAGAAGCTTCAGTGGACAGTGAAGCTGCATCAACAGACCAACATGATTCTGTTTCACTTTTCTTAGATTCTATGAAACAGAAGAAATATTTACTGAAATATGAACAGAAAACATCAATTACATTGTAATGCTGCACATAAAGAAGAACACGGACTGCATGAGGAATAACCCAGCCACATTTCCTTCACATTCTCTGGCTTTTCAGGCCTACCTTGGCTTCTTTTTCATTTACAGAGAGGTGCGCTCACTTTCAATAATTTATCAAATGCATGCTCCATCAGCAGTGAGGGAACAGTCTCTCATCAACCATCCACCTTGAAGGTCTCAGACTCGACTCCTGTTACATTTGCCTGCGGACTGTACAGGGTTCAGGGTTTTTTCTTGTTTACTTGTCGCCTCTAACCGTTAAATACTGGAGTGGCAATGGGAGCCATGCCCAGAGAATTTCAATGCATGCTGGGAGCAGATTCTAAAAGTTTAACCAATACACCCTTCTTACATACAGCCAACTTTTGCCCAACCTCTGTGAAGCATTATTTTTGATGCTCATAGGAAAACATACATACAGGGACATTCTAACCTAAGGTCAAAGATAGATTTTATTGATCAAACTTTGCTCTTCTTCAGGCTTTGAAAGCAGACAGTTTAGCAGAAATACTGAACTGATGGTGAAGAATCGTCATCTGAAAACCGTGACTTTCCTATCTTGATCAAAAACATAGTGTTTGACATCTAAGGAGCAATGAGGTGAAGGACAGATGGGCTGACCAACACTGTCATTCTGATATCAGTGCAAAATAGACTCATTACACCTTAAAAAATCAAATAAATTATGTTCCAATACAGATAAACTGTCCTGTCAAATATATGTTGAAAAAAACATATTTTCTGCTGAACTGTGTTTGTTTGATATCACATTTGTAATCACCATGTCTTGTATTGCTTTCAAACTATTGTTGTTTTTTGTTGACAAGCAATCATGAAGTAAAGGGGGCAGGATATGTCACCTGTGAAATAATTAGGTGAATAGTACAGCTGAGTTGTACAGGATCATAATTTTGTAGATACAAGGTTGATAAAAAGTAACACTAGAAATAAGTGGTGCAGGACTACTGGATTGCAGTGCCATAAGACTAAGCCTCAACAGCCATGCTAGCGACTGGATGCTGAAGTATCCCATTAGCACAACACAGTGAAGTGAAACAAGGTTCAAGCCTGTGTCCTTGGAAGCAGGGGACCAACTACAATGACAGCAACTGCAACACTTCAGCTGGTTTTGATTCCCATGTGAAAAAGAAGAACAAAGTTGTTCTGTAGTTTACTCAGCCATGTGAAAGCACTCAGAAAGATGGAAGAGAGGCTGATTGTCTCAGTCAAAGGCATGTATGCTCCTTAAGGATCATAAATAAAATAAATCAATAAACGGTGTCTAACATAGCAGCTGCATGTAGCCCCTGTTGATTTTGAGAATGTATTGTACTCTGATTATGACAGGTAAATTAAAATGCTTGGTTTGTAAGAACAGTTCTGTTTAGTTTTAACAGCTAGCAGCTAGACATTGTCCAGTGAACACTGTGGATTTTTAAGCGCTTCTTGATTTTTTCTCTCCCCTGACCTGCCATCTCTCTGTTCTCCCGTACCTTCTAATTTACAATTTAAGAACTATTTGATATGGAACTTCATCTGACAATTCATCACTATCAGCTGTCTTTACTCATCTACTTCTGTTAATCTCACAAATAGCTTCTATTTCTATCAGATAACCCACCACCCTCTGACCTAATACACCTTTGAATTGTCCTTGAATCGTGTACTCACCCAAGCAAAGAGAAGATAGGCCTACTCAGCAGCTTGACTCTGCCTTTAAGCTCAACAGTAGCTAGCCCAACTGGCTTGATAAGCAGTTTTTATATAAATGACATGGTCTGCTCAGTGGTCCCACCACCACCACAGCTAATCTACTGCCATTAGCCTTACCAATACTACTTAACAACCTGCCAAGTATGTACAACTGTTCAGCAATGGTGCCCCTTGACCTGTCTTACTAAAGAAAAAGAACCATGGGTCCAGTATGAGTTGTGTGTCAGTGTGCAGAGAAGTCTACACGGCCATCAGGCTTGACCTCTCTTAGTAATCTAGATGGCTCAACAGCACATTTCGGTGACCCAGAACCAACCAACTCCTTACCTGCACCCACACACTCATCTTAGCCCTCCAAAGCAAGCTATATTTACTTCTGTTCCAAGCTCAAAACCAGGCCAGACACTGTTAGTTTATTGACTTAGGTATTAAATCTAAGGACTAATGCTATTCATGTATATATACTGCTTCTTCAGAGGAGAATGTGAAATGAAAACTATGAAAACAAACAATCCTCCCCTTCAATGACAAGTCACAGGAGAAGGACAGAGGTACATCACGATGTGAAAGAAGAAGAACAATAGATTAGTTACAGGGTGAATAAATAATTCAGACTGCAGCATCAGCAAAGCAGATTTTTATGAAGCCTCGAAGACAAGGTGACACCTGCAAGGAAAAACAGCTCTGTCTCTTTTGTTCATAGAAAAAATGTCATTCGAGTAGCTGAACATTTTATATATATGTATGTATGTATGTATGTATGTATATGTATGTATGTATGTATGTATGTATGTATAGATAGATAGATAGATAGATAGATAGATAGATAGATAGATAGATAGATAGATAGATAGATAGATAGATAGATAGATAGATAGATAGATAGATAGATAGATAGATAGATAGATAGATAGATAGATAGATAGATATCCCTTTGTCAAGAATAACAAAACTACAACAAGAAAGGATTAAGACAATAAGTAAAAAGGAGGTCTCGTAGACACCAAAAGGACTTCATACCAAAATGTTATTTATGACTGTTCTGAAATGAAATAAAGGCAGACCCTAAACGACACATTGTGTTTGAGATCAAACCCTGTTGTAGAGTAAGCAGCTCTTCAGATCAAATGGAGGACAAGTTGATTGATTTGAAGAGGTAACTTAACTGAGAGATGACTTACAGTAATGTGAAACAAATATGAGGAACCCACTGGGGTTGTTTCAGTCAAAAGACAAAGACAGTTTGCCCACAGCACAGTGCTGAGGCTTTCATTTAGAAACTCAGCTGTATTTCAGTTTAAGGTGACCTTGTTACTCTAAGTATTCAAGCTCCATTTTCTATACAGCACATTATTCTGGGGAGAACACCATGGGTGTAAAGCTATTTGTTTAAGTACCGGAGCACACCTTTGACCCATGTGTGCCTGTAAGTTAGGTTATGGCTCGCTTCTAAGGTTATGTAGCCACCGCTCCTTTTGGAGGCAAGTTTATTAGTCAACTATAAGTGACCACATGATCACATCTTAGACTGACTTTATAAATAATTGATAATATACTGATTTGTTTACAAAAAATGATAGCTTCAAAGTAACTATTACATGATCAAGAACAAAAGGAGCCGAATGAAGTCATTTTTGTAAATTAAGTGTTGCAACCCAACTTTGGACCCCAACACTCCAGGACTCTACCATTAATAGTGATGAATGGCGTAAGCGGGTAGAAATAGGCTCATTAAATAAGCTTGAAGTTATTTTATTCCGTTATTACAACCTTCATAGCTGCTTCCAAACATAAAAGGATATTTTTCTGCATTTTTAGCTTTACTGGTTAACTATTAATGAGAGAAACTGTAGTAGCAGCAGTAGCACTGTTAACATTCTGTGAATTATGGCAATCTATCATCAAATTAATTCCTGAATAGAAAGTTGACCATTTCACCTAAGGGCAAGGTCACAGCAGCATATAGCAATCAAATCATTTCATATCAATAGAAGAGCTGCTTTCAATGCATTAGCTCGCAAGAAACTCAAAAAACTAATCCATTTAAGCAGTAACTTTTGTCAAATGTATTCTATTGAGACACAAACATGTGTTTGACGAAGTGAAATTTGTTGCTTGTCCCTCAGTCTTAACAGAAGCAACCACAACCAATGAAACCAACCAGTTCCTGATTACACCTATTGCACCAGTATGTTGACTGACTTCAAGTTAAAGACAAAACTTAATCACTTGAAGTTAGCATGACTTAGTGTCAAGTCATGTGCATTATGCTAGCAAATGTCTTCAAAGATTCTCACTGGCTGCAACACAACATCAAACGCACTTAATGGAACAGAGTCCTCAATACACTAAACATCTAAAAACGTGTAGTCATTGACAATAAAAGCCAAAAATGCATTATGATGAATTTTGGTCAGAAAGCAGGCTAACCACTGACAACAGCAAAAGTCAGATGCTCTTAGAAATGTAGCTTGCTGTATCCTAAATCACAGTGGTTCATCCTCTGGAGAATATTAGTGTGCTCAATGAATTCCATGGCAATCTGCCAGCCAGCATCAGTTTATCTGAAATTATCTCCAGCAAACATTTTTACATAGCATTCTAATAACTACAACAACTTGTTTATAATTCATAAGGTGAAACCTAAACCACTGTGAGGTGACATGTTGTGAATTTGCACTATATAAATAAAACTGAATTGAACTGAACTACATCTTATTTGTTCTTGCTTAGACTTACAACATGTAAATTCTTTCTCTCCTGTCTTTTAACTGGACTCTGATTTATTCACTAATACCTCTGAATAGAGAGATGCACTGTTTTAAAAGGCAAAGACCAAAAGGTTAACATTTAGAAGTGAAATAAGGGTCAAAATTTCTGGCTGTAATGTTGCTTTCCAGGCTCTGCGGAGCATGTCTATTTTCGAATAAAGCACACTTTCAGCTTCGCACAGCACACACACACACACACACCACACAAACAGCACTCACACCGAGGTAATGGAGGCATTACCGTGAGTGATGGGCCACGCTGGGCTCCTCCACTCCATCACCTGCCCATCTTGAAGACATCTCCATTTACTCAGCACACCTCTGCAACACTCATACAGTAAAGAAAAAAAATGGAAAATACTTGCACTGTAAAGTATTTTGATTCCACAACTCGGTAGCATCCACATCAGTGAAATGCATGGTGTATGCATTCTGTGTTCTGACGTATTTCTAAAATGTTGTAATCCAATATCATTTCATTCCTTCAGCGGGGCTCAGTCCCATGAGCTGTGCTTGGAGCTTCATTAGTCACCTGAATGGCAGGTTCAGACGGCACACTGCGGCTTGGTATTCTGTTTGAACAGGCACCACACACACTGCTGGCTCATCTAAAGCCTGCATGCATTTCTGGCTGCCTGACCATACCAGTATAGTGACTTGGAGCACATGCCCTGCTCTGAGTACTGAAACTACTTTCTTTGCAGAAGAATCCACCTATGCCATCTGTGGTAAAGCCACAAAATTACTTTCAGGACCAAATAGCTTTAAAAACACTTAAATAACCACATATATGCTCCAGCCATGAGCAAAAACCTTCAGTCTGTCCTGACATCATCCAGTCAGCTGCCAATAAACACATCGGTTTAGTTGTGCTATTAGTTAGATTCCTAATCAATAGCTGAAAATAATAAAAGATTAAACTTAAGTGCACCCTGAGCTGTGCCACATAGGGTCTGTGAAGGTATGACGTAAAGCTGAATTGTAGTGCTGGTTGACATCAGCCATTGGTTTGAATTGTAGCCCATTTGAAGCTGAGTGCAGGTTATGATCAGTATGATGTTTACTGTTTGGAGACAAAATATTCCTTTTGCACTCTGGAGACACTCCCCACAGCCTCTGACAAAACCAACCAAAGACTTCCCCACGGTTTGACACTCCAAGCACAATACAAGAACTTATCAGTGAAATGAACAACAAAGGCAGTCATTTGGAATTAAAGTTGGCTGTGGGATGTGGTTTGTTACCTCTCTTGTGATTATGGGGTTACTCTTCCTGATGTCTTTTAGTTTCACATGATTCTTACACTTAGATGTTCCAGATCGTCAAACTAATATTTATATTTATTTAATATTAGGACAAAGATAACACACAAAATGCCATTTTTAAATTAGATTAGATTAGATTAGATTATACTTTATTAATCCCACAACGGGGAAATTTCCTCGTTACAGCAGCATAGACAAAAGCAGAAAAACCACACAACATACCCTATACAGAAAAAAAAGAAAATAAAACAATCTACTATAAAGAAACATTTAAAATATACAATAGATACAACAATAAGTGATGTATGAATATGAAAGAAATATTTACCAAGGAAAAATTTGAATAAATAATATTGCACATGGTAACAGTACGATGAATAGTGCAAGCAGATGAATAGTGCAAGCAGATGAATAGTGCAAAAAAAGAAGCTACAACACATTCAGGTTGTGCTAGTGTTGTGTGTTGTATAGTCTGATGGCTGTTGGAATGAAGGACCTGCGGTAGCGTTCCTTCTTACACCGTGGGTGTATTAGTCTGCTTTTTAAGGAGCTGCTCAGAGACCCCACAGTGTCATGCAGGGGATGAGAGGGGTTGTTCATGATAGATGTCAGCTTGGCCAACATCCTCCTCTCACCCACCTCTTCTATGGAGTCCAGTGGACAGTCCAGGACAGAGCTCACCCTCCTGATCAGTTTGCTGAGTCTCTTCCTGTCCCTGTCAGTGCAGCCACCTCTCCAGCAGACCACAGCATAGAAGATGGCAGATGCTACCACAGAGTCATAAAAAGTCCTGAGAAGAGCCCTGCACACACCAAAGGACCTCAGTCTCCTCAGCAGGTGGAGGCGACTCTGGCCCTTCTTGTACAGGGCGTGGGTGTTGTCAGTCCAATCCAGTTTGTTATTTAGGTGAACACCCAGGAATTTGTAGGACTCCACTACCTCGATGTCCAAACCCTGGATGTTCACCGGAGTGAAGTGTGGTGTATTCCTCGTGAAGTTGATCACCATCTCCTCTGTCTTGCTGGCGTTCAGTTGAAGGTGGTTTATCTCACACCAGCTGACAAAGTCCTTGATGACCGTCCTGTATTCCAGTTTGTTCCCCTCAGATACACATCCAACAATGGCTGTATCGTCGGAGAACTTCTGGATATGGCAGTTTGTGGAGTTGTGGGAAAAGTCCGAGGTGTAAAGGGTGAAAAGGAAGGGAGAGAGCACCGTACCCTGAGGGGCTCCTGTGCTGCACTGCACCACTTCAGACACACAGTGCCGGAGCCTCACGTACTGTGGTCTGTTGGTCAGATAGTCTGTTGTCCATGCAGCCAGGTGTTGGTCCGCCCCAGCTCCTTCCATCTTCACCCTCAGCAGTGACGGTTGGATGGTGTTGAAAGCACTGGAGAAATCAAAGAACATGACCCTCACAGTGCTCCCAGTGTTCTCCAGATGTGACAGTGATCTGTGCATCAGGTAGATCACTGCATCGTCCACCCCGATACCAGGCTGGTAAGCAAACTGCAGGGGGTCCATCAGTGTGCTCACCAGGGGTCGCAGGTGCCTCAAAATGATCCTCTCCATTGTCTTCATCAGGTGGGAGGTCAGGGCAACAGGCCTGAAGTGGTTAGGCTCCCTGGGGCGCGCAGTTTTTGGTACTGGGACCACGCAGGAAGTCTTCCACAGGACCGGGACTTTCTCCAGACTCAGGCTGAGATTGAACATGTGCATGACCACCCCACAGAGCTGGTCTGCACAGTCCTTCAGCAGTCTGGGGCTGATGCCATCCGGGCCCAAGGCCTTCCTTGCCTTGATCAAATCCAAATTATGGTTTACTGAAGACTAATTGAGAACTTACATATACCCCCCCATGTGAAAAACCTAACACCTGGTTGGTCCCTTGGCAGCAACAACTGCAGTTCAATGTTTGTTCCAGCTTGTGATCAGTATTTTACATCACCATGGAGGAATGTTGGTCAGCTCTTCTCAGTAGAATAGTTTTAATTCAGCCACATTAGATGGTTTTTGAGCATGAACTGCCCTTTTAAGGTCTTGTCACAGGATCCCAATTAGATTCCATTCCAGACTTTGACTCAGCCACATCAAAACCTTCATTTAGTTTTTTTTTGAGTCACTCAGGTGGACTTGATTGTGTGTTTTGGGTCATTGTCTTGCTGCAGAACCCATTTGTGCTTGAGCTTTAGGTCATGAACTGATGGGTGGATGTTCTCCAGGAGGATTATCTGATAGAGAACAGAATTCATGGCTCCAACAGTTATGATAACAGCCCCAAACCATCACACTACCACCACCATGTTTCACTGCTGGTCTGATGTTCTTCTTGTGGAATGCAGTATTAGCTTTACACCAGATGTAATGGACTCATGTCTTCCAAAAAGTTCCACCTTTGACTCATCAGTCCACAGGATGTTATCCCAGAAGTCTTCGGGCTTATTCAAAAAATATATATATATAAATTCCAGCCTTAATGTTCTTTTTGGTCAGTAGTGGTTTGATCCTTCAACTCTTCCATGGATTCATTTCCTCCCAGAGTCTTCCTTATTGTGGAATCATGTAGTCAGACCTTAACTGAGGCCAGTGAAGTCTGCAGATCTTTTGATGTTCCTCTGGGTTCTTTTGTGACTTCTGGATTATATAACGATGCGCTCTTGGAGTAATGTTGGTCGTTGGTCCACTTCTGGGAAGGTTCACCACTGTTCCATGTTTTCTCTATTTGTGGATAATGTCTGTCACTGTGGTTCTCTGGAGTCCCAGAGCCTTAGTAGTAGCTTTGTAACCCTCCGGACGGATGAATGTCAGTGACTTTGTTTCGCATCTGTTCTTGAATCTCTTTAGAACGTGGCATCATGTGCTGCTTTTTCAGACCCTTTAGCTACTTTACAATGCCAGACAGGCTCTATTTAGTGATGTTTAGATTCAATAAGCCTGGCAGTAATCATATGTGGATGTAGCAGGTTAAGTTGATACATTCATTCTGGTTAGACAACTATAATCATTTGGTAAAGATCAGAGCTTTCTGCAACTGGTTAAAAAATAGCAGCATGACATGGTTTGCACAAATGTCAAAATTTCCACTGAAGCTAAAAATAAGAAAGCAGATAAGTACCCAAACCTCACACTCACAGTCACTTTTCTTTATTTGTCACCTATCTAATAGTCTACTTTGCCTAATTTCCTGTTGAGGAATTGTATTTCTCTCACCTTTGCTGCATGCTAAGACATTTGAGCTCACTTCAAGCATCCCAAATTTAGAGCAGGGTAAGCAAACAGAATACTGCAGTATTAGCACTTCCAGTGTGGAAATATGGTATGGTGACTATGGTAACAGGATTTATGGCTGCTTCATTTATAATGCATTATATGGGCACTTACACTAAAAGGGCAGTCACAATGCCTGATGGCCATGCTTAAGAATGTGCTGATATGTTGATATGTCAAAGCATGACGAGTGCATCATATCTTGACCAGACATAAGGCATTTTTTATTAATGCCTTTTTAATGTAATCTACAGAACAGAGCAGTGAATGGAAATCCAAAAATACCATTTATTTTCCATAGTGTAAGGATAAAAGTTTCAAGAAGTGAATTTGAGTTCTCTATCATTGCAGAGAGTGGGCCTTGCAGCTAGCAAGTAATCAACAGTTCTGTATCTTTTCACAGCTATACAGGAAACACAGGAGTCCAAACACAAGAAGTGTTAAGTAAGGTTGCTGTTTTGTCTCAGTAAACACAAGAGGCTTAATGGGATTTCACGATTATCCTCCAAGGCTAGAGACTGCAAATCTCCCACACAGCCCTGTGTACAGGAGGAGAATATTAATGAAAACTAGGTAGGCTATAAACATTTGCTGCAGACCTGGTCAAAAGCCAAATTTGGTTGCAGACGCGGCTGTAGGGTCAAATTGTCTGTAGCCACTGAATAGGAAAAGAAAAGGTATTTAGCTAAACCTAGACTGATATCCTTTGATGATGACATCTAGAGTGGCTCTGTAGTTATCCTCAGTTTTCAGTGATTCTCAGTGACAATGGTGATTCTTGGTAGTCATTTCTGACCAGAACTGAGATGAGTCAGCTTCAGGGGGGCATTTACATTAATCTATATTTTAGCTTGCTAGATGATTCACACCATGAACAGTACAAGTATTGAATGGTTGACCTTCAGCATTAGCTGCATTGATAATTTATTCTAACTTCACACCAGTGCTTCAAATTAGGCAAGAAAATTGCTTTTGATTGTAGTTTGGCACAGTACTTTGGCATCAGTAAATCAGTGATGGTTGGCCGTACATTCATGGGTGCAAACAGGAACTGCTAATAGCTAATTTGATATACTTGTCTTGACAAAAAAGCAAAATTCCCTGCACACTGTCCATCACAGAAACTTATTTTATTGAGGTGAGCTTTCTATTTTTATGTACTAGGTATAATGTAGACTGACAGTGTCACAGTGACATATTTACTGTTAACAATTGTATTGACATCAGCATTGTTTGTGGTTTTGTATTTGAGGAGCTTAATGACCTCATATATACTTAAAAGTATGGCTATTCCAAGATTGAAATATATATATAGGGATGATGCTGTATTTATAAGGCTTTTGGAATTTTTGTCAAATAAAGGTCTGAAAACATCTTTAAAAAGTGAGTCCACCTGCAGGGTTTTTCAGTTTTCTATTCTAGACAAGAGTTTTTGAACCTACACATCTGTCACTAAGACGTTATGGTGCACATCAACCTTTCCAAAGCTGCATTCATTCAGTCTGGGGTGTTTAGCAAGTTGATGGCCAGATGTGGCCTGTTTCTGAGTTATGTCAAGACAAATTATTTAGACCAAAGTTCTGGAGTTATTTCCAAGTGTTGGATGAGCATTTGGTAGATCATGAGAACTCTAAATATGCAGTTCAAAGAGGTATTGGTGTAAGTGAAGGACACCATCACGAGGCTGAAAAAACAGAGGCAGAAACTTTAGGAGTAGCCAAATCAACAATTTCATACATTCTTAATAACGAGGAATGCACCGATAAGGTCAGTAACAACAAAATCCCTGGATGGAGATGAAGATGAACATGAAGAAAACCTCCTCACAACATTTAGCTGAGTCAAGAACACTCTCACGGTGGTAGGAGTATCATTATCAGTCTACGATCAAGAGATGCCTTCATGAATGTAAACACAGAGAGTTTAACTCAAGATGCAAAACACTGGTGGCAGTCAAGAACAGAGAGGCCTGTTTAGAGTTACCTGGAAAATATCTCAAAAGTCTGTGTAGTTCTGGGCCAATCTTTAGGCAACTGAAACCAAGAATACATGTAACAAAACCAGGGGAAAAGGGAAGCATAGTGAATGAAAGAAAGGGTTCATGATCCGAAGCAGACCACATCAGCACCACATCAATCTGTCAAACATGATGGAGGCAGTGTTATGACATGAGCATGTATAGTTGCCACTGGAACTGGGTCACTGGTGTTTATTAATGCTGTGACTGCTGTTAGAAGTATCAGGATGAATTCTGGAGTGTATACAACTATACTAGCTGCTCTGATTCAGTCAAATGCTGCAAAACTCATAGGATGGCACTTCACAGTACAGATGGATAATAACCCCAAATACACTACAAAGGAAGCCTGAGAGCTTCTTATCCGAGTTAAAAACTCAGCATTTGGTGATGTCTGTGGGTCCCAGGTCTTACACAGGTCATTACTGCAAAAGATTTGTATTGTATCCAAGTTTTTTTTTAATTAACTTACATTCATAATTATGTTATTTTGTCCACAGATTTTTAGGCCTGTGAAGATGGAGGGACTACGTAAAAATGGTTTAAACTCCTGAAGCATACAAAGAAAACAAACTGTACCTACTGTGAAACATGGAGGAGGATCAGTTATGTTCTGGAGCTGCTCTGCTGCATCTGGCACAGGGTGTCTTAAATCTGAGCAGGGTACAATGAAATCTCAAGACTATCAAAGGCATTCTGGAGTGAAATGTGCTGCCCAATGTCAGAAAGCTTGGCCTCAGTCACAGGTCACGGATTCTCCAACAGGATAATGATCCAAAACACACAGCTAAAAACACCCTAGAAAGGCTAAGAACAAAACTTTGACTGGTTTGAAGTGGCCTTCTACGAGCACTGATCTAAATCCTATTGGACATCTGTGAAGGAGCTGAAACATGCAGTCTGGAGAAGACAGCTGGAGCAGTTTGCTCTAGAGGAGTTGGCCAAAATACCTGTGGACAGGTGCAGAAGTCTTACTAAGGGTTACAGATATCGCTTGATTGCAGTGATTGCCTCAAAAGGTTGTGCAAAAAAATATTAGGTTAAGGGTACCATCGATTTTGTCCAGGCCAGTTTCATTAGTTTATTTTTTAAAATGATTCTGTTGAACAACAATTCAAAAGCAATGTCCACTTTACATTCGTTAATTTTCAGAAAATTTTTATTTATTATTACTTTTGTCAGTTTCAAGTTGTTTCAGTGACCACTGTGGGGTTGTCTTTCTTTATCGGAAGGCTACCAACAATTATGTACACATGTGTACCTTGCTGGCTTCATGGCCACATTATACTTCCTTGTTTAGATCATATTTTGAGTACAAATTTTGAGAACAGTTGTTGTCTTGAGGGAGGACCACAATGCAGTGGCTGTGTTACTTAAAAAGGCTATTTTCAAAAACATCTCCAGACGAATTAAAGAAAACACTAGTTTAAGACAGCCTGAAAATTATTTTTTTTAAAGATTTATTTTTGGCCTTTTGTGCCTTTATTAGATAGGACAGTGGATAGAATCGGAAACGGGAGAGAGTAGGGAAGGACATGTGGTAAACGCTCGGGGTCAGAGTCGAACCTGGGACAGCCGCTGCGCCTCTGCACTTGGGTCATGCGACGTAACCATTCAGCTATCAGGGCGCCCCAGCCTGTTAATTTAATCAATGGACACCAAGTTTAGATTCGGTTCATAATCAGTGTTGTATAGAAAAAAAGCTACCCCTCCATCAGTTCACTGTGTGATTTAATATAATATTCAGGTATTGATTAGTGGAGTTGCTTTTATACTTGTGTGACCAGAAAGAACAATTCTAGGCAAATCAGGTAATCAGTTAAGTTATACAACACATTTAGTGGGATAAGAAATAAAAAGCAAATGGTTAATTAAACAGTTAAATTGTTAGATGCATACCACACAGAGCATGACAGGCATGGATATATGTAAGCTATCATACTGGTGGAGGAGAAGACCTAACAGTCAGAGGCAAATGGTCCCACAGTTGGGAGCAAAAACTTGAAATACTCCATTACTCTTGGGTGCTAATTAATGGTGTGCAATTAGTCAGTAAGTGCAATTAGTCTCCCAGTGAACTCCATCAGATGTCATAGTCAGATTGTTGAATAGTTATTCAGAACCACAAAAAAACCCAATTGATTTCAGATGTGGTTGAACAACACTAGCTCAAATCAAGTATTGCCCAACCTTTAGAGTTAGCAGATGTTACAGTTGTGGGAAAAGTGTTAACTAGAGGTAAATGCATGGGTTAACACCTGTCACCAGGCAGTAACAATGACACTGGACCATTCTACAAACTCTGGTTTATGTTCAGCATCATCATGTTGACTTTTTTAACACTGAGGGCCCATCCATCACTGTGACCACCACACACTCACCACTCACTCCACTTCTCTACAAAGAGGGCACAGTACTGCCTGCAATGGCTCTGAAAGGTGTTATCTGGCGTACATTTTGAGATGCAGGTTTGTGAAAATAATAGGAAATCTGAAAACAATTTCTAGGACTGTAGGGACACTTTGTTTGTTTAAGGATTACATATAGAAAAAGTTGTGAATGAAGCTTTCCATCACAGTTTTGAGCTAAGACGGCAACCCAGTGGGGCTGGGGGAGACAGCAGGTGACAGAGGGTGTCGGGTCAGTTCTCTTACCCGCCTAAAGGTCTGTCCTCAGGTGTTTTCCAGAAATTTCAGTTAAACAATTATGAAATCTTGTCATAAATAACATCAAAACACATTCTTAAACGTTTTGTTTGAGGTTGCAATCCAAATCAAGGTGGACAGGATATCTCTGCTGATGCCATATTGGCCCTCCTCTTTATGTGCTCACGTAGGATTAAGCTTGCCAAAAGGTAATGTTGCGGGTATTTGGAGAATGTCAGAATAGTATTTTATCAGAAATGTCTTAGGTGCAGGCTGTTTAGATCAAAGCGTTGAATGTATGCTGGCATTTCCTTGTTGCACTGGGATTAGCAGAGCTAGCTACTTCTGGAGGGGCTGCTGTGTTATGGCACTCCTACGCTGTTGCAGTTACTTAATCCTGCTGAGTTTTCAACAGAGTAACTCTCCCTCCTCCACCTGTCACAAGCCACTGACCAAAGCTTTGAGTTAACCACTGGATCTCCAGCACATGCCACCGGAAATGAATTAAAGGTTTTTGCAGTAGCAACCGTAGTGTCATTTGATTGAAATGTGTCCACTTTGGCCAAAAGTGGTTTACATGCCAGAGTACTATCAGATCAGTGAGGACATTTGGAAACTATTGTGGAATGAACAACACAGGTCATTTGTGACTGTCTTCCAAAAGAAAGCACATACAGATATCAAAAATTAAGAATGAATCTTTAAGTCCAACCGTACATTAATATTCTGACATGTTGGCCCCATCTAAAAGTCACTTTCTCAATTTCTTCAAAAATAATGTGACCACTGCAAAACCACTTACATAAGCATTTCCATAATACATATACTACTATTCAGCAGAGCAGAGAAAACACTCACCCTGCAACCCTTCCAGTTAAATCCAGAAAAGGTCAACATGCTCATGCTTCTTGGTTAAAAGCCTGGGTAATTAATCTGCTACACTTATACACTAAACCAAAGGATGATCCATTACTTTTAAATGATTTAGACTGAGATTTAATTTGGTCAGATTATTCCTATGTTTTTTAAATTTGTATAAACCTACCTTTCTATCTTGTTCAGTCTAACTCCAACAAACTCAACTTAACCTTAATATGAATCATTCTTTCCCATAAGAGCGTATCTATTCTGTTAAATGTTCCGTTTTTAATTTCGTATATTTGGTACTGAGTATTTGCAAACAGTATCCTGCAATCAAATGGAACATAAAGGGTTATTGTTGGCAGAAAAGAAAATCTGAAAATAAAATGAACCTATTACAAGACAATATTTAATAAGAAGAATGGGTTGTCTGATCATTTGACATTGTGAACATCCATCCATCCATCCATTATCTATACACTGCTTAGTCCTCTGTAGGGTCGCGGAGGGGCTGGAGCCTATCCCAGATGACTTGGGCGAAGGCAGGGGACACCCTGGACAGGTCGCCAGCCTATCACAGGGCTCATTGTGAACAGTCAAAAGCATTAAATCCCAGCAAATCTTGCACAAGTGCTTGTTAGCAATTAACAGTAGTCTACTACAACTTCCATAGCTTCGCCAGATTAACAACTACCTTCTTGGGTGTAAAATCAAAAATGAAAGCACTAATTGTGTTACAGTTCTTCCATTCTATGAAATCAGTGTGACACTGAATCCCAAGTTGCTCCAGATTGCACGCACCTTGCAAGGAACCTCTGTTGTCACTGGTGTGTGAATGTGTGAAAGAGAAGCACATTGTAAAGTGCTTTGAGTACCACTAAGGGAGAATGACACTATATAAGTGTAGACCATTTACCATTTAACCACAGAGTGTGTCTGTAAAATGTGGTTATTCAGGTCATTCAGTTTGTTGTTGTTTCTCATCTTGCTTTATTGATGTAGTGATATTCTCAGATTACACAGACTGAGTAATACAGTCATAGTTGACAGAAACAATGGCCAGAGCTATAGTTAATATTGGAGAAAACTATTATCTGCATGATTACAACAAAGTGGTTTGTCATAAAAACATGTGCTGTTTAAAGTGCTTGAACAAATTTCCAATGCTTTTAATTTTCTGACAGGCCAGTCTCAATAAAAAATAAGTCGTTGCTGTTTGTGAAGTGTCATGATTTTACATCTCATAACTAAAAATCATATTTTCATGTGCTCAAATCTGGAGAAGAAGAAGACTTGAAAAATAGCACTGTGGCAACAAGACTTCCCCTATTCTGTGTCTGCCTCACCTGGAGTCTTTCCATGTAGTCTTTCCATGGAGCCATATCAGGAGCTCCGTTTAAAATCCAGCTGGTGTTATTGAGCTGTGTTTAAGGTATTAAGTAAAGCCCTCTGGATCCGTCCACTGTGCAATGATTCCCTTTAATTAAAGAGTGCACTGAGCCGACTGGAGGTCTCATGGGAGAATCCGCCGGTCACACTCCGCTCAAAAAGTCAAACACTGCCACAAGTCGAAGATCCGCTTTAAAGCTCATTAATCTAGCCCAACCTATTCGCTGGGAGCACCCCAAGGGACCTGCAGGGATTTGGGCTGACCAGTATTCCCTAAAGCAATATTGAACCTAGAATCTTCAGGGGGAGGTGGAGCCCCCCTTGACTCCAATTTCTGCTCCATTAAATCAGAAGGTGCTTTATGCATCTAGTCTTGGGGTAGACTAGAATGATGACAGCTTAATAGTGAGTGCCTAGAAGTTTGAACAATGACTGACTGAGATGAATTTACTATAGCTAATGCTGATCCTTGAATTTTATTTTTTTCTGCATGAGGAGGAAGGCAGTAAAGCTGTCACTGCAAGAGGTTAATCTAGTATAATCCAGGACCACCTACAATTATGTTTAATTCTAAGACTAGCTCCTATGAATAGTAAGTCCAGAGCCCAATGATTATTATATATCTTTAAGTATACAAAAAATATAATATTTACCAAGTTTATGAAGGATAAACAGAAGGAATTGTAAATAAATATTCCCACTTAGACAGATGCAAAACATGTCCCTTATTCCATGAACTTCTCGGCTATCATAGATATTTGACTTATTTGCTTAATATTGTGTAGCCTTCCTGTAGCTAAACAATGCATAAACAGTATGTGTAACTTTATTCTGCATCCCTTGACCCGTTCTACTGGTGTACGGTAATTAGGGTGCCATGGTTGCCAACACCCATTTTGCTCTGTCTCACACACAAACTTCCTTCATTGTGAGTTTTACCAATGTAAGGTTTTGACAAGAATGTTGACAGAAGCTGAAGTTTAGGTTGTTGTTTCCAGCTGTTTGTAGAAGTATTTACTCTAGATTACTTAAATATCTGCAGCATCAGACAGCAGCAGGATCCATATGAGCATCTCCAAATAGAGAGAGCTGGACACAGTTACACATGAGGAGCAGCAGCAGCAACTTTATTATTTACTTACAATTAGAAATTATTCCTGACATGGAGACAGGATTGACTAGGATCTAACAGCAAATCACATAATAAATCACACTGTGTACTTTCCTTTCAGACAGATGAGCTATCACACCCAGTTTATCAGCTGCAGGTAAATCATTTGTTACATAGCAGCTGTCCTGAACTCCATCACAGCTGTTGGAAGATTCTTATTTTATTGTTATTCAAAAGTTAGATCAGTTTACTGAAGTGAGAAAATATTTTTTATATCAATTCTTGACATGATATTATCCTCAGATTTTTTTTATTATTATATTATGTTACCCTGGGCCCCCCAGGTTTTATCTGGACCTGTATCTATGCAGATAGGTTTGGTTTTACTTGCGCTAGACCACTAAGAAAATGCAGTGATGCACTCTAGTAAAGGCAGGTTATTTCCCTTTGATAAACAGACTATTTTGTATATATATTTTTCATGCTACCGAAGCCCCCAACATCCTGACGCCAGCTGTCCAATGAGAAGCCTTTAACCCATTTTCTGTGAATATCCAAGAATCTATTCACAAATTATTACAACAATGCAACACCTAAATGAAAAATATTCCCTTGCACAGTGCGAGTTTCAGTAGAAGCAACCCAACTGCATGGTGCTCTCCTCTTTCAAGAAACTTAAAAGTCAGCAAAAAGACAGCAAAATGAAAAAATATATGAGGCAACATTCAGTTAATTCCTCAAATACTATTACTTTTTTCTAAAACAATAAGTTTTTGTTCAAAAATTGCAAGTTTTTATTCTGAACTTGTGACTTGCAGTGGCTCAGTTTTTCTCCTTAAACTGACCCTAATGCTCCACATCACAAAATGGTGTATGAAGTGATATAAAAATAATTTATGATATGTGTTGGAGGGTTAGAAAGGCTGTCTGTTGCCCTCAAGCAGCAGTGTGCACTAAGGAGGACATAAAAATATAACAAATATTGCTGTATTTTCCAATGCATTGTTATTTTATTAGTATAAAAAGCAGAAATTTTCCTTGATTGCCACCTGAAGTCATTTCCACACAGACACACACACACACACACACACACTGGCTATACACTAAACTGACAGAAAGAAAATGAAACTCTGTAGATACTGAGGATACATGTCTACTAGTATTCACTATCTGTCGTGTCCTGTACACTGTATATATATCAGCTGTATCTATTCTGCTGTCAGCGCTGATACAAGCTGCCTGCATCTGGGGTCAGAGGTTAAGTTAGCTGCTTTTATGTCAGACCAGGAGGTAAGATTATACCAACCCTGACCTGGGAGGCTTTGTTTCAAGTGTCAAACAAAATCTGATCTGGTATAAACTGACATCTTGCTATGGATTTACACACTAAAGCTCTTCAAAGTAAAATACATTGCACAGGAGACTGCTGCAGCCATTCTGATTAATTCTAAGTTACGCTTCCTAAAGCTCAGCAGTGATACATTTTGGAGTCTGACAGAAAGGCGTGTTTCTATTGATCACATTCTTCTATAGATGTGAAGTTTATCTCCACACAAGACAGTCTGGCTGGCAACTACTGGACTGACTGTACGCATCTTTTATCCTAAAACAGTGAAATTGTTCTCATAATAAATGCAGTCAAACTATATCAAATTACTGTTTCTACATTTCAGGATAACACTATTCTGCTCAAAAAGCAGATAAGAATCTGAACATCAGAGCCCATTTGAAAACTGACATATTAAAAGACATTTATCATCAATCAGTGAAAACTTGAGAAAACAAATCAAAAATCAAACTTAAGTGGAATGGGGTCTGTCTGACTGCTCTGGGGGGCTTTTGCCATCAGGGCCCCTTAGAACAACCTGCCTGAGGAGATAAGGAGAGTCAGCATCTTCTTTTAAATCACTTCTTCAATCCCATTTAAATGACTTTAATGTGATGTTGTCTATAATAATTGTGTACTTTATTCTCTTTTGCTCTTCTTTATTCTACTTATTTTTTTCTTTAATTTGATAAAGCAGTTTTTGTGCTTTTATTATTTCATCTGTATCCATTGTATTGATTTAGTTTGTAATTCTTTAACATGTGTAACTCTGTTTCTCCACTTTTGCCTCAGTTTTTATTACTTTCTGTTATTCCATGGTCTTGCTGAGTATTTTCCTTTATGGGTTTGTCTGTGGAGCATTTTGTAAACTCTGTTTCAAAAGGTGCTGTATTAAAAAGTGATTATTGTTATATTATATTAACTTTTCAATTTGTTCATGGTCAGAAACATGAGATATAGCCATAAAATACCTGAATTAATGTTACTTTTTATTATAAATATGAATAAGATTATGAATAATAAGAACGCAGAAGAAAAGTGTTCATCTTTTAACACTATGGAGGCTTTGAGAGCAGCTAGGAGAAGAAGGCCATCCTCAGCTTCCACAAAGACTGAGGTTTAAATTGTTAAATGTTAACAAAGTAAAGTCACTTCTGACATTTTTGATACAGGTAACCACAACCACCAACCTAAACTTACCAAACTAAGAGCTGAGTGTCTGAACATAACTATAGAACAAGGTCAAATTAATTTAAATGAAGCATTAATTCAGTGTGAAACCATTCAGAAGGTTTCTCTAATTGGACAGGTGGGAGAGGTTCACTGAAGTTGAGGGGTGGCAAGAGGTGTTCTACTTAACTGAAGTGACCTAAATGTAGGACATGTGTGTTGCTGTATTTTTCTGTGTCATTTGGTATTTGTCTTTGAAATTAAATATATGTTTAACTATGTAGTAGACATATTCAAATACATTCGTATTAATACTCTGTAACCCATCAGATTATTTTTTAGAAACAATGTTTCTTCATTATGGCAGCTGAAAAAGTATCTGACTTGTTACACATCATAAATTCTAGTACATTGATGAATCAGCATCCACTAAAAACATTTACTGTACAACAACAGTGACTTTGTGGGAACAGAGGGAGCTCATGGGTGCATTAGTTCCCCAGACCCCTCAAACTGCCAGAGGGTTTAAAAAGGCACAGAATCCTTTTCAAAGATGACCAAAATTTCACCATTTATCAGAGCCAGAAACTAAAAACAGAAAGATCATTGGATTTTCAGCTTTCTGACAGTCCATGAACTACTCATCTGTGATATGACATTCCACTGGAAAACTTAAATAAACCTCAGCTTAAATTGTGATATTTCATAATATTTTGCCATAAATCAACAGTTTGCTTTACTTTCTGTAAAAAACAAAAGATACTGCGTTCCGTGAAACTATGACTGACATAGTCATAGTTGTGACCAACAGTTCCATGCTAAAATGAAGGGACTGATTATTTGAACTGGGCTCAGCTATAGGCTGTGACTCCACAGAGTAACTACAAATGCAGCTACTAAAACATCTATAGTGTGTAGAGCCTCTATTGCTTGGTCCAGCATTGGTAACACCACAACAGGAAAAAAGTTGTGTGTTTGATTAATTTGTTTAAAATAAACAAATATGGAGAAACTAAACTTTCTTTTTTTATATAATTAATGGAAGTCTAACTGTGTCATACTGCACGTAACACAATTCTGAGTTCTCTCTACTTCTAGTCCTGATTGTTCTGTTTCCATAGAGGTGCAGGGCTGCAGGCAAAAAGTGCCCAGAAACTGTTTGGGGGTCAGAGGGCTGACAACCAAGTTGTTCCATCCATGAAACTAAGCAACACTTCAGTCTTCTTCATCCTTATGTTTTAACATACACATCTGAGCTAGCTGTGACCCCTTGTCTCATTGAGACAGGACTTTTTGTCAGTTTTAGTCTGTGAATGCCTCGGGCTTATGGGAAATGGGCTGAAAACTAAAGCATATCATTATTTTCCAAGAAACTATATGTGTTAGTAAGTAAATACCATATTTATCTAAACTCATAAAATAGCTACACAACACACTGCAAAAATGTCATTTTTAGCATACTGACTAATGTCAGTAGGAAGTAACAGAACCTGGGACGGGATTGAACGTGCACTCTTGAAACATTTTTGTTGTTTGAAGTCATTAAAGTATGAATCCTAAGTTAAGTTCCAGGTCACACAGAGTAATTCAAATGTGATGTAACACCTAGAAATGTCATTTATAAGAAATGTGTTTTGTGTCTAGTCCAGCCCATGACTTTGAGAAGTCAACACTCCTGTTAGTAACATGAAGGAAGCCTTTGAACGTTATCTTTAAAAAACATCTGTTCAGACAAGTGGAAAGGTCAGCACCTGGCAGCAGTCCAGTCTACAGTTTCTAAAGAGTTACCTACAGAGGTGCTGTGGCCCTGCTGTCGCCACTTGTTGGGTCTGGGAGACAGAGCACCAGACTACACAGGGAGAGATGTAGACGAAAATGACAGCTTTAGTTGGCATCCAACTCATCATCCCTGGGGTGATGGATAAACACCAGATATTGCCATCTCCTTCATCCCAGTGTGAGCGTCACTCAGTCGGCCTGTGTGGCCTCCAGAGAGACTGCAGCTGTCACACAGTCTCTCTGGAGGCCAATTGAAATGGTGTGACCTTGAGAGACTAGATTGAACTAATATGTCAGTTGAGGGCCGAGAGGGGATTTCACCTTCCTAATGGAAAGCTTCCCAAGAGCTGGCTGAGTGATGGTTTCACGTAAGGTGTCACCTATTTGGATTAATAAAACTCGAAGACATTAAGGGTGAGGAAGATAGCCTCTCCTCCTGTGTACAGCCATAAGCTGATGTGTGTGTAGCCACATACAAATGCACATACACATAATGCCTGAAAGACACTACATCAGGTTGAAATCATATAACAATACAGAAAATCTGACACAGCGAATTTCACACACTGTTACACATTTCTGCTAAAGCACATCATCACAAAATGACAGCGTAAACACAATGAAGAGAGTCCCAGCCTTCTCAGCAGCCATCAATCTCTTACATGTGGCATCAAGGTCACATTGTGTGTGAGAGTCAGTGCTCCTTTTCTTTAGAAGAGTCACAGCTGTCCTGTAAATTTGCATCAATATTCAACATAAATGTAATATTACCTGGATCAAAAGACAGCCTGAGGTCCAAACCCTTCTCTGTTTAATAAGGATTTCATGCAAGGCTACAGGGAGTATTTGTATATGCAGTGTTGTAGTGCAAAGCATATGCTGCTATTCACAGTATAATTACTTAATTTTGGTCAACATTGCATATAGCCACTTCTAAATGTTCTCTAGTGCACATCATTCTGTAGTGTGCTGTAAGCCAATTTTTGTTTTCTTAGGATGGTGATGGCCTGACCAGTCATATTCTACCTCTGATTGACTAGTACTCACTGGTTAGGGAAGGTACTGCAAATCAGCTGTTTCAAGAGACACTTTGCAACAGTATAGTTGTCCAATTTTCACATGCAAATGGACTAAAAAATAAGGAATTTCACTATATTTCAGTGAAAATGCATAGTTATGCAGTTGGCACAGCAGATAGTCTGTGGGCCAGTGTTGATTAAAATCTGCATATTTTCTGTGGCCATGTTAATTTCATAATGATCCATAGTTGCGAAAATCAACTAACACAAGTTAAATTACAATGTGCTGCTTGCCTGAATATACAACTGTAATCTCTTTTTTTAAAACACAGGGACTTTATCCTTTGCTAGACAGGCCATTTAAAAAATGGGGGTCATAAATTAAGAGTATCCCAACTTCTCTAGGCACCACTATACCTGAAGGGCTCACAGCTCACCCTGTACACAGTTACAGTTGTGAACAGAAGTTTACATACACTTGTAAAGACCATATATATTATGGCAGTCATGAGTTTCCAATGACTGAATTTTCTATGAAGTGATGATTAAAACACAAGCATCTTTGTCACAAAGACAATCATGCATCTTGGTTCTTCTACATCCATTTATTACAAGCTTTCTGGACAAATGTCAAAATCTGCATCATCAAAAATATACATACAGCAATGCTAACGTTTAGTAAAATGTCCTTTGGCCATTTTCACCTCAATTAGGTGCTTTTGGTAGCTGTCAACAAGCCAAAACCAGTGTTCCAGCAGCTTCTAGTTCATTGCAGACCTACTTTTTGATCTGACTTTTAACCGTCCTGAACAATAACCTGTCTTTAAACACCAGGTGATAACTGGTGTTTTCTTACTGACACAACTGTACCATGCACTTTGTACTTACAATCAGTTGTTAGCAAAGTTGTTTTTGGGATTTGAAGCATCTTTGAGATGGCTCTAAGTGACTTTCCCATTGTAGTGTTTGTGGCAGAGTCTGTTGAGTGTATCAGTTGGGCCCTATTCAAATTGACGCAGAGAAGTCAGCAGCTGTAGTCAATTGTAATCACTCATGAGATAAGAGGTCAGGCCATTAAGAAAATTTGATTAACACAACTATCTGCATCATCAAAACTGATAGTCACTATTTGTACATTTTTGACCCAGCAGATTTTTGTCAGATTTCTCGAAGACCTATAATAAATATATGAAAAACCAAAATGCATGGTTGTTTTTTTTGTGACAGTGAGGCATGTGTTGCAATCAGTCCATCATAGAAAATTAGGTAACCTTTGTTCACAACTGTACACTTTATCTTTGACTTTGTTTTCTGCTGCCCTTTACATTCCTCACACACTGTGAGTTTAGCTGGCAACATTTTAAATCATGTACCAAAACTAATAATAGAAAAATGATTTGAATTTGAAACAGAGTGTTAACAAAAATAACAGTGAAAACAGAGTGGGAGATTAGTGGTAAAATACATCACTGGGCCCGAAGCTTGATTTCTTTTGAAAACAAGAGGCTGTGTTTTTAATTTCTATTCTATTTTTTATTTCTTTATGCCTCGACTGTCAAGGAAACATCCTCTTCTGAAGTAAAATTAGATTTGTTCTACATCCTCCTAATCTAGTTATTCAACAACCCTCAATGTGAGGACCAGTGATAAAACACAACTAGAAGACAGTTTGTTCGTGGTTACGTTTACAATAAACCTCACACCCCTTGCAATTTAGGGGAGGACTGACTCTAAGCAACAGTGTCATGAATAAAGCCTAGTTACTGACTATTTTCCAGAGACAAAATATCTTTGTTGGCATTGTTTCTAGTACTTCATCATGCAGTGGGTGTAGTCATGTGACCAGATGACAGGAATGAAGTTGTAAATAAATGTGTCACTGGAAGGAAGTGATCAAATTAAAATATTTCAAACCTTGTGCTATACTCCCTTACTTTGTGTGGTTTCCCCTCTCTTCATTGTCTCCCCTGTGTGTCTTTAGTCAGTCAGCCCTCTGGGTGTATGTATACACACACACACACACCCACACACAGATACACACACAGACACACACACACACACACAGACACACAGTCCTGTATC
Source organism: Dascyllus trimaculatus (assembly GCA_024666655.1). Classification (NCBI taxonomy): domain Eukaryota; kingdom Metazoa; phylum Chordata; class Actinopteri; family Pomacentridae; genus Dascyllus; species Dascyllus trimaculatus. The sequence goes on along the minus strand of CM045453.1, from coordinate 1,974,993 downwards.
TCCTTTTCAGTTGCCAGAGGTCTGTACTACAAAGCAGGATTTAAGGTTAGCAAGGTCAATTCTGGTTTAACTGCAGCTTTTCAGGACTACAACATTAGTTTACTTCTTACTTCGTATATCTCCATGGTAACTGATGTTGAACACCCAACCTGTGCCAGGGCAGGTTATGTTTCAGATAAGTGATCACCACTGCCTGCTGACCAATGAATTCTGGGAAACTAGGAAATAGCAACACCAGTCCTGGAAGATCCAGCAGAGCCTGGTGCACCGATAGTTGGGGAGGTTTTAAAGCTGCAAGCGATTTCTAAATAATTGTTCTATAGCTTGTATAGTTGTCACAGTTTCACAAAGAACCAAAGCAAAGACATGAATCATGATGCAATACAATAAGGAAGCAAATCAGTGACAATACAGTGATTGGGGAATAATTAAACTAGACAAATGTTGGTGACCAGGGAGAAAAAAATGGAGAAGCTAAACAAGCAGTCTACGTAGACAATAGGCTAGGCTAACATTTAGTCATCAAATACTAATGGCATAAGAAAGTGAAACTCTTCGTATTGGTTTAGGTTTATAGTGCGTAGCTCTAGACCTGTCTGTGTTTGCAGTTGGTAATCTGGTGCCAACACCACCCCTTTTATGCAAACTCTTTCATATTTAGAAACCCTTGGTTGACTGAAAGAGTTAACAACCAGCTTCAAGTGACTGCTTAGTGTAACTGTGGTTGTTAGGCTTTAGATAGCCAGATAATGTAAACGTGTGCTGCAAAGCTTACTTCATACTACAGGCCCATGATGGTCAGTCTACTGGCCTGGGTTTTCCCTTGTGTTTCCTGTGCTCTTTGGTTTGTGGTTTTTCATTTTATTGTATGTCTTGCTCCAGTTTGTTCCTCATGCTTTGGTTACATTTTCAGGATTTTTCTTTTGCCTTTGCCTGCTTCCTGTGTTTTTTAATTTAACTTTTGGCATTTGTTTTGTATTGGCTTAGTTAAAAAAAAAAGACTTTTGTTTTTGAAAACTGCCTCTTGTGTCCTGCATTGAGGTCCTCTTTTGGCATGCTATACAAGAAACATAGGGCGGTTGGATAGTTGAGTGGTTGTAGCGCACACCACATGGGCGCTAATGCTCTGACCAGCGAGTCTCTGGCTCGAATCCCAGGCGGTCAGACCATTTGCTGCATGTCATTCTGCTGCTCTCTCTTCTTGTTTTCTGTCCACTGCCCCTATCACAAAATACAGCATTTAAAAAAAAAAAATCTGAGCACACATGCATGGGACTCATTTGCACTCCCACAGTTTGTTGTGAATGGATGTAGATCTGCATATCAGCATGATTACCAGGCGTCCAATCAAACGAAGAGCAAAACATGGGGCACAGTTTCACCAAATGTGTCACTGGACTCCTGCGCTATTCATAGTGCTTAAATTACTGATTCATCACATAGATCTGTAACCGTCATCTACAGCGGTACGTGAGTCACCCCTGAACTTCAGAATGGTAGTCAGTAAGTTGGTTTAAAGTAATCATAGACTGCTTAATAATAAAGGATAAAATGAAAGCAACAAAAGCACTCGGTAATGCAGCTGATGTTAATAAATGGATTGGTGAAACTGAGTACACAGAGGTAATTAGTGTAGCCCTGACTGGCATTTTACAGATCACTGTGTGTTTACAGAACACAATCAGTAAAACTGCATTACAGCCTAACCACATAATGTTTTATTATTAGATTACATCTCTCACCCTCCTTTTCATTTCCGACACCCTGCAAACTAGGGATCGACTGATTATTGAGGCCAATATTTGCCATTTTCTCAGTTGTTGGTATCATGATTTTTACTTGCTGATTATTGCAAAATAAGGTAAGTGTGCTACTTTGGCTCTGACGCAGCTAGCACTCTTTGTCTGCAGTCCCTCTGTGGTCTCAAGCAATGTTGCATTCAAGCCATTGTTTATAGAACGGGACTGAGAGCACATTTGGTAAACGAAGAAGCTCTAATGAATTAGTAGAGCTGTGTTTGGAAGGTGAGGTAGCAGTCACTGCAGAAAGTGTAATGAAAACAGTCTTTCACAAGCACTCCTAGTGAGCCCAATAATTCACTTGTAGGTGTTAACAAGTGGTGCAGCTAGAACTAAGTTTGCCTTCGAGGATGGGCTATGGCTATTGCACATCTCTCTAACAGAGATACAGTCTGCAAATGCTGAGCAACAAGCACAGCCCCAAATCCATCCACAAATAAGGACATTAACTACTCTCAGTGGCTAAAGCTACGCTAACAGCTCACAGCTAAGTTAGGAGGCAACCACAGATTATGCTGAAACTGTGTCTGGAAGACAGTATCTAATAATGCTTTCAGATCTGGGTCCTAATGGGCAGTAAAAGTGACAGAATAGTGAAAGATTAACAAAACAGAGAAGAACAGCAGATAGAACTGCAAACTGTTAATGATCTCAATTGGTTGATCTCACAGTAAGCAGTAGAGCAGGGGTGGACGACCCTGGTCCTCAAGGGTCGCTATCCATCATGTTGTAGATGTTTCCCTCTTCCAACACACCTGATTAAATGATCAGGATCGTTATCAGGCTTCTGCAGAGCTTGATGATGAGCTGATCATTTGAATCAGGTGTGTTGGAAGAGGGAAACATCTAAAACATGCAGGATAGTGGCTCTCGAGGACCAGGGTTGTCCACCCCTGCAGTACAGCATCGTAGCATCACAAGACACTCAGATGGAATTACTCAATAAAGTAGTATAGTAATGATTGACAGGTTCCCTGCAATCACATACTGCTGTTATATAACATCTAATTTGTATATCTATAAATACAGTAATAGTGATCCTTATTACAGTTTTTTCCAATTGCTAAAACACTAAATCCCATTCTCTAAACCAAAGTCTCAGTGGCCTAAACTCATTTTTCAAATCAAATACTCTTTTGGTCAAACATTAAACACTGTTCAGGTACTTAGGCTCAATTTGTAAAACTCATCTGCTCTTTTTTTTTTTTTTTTTTGCTTAACCTTAAACACATTCTCAATCACAAAACACATTTCACATGGTGAACACTTGTGTTGCAAAATTGTAAACACTAGCAGCAAAATGCAAACACAACTCCAACATAGCTGTCATCTTTTATACACAACAACTCAAAATTGAACACACATGTTTCTAGTGATGTGATCAGACCAGTTGGGCAGGATAAAGGTCAATTCAGAGTGCACAGGTGGCACATGTTCATCAATTTACAATGGACAGAAACATACAGAGGCAGAAGAAGAAGAGTTCATGTGAGAGGTGGTGGACGAGGAGGAAGCGGATGAGGATGAGGGAGACCAAGAACAATCATTACTCATGAAATCTGGGCAACTATTGTACACCATGTACGATAGCAACATTCACGGGATGACAATGAGGGAAGCAGGACAAAGAGTCCATCCCAACTTGAGCAGATTCTCTGTGGCCAGCATCATCAGGACATTCAGAAAAGAGAACAGGTAATTGTTTTTTTTTTTGTTCAACATTTGACATAGAGAATACTATATTACAAGTACTCTCATGTTCATTACAATACTGTTTTTACTGGCTGTGTACATTTGTAAGTGCATTCTTCCCTTTGTAGATTTGAAAGAAGACCATGAGAGTGGAAGGACTGCTCTTTTCTGCCAACAACAAGCAGCACTCATTGTTGGCATGGTCCTTCATAATAATGCCATCTGACTCTGTGAAATCCAGCACAGAGTGATTGAAGACAATGTCAGCTTTTTTGTCAGATTTATTTTTGGCGTTTTAGCCTTTATTGAAGAGGACAGGACAGTGGACAGAATTGGAAACAGGAGAGAGAGTAGGGAAGGACATGCGGTAAATGGCCAAGGTTGGACTTGAACCCAGCACAGCCACTACACCTCTGCACATGGGTCACAGGACGTAACCACTAGGCAATCAGGGTGCCAAACAGAGTCAGCTTTGATGGAATCAGCGGTGTGTCTCTGTCAACTACTGACCATGTCATCCAATGCAACAGACTTAGCATGAAACAAGAGTGTAACCTACACACACTTGCAGCACTGATGCTTCCAGTACAATTCTATTCTTGCAGACGAACAATTACTGTAGGCTAGGAGTTGCATTTGCTACTTTTACAGTACTGTAAACTATATTGTAATGTACATAAATCTGGAGTGCATACTGTAAATACTCTATTGTAGAAGTCTGTCTTTCTGTATCACTTACTGTACTAAACTACTTTTTATATATTTTTAGACAGTGTTTGAACTGGATTCCATGGCAAGGCCCCATGAATATATTTTCAAGGATGAAGCAGGGTTCAATCTGGCAAAAAGGATGAAGACAGGGAGGAACATAACTAGTCAACGTGCCATTGTGGAAGTCCCTTGCCCGTGTGGTGGTAATGTCACCCTTTGTGCAGCCGTAAGTAACTAAAGGGTTCTCCTCCATCATGCAAACATTTGGACATATAACACTGAACATCTCCTTACATTTCTGGATGGTCTACTGGATATTATGGCTGCAAGTGAGCAGCTGGATCAGCAAGCAGTGCATCCTGTATATGTCATAGTTTGGGACAATGTGAGCTGAGTGCTGTCCTGATATGTGAGTGGTTCACTAACAACCAGCACTTCATCAAGGTTTTCCTTCCACCTTATAGCCCTTCCTCAATCCAATAGAGGAGTTTTTCTCTGTGTGGCAGTGAAAGGTCTGTGACTGACAGCCAACACCAGGGAAACTTCATTGCAGGCAATGGAACAGGCCTGTGATGATATAACTGTGGAGTCTTGTCAAAGCTGGGTGCAGCACACCAAAGGGTTCTTCCTTCGTTGTCTTTCATATATTTATTCTAATTTTTCATCATGAAAGTGCTGAATGTAGATATCACTTTGACTACAATAATTTTTTGCTAAATGCGTTTACAGTAAACATTTTTCTGTTACTGTAATGAACTTACCTAACATTCCCTGCTATTATGACAGTATAGGAGTGGACAAATCAACTGTGAGTAACGTGGTGAAAGCTGTGTCAGTCACTTTGTCCAACCTGGCCAATCAATTTGTTTGTTTTCCAAGGGATGACCAGATTTCCCAGACCACGCGCAAGTTTTGGGGAACATGCCCAATACTAATGGGGTTACCGATTGCACTCATGTGTGTATACAAGCCCCCCATGAGAGAGAGTGGGAGTGCATCATCAGGAAGGGAAGGCACAGCATAAACATACAACTTGTGGGTGATGCTGACCTTCTCATCATATACTGTGTTGTGAAATGGCCTGGGTCTGTTCACGATGCACACTTCCTGAGAGAAAGCACTCTATACAGAAGGCTCCAGACCAGCTGACCAGATGGCATAATATTAGGAGAGAGTGTCTGTCCACTCCTACCATGGCTGATGACCCCTTTACTTGCACCAAACACACCTGAGCAGGCACGCTTCAACTGCTCTTGCCAAAACAAGGTGTGTTATTGAATGTTTAAATGGAGTTCTGAAGAGGAGCTTTGCGTGCCTCAACTACTGTGAGTGAAAACTCCAAAGAGTGTGCAACATAATACTTGCTTTTATTGTCCTGCGCAATATTGCTACAAAGCAGAATGTCCCTCTCTGTGATGAGGTCAATTATGCACCTGAGCCATTTGAAAATGAAGACACGCCTCTGACTTTCTCTCAGAATGAGAGAGCGAGTGGACATGCAGTAAGGGATGCCATTGTCAGAAACTATTTTTGAACAATGATTTTTGGATGTGTCTGTAATTATTAAGTTCCAATCAGAGCTTGAATTGAATACTTTTTAGTCTGATTTTGAACGCTTTTGAGAGGATTATTGGTTTTAAAATCAGTTGAAAAAACATAAATAAATAAATGTGTATCTATGTTCTTTATTTAACCAGTTAGAATATAATTTAAATCACATTTTGTTCCTGAAATCCACCCTGAATCCACCAAACTGCTGGGATCAGAATAATCCTTTGGATCAAAGTTATCCCAATCCTATGGAATGGTTTTGAACAACACAAACTGAGGGTTTGATCCAGATTAAAACCAAGATTGGATTACATAATCTAATTTGATCTCAGACCACAACCCACTTTCAAGAATTGATCCAATCCATTATCCAACGTCCGACCAAATTACCTTCAAACTACTGGGCCCTGGTGACACACAGTGAATCTGGTTTGAGAAATAAACGCACACAAAGCTGAGAAAATTGCAAGAAGAAAAAGGAGAATCCTCAAATGAGTATGTCCAAACTTTTGAGACTTGATTAAAAGCACATAAAATTAAACTGCTAAGAAGTCCTGAAACTATTTTACAAAGAATTTAAACCTGACTCACTATGCAGAGAAAGTATAGTTCTGCTTATTGATACTTTTTGATATGGGAGTGGGATTTAAGTGTGACTGACCTTGCTTTTGGTGAGTTCCAAACACATACAAAGGAAACCAGACACTGACTTCTCCTTTTGGAAAGGTACTGTAAGTGGCTGGACAACTGTTCTCCACACTCTGTGAAAAAATTCAATTAGCCTGCTAAAGATAAATTCTACAACACCATATTTTATATTCTACTGTTTTCACTCTGTGTTCCACAAGCGCATTTATCAAGCAACCTGGTGCAGGTCGAGTACCGTACACCCTTACTGTTCAGAGACACATTAATGGGATACAGTTTGCTGCATTTGTTCAGCATGTTTCTGGAGAACATGACTAGAGAAAAATAAATTTTGCTAAAAATGTGTATTCTGTTCATGCCTGTATCTGCATGATCTATACATATCCAAATATTGTTGTTCAGTTAGGCCCCTACAATGCATTATCCATAGATCTGACCCATTTACCTGCATGGTACTGAACAGTAACTTTACCTACTCACATTACTCATGTTATTGTTGCACCTGCCTTCACACACCCTGTATACAATTAATTTATGCTGTGGCGGGAATTATACACAGGATTTAAGTTATATCATTTAAATGTGAGTGTCTCATAGAATATCATGTTCTGGAAATTTATTGGGAAATTCTTGAAATTATGTTGACCTTGAAAATTCAGAATTTTTAGTACAGTGCAATTTATATATTTTTTTCATACACACATGTAACAGACTGACAGCATATACGGAGTACATTATATATTGCTTAAAACACTGTGCCTTAGAAGCATGTCAAGTGAATAAACAACTCTAAAAAGCAACATCTGCCTCAACTCTACCTCATCACTATTCCTGTTTGTCCAACCATGCAATTATATTACTGAACCTGATGCAGACTTTTCAGCACGCTTGCTGATCAGATTTCTCTAAAATTGCTCAGAGTCAACCAGAGGTGACCTGAGTGGCCAAGTGGCTGATACTGCAGCCTGTCTCACTCTGACACCTGGCTCGTTTCCTGTGACGGGTGGAGTACTAAGACAGCAATCCATCAGCGCTAATATGTTTGACTCAACCAATCAATAGTGCCGTACAGTATATGTGAGCTAAGAAAAGAAGCTCTTAAATGAATGTGAAGCAGACAAGAGTATAACTGCCTGGAGCAAAGAGAGGTCTCCCTGCTATTAATATGAGCAAAGCAGACATCTCCAGGAAGAGTCTATTTAATTTATATCTTCTGCTTCCAGCCATTATGGACTCCAATTCAAATCTACAGGGAAATAAAAGTCTGGATGGCGTTGACTGTAAAGTATACTCAAGATGTCAATGGAGGTACTGTTTTTGCAGCAATGTTGTATCCCAACACAGCTTTTGGCTTTGGGGCTAGGTAAATCTAGTCCTCTATCACTGCTGATGATGTTTTCCCAAAACATCCTGCAGTAAAGCTATTTGAAGCCTCTCGGTAATGATAAGGCAAATGGCTAATGGTGATTGTGGCAGCATTACCCGCAACCCCACCAATCATAATCAAGACGGTGCTGATTAACATGCTGCGCTCCTGCATAAACAAACCCCAGTGTTGGCTAAAGACAGAAACTACTCTGCATTAAATATCAATTACACTCACTAGGATTGATTTAGCTGCTGTGCTCCATGACATTTTCAGAATCGCAAAATGACAGATCTAGTTTGTTATTCAAGCATCAACCCAGACAGTGTTCAGCTTTACTTTTTTGCCCTTTTTTCTTCTTCATACATCTGAAATTATTTCATCCCTGCTTTATTTCATTCAAAAGAAATGAGGTGACTGAAAAACACTAAAACAAACACTAAACAGGCATTTAAAATAGAAAACCGCTAACTGCTCAAAAGGAAAGACCCGTGACCTCACTTACACTGTCTTCCATTTCAAGTCAACAAAACGTAACCTCAATCAGTGAGCAGGTGGAAAGACAAAGCAAAAAAATAAAAGCTCTTATTCCAGAATCCATTTGGGTATATGAATTTTAAACACTGCATGTTCTCATTCTTTAATAGCTGGACTTGTAAATACAGTAATTTCTGTACTTTGCAAACTTATGTAACATATTTAAATGCTCATACAAAAGCAAAACACGGTTACTATTGCCTTACACTATAATTATTATTAATTATTATTTTCTAATAAGAAAAACCTGTAAGTGTGTAAAATCCTGCATATTTAAAGCAGCAAAGAGGTGGCTTGTGGTTATGCTCAATGGTGTGTGTGTGTGTGTGTGTGTGTGTGTGTGTGTGTGTGTGTGTGTGTGTGTGTGTGGGAATCTGTTGCTGCTTTATACTGTTTGATGTTGGCCTAGTTGAGTACAAGACCTACTACAACATAAAGATGTGAAACAGCAGATACCAACAGCAGACGAGCATCCAATGTTTCCCAGGGTTCCTTTCTAGGTTCTCTGATTATGCTCCTTCCTTGTTCCATTATAAAGAGAAATAGAATATTCTTCCTTACTAAGCCTTGCTCAATGCTTTTATGTGATGATACATCATTGCATTATTACCAGTAACAACAGCATGGCCAGTATGTTTTCACCTTACACCTACAGTAGTGGGAACTACCACAAAAGCAGCCTGGAGTCATTTAGCATGTGTTTATCTGTCTGTCTGTCTGTGGACAGCATCACAACCATGGAAAAGAAGACATGCACAGTCGTTAACCTTTATAGGTGTCAATTTGATAAAAATAAAGGCAGAGTTCAAAGATGGGTGTAGTACAACACAAGAGCACAGACAACTCGTGTAACCATGTGATAATATACACTGAGGGAATGCTAGCATGTTGATGGATGGTTTGTGGGTGTTTCACATCATTTTGTGGACTTCTTATGTTTTGAACATTAGTCCTCTTTCAGCAAATACTGCAGGGCCTTGTTGAATCAAAGTCAGAATTATTTGGATTTGGAGATTCTATGTTTTGTTATCCAGCATCATAGTGGTGGTTTGTCAAAGCAGCACTGATTTGGATCACCCTTATCCAGATGGAAACTTTTTTTCTGATAAAGTATGATTAAATCAAGTCTAGATTACCAGTTCTGGGAGTACATATCACTATGTAGGCTTCTGGCTATGTAAAGAACAAGTTAAACGGACAGGAGTCACTTCAAGTGTATTATTTGAAGATACAGAAAACAATAAAGCAACACAAACCTCTCTTCGTATTTTCAATGTCTTTTAAAAAGGCAGATCCCTTGTCTGGCCCACGACAAATAAATACACACAAACAAATGTGCATAATTCAAAAATACACTGTAGATATTTTCAACACGTGTTTTAAACCCTAAAATTGCTAATTGCTAAATGTTAACAAAAAAAGAACAAGTTTTTTATTTGTGGAGAGAACAGCTTTTTGAAGATCTGATTTTAGGAGGTGCATTAACACACAGCTGTTCTGGGGATTATTTTATAGGGACAAAACCCTTTTAAACTTCCGCTGTAACAGTTAAACAAATCAAGCTCAAAATATAGATAAACATACAATGTTCATCTTTGCTGGGGTGAACGACAACAATAACCAACACCAAGCAACAAGTTTTGCCAAAGATTTAGATAAGATGGACCTGCTTTCCACCTTTGATATTCAGATTTGTTCCTAAGAAATCAGTATTGTGGAACCAGTCCAAAGTTTCTACACTTGTTTTTGTTACATAACTGCCTTGAAAATGTGTTATGTGCCTATTAATGACTATTAATATGACATTTTACAATGTATGAACATGGTGAAAGTGTAGTTGTCTACTTGCTTTACTGTGTTGTTCAGTGAGGAATTTTTTAATCCTGTTCTGTAAAGTGATTTTAAAATACAGCTCATGAAGTACAGGTCATACTGATGATACAAATACACTGTCAAATGACAACAATGCCACAGCACTTAAATGCTTTCTACATTCTTTTTACTGCAAATGATAAGCGATAGTGACCCAGGTGAGACAGATCAGTGGCTTGGCTCTAATGACATTTTAATGTGAAACTAATGGGGGTTTCTGCAGACAGACCTCAGTGGGTTCAGTGTGGGGTCAATGAGGCATGAGAAACAGGCTAATTGCTGCTTCAGAAAGGCTGTGTATAGAAACAGTTATTGTTCTGCTCGACCTTCTCTGGGAGGTATTTTGCTCCAGGTTGAGGTTGTATGCTCGTCTCGTGTCAGATTGTGCTTACTGATGCAAAGATTGAAGTTTACTTCGTGTCATAAAACAGTATGCAAACACAGAAATCTTTTATGTAGCTTGTGTAAGGCAATTTTTTAATACAAATATAGTTTTGTATTGTATTGTATTGTATTGTATTCTAAAACCCTTCTTCCCATCTTTTTAGGCCCATATAGGAATCCAGTTTTCCACATAATATACATACTTATGATAAGCAACTTGTTTTTTAAATTGTTGGTTAAATAGATGATGGGACATCTGAAGGTTGAAGTTTTCTACGTTAGGTGTCATTTTAACTCCACATTACGATTTGAAATGTGAATAATATGCGACAGGTTTCTCAAACAGTCAGTGTATCATAGCAAGGAGAGCCCCACATTTAAAGGAGAAGGAAGAAATGAATGTGATAGGCCCTGACTGTCACAGCATCGAACACTGCCACTTGTGATGTATGATAAGGTCTTCCTTCGGTTCACACCCAGCATTCAAGGGTGCAGCAGGTGTGTGGAGAGCCTGGAGGAAAAGCTTAACAAAACTGTGGAATGCCCTTGATGCATTGTGTCACACTGCTCTTAACCACAATTCAGGTCATGTGTGCTGATTCAAGAAAATAGAACCCAGGAAGTCTTTTTAGCTTTTACTTTTTTACATTCCGTCATGATGAATTGTTGTCTTTGGAGGCTGCTCACCCTTTGGATGGGACGTTCTGTGCAGGTGAAGAGAGCGATTATAAGTGCTGGATCTGAAACACAAACCTCAGTCGTGTGCACCAGTTAACTCTTAGAGGCCCATGAATGCACTTGACACCGAAATGTATGTCCTCTCTTCTTCAGAGAACTGTTCTGTATTGGTGTATAGTATATCATATGTATCATATGAAACTGCATAATTTTAGTTTTCCAACAATGCTAGCTGCTTGTCTGTGCAATGAAATATCGATGAACTTTACATTTAATTTATTTAAGTTATAGCTTGCGCACAGCTGTGCGTCCGTCTCCACACCCATTACACTAGTGTGAATTACTCATAAGCTCATCTTTGTATAGATATGTTTATATCCAGATATGTTAATATCTATCCAATAAAATATTAACACTATGCAATGATCTGATAATATATTACAAGTAAGAGCGGAACCTGAGCTTTGTAGTTGTGCATGTTACATAATTGTATATCAATATAACAACGTTATGAAGACAGATCAAACTGCAAAGTCATATCTTTGCTAATTTCCTCACCCATTTTCATCTCCTGCTTCTTGTTTGGAAAGGTCACAAGTCCCTGTCATTTCATAATGTAGGCTGACCCCATATCAAACAAAACAGCAGAACGTACCCTTTGTGATAGTACATGTTGTTTCTCTGTGCACTTAAAAGCCATCCAGTTATGAAATTATTCCTGCACTGTCTAGTAGGACTAACACTGCATCTGTTTTGCATTGAAAATAAGCACATAATAATACATTTTCTTTCCACTACAATTATTTAAAAGTTGTGGTCAAAAGATGAGCACAGATCACCTCTTTATTTCTATTAGACACTAAGTCATACAGTATCCCACCATCATGGTTCTGATTTCACCAGATTCCACACAATCTCTCCTGCACAATTATAAAAAGATATCTGGATTCAGTCTATGATACCAGGTCATCAGGACCAGTACTGAAGAACAAAGGACACACACATGAGACGCAAACACCCCCCTTCTCTCTGTCAAAGGTCACAGCTATAAAGACACAGAGAGAGATTTCATTCTCAGCATATACACCTCTAAAGTCTTCTTTTTCTTACTGTTAAATGTATATGCTTGTGTTCTTACTTATATTAGAAATTTATAACTAAGAACATATATCCCGTAAGTCCACAGTTTGTATGCATGTTTACATTTCTTTTTATTATCTCAGGAACCACATGAGATAAACGCATCATGTTGATGTCATGGGGCTGCATGGTGGCTCGGTTGCCTCACAGTTAGAAGACGGTTCGCGTCCCAGCCTGGGATCTTTCTGTGTGGAGTTTGCATGTTCTCCCTGTGCAGCGTGGGTTTTCACCTGTGTCTCCAGCTTCCTCCCACAGTCCAAAGACATGCTGAGGTTACTTGATTATTTTAAATTGTTCATAGGTGTGAATGAGAGTGTGCTTGGTTGTCTGTCTCTATGTGTAACCCTGTGATAGACTGGTGTCCTGTCTGTCTCCTGTCTTCATCCTGAGTTGGGATAGACTTCAGGAAACATGGAAACTGGAGGTCAATAAAATCAGAGTTCACAGCTTCTGATTGTAAGACTGATCAATAGAAGTAGATCTGATAAATTATTAAGATTCAATTTGGAAGATCAGAAATTAATTTCCACATTTTATATTTGGTGGTGCCCCTGAAAAACAAGTGCAGTTTTAATCATAAAGTACGTTACATGCTATGTGGTGCTACACTTTACAACATGGTGATATAAAAGTGAAGCATCATTTGTCCATGCTTATCACTCACTGACAAGCCCGTTCAGTTTTCTGCTGGCTCTCTTTACACCACAACTAATGAAGCTACTTTCAGCCTTTGACAAGTTTCTTCAACTTCTTCGACATTCTAGCTTCTGCTATTTTGTGAGACAAAAGTACCAAGCTCAGCATGAATCCAGAGGTCATGGTTGTTGTCACATTGTGGTGAAATGATGTGGTCAAGTTAGTTTCATTTAACATGTGTTTACTGAGGTTTGGCTGCAAAAATATTTGCACAGCAAACATTACATGAAATCTATATATGCATGCATTTTACAACACACAGATGTTTTTAGCCTCACCATTTGACCACAACATCCACAACATTATTTTTGTCATCATATATCCATAAAAAAAACCTCTAACTTGTTTCAGCAGCAGAATAGTCTTTGGTTGGAACCACTGTATCTCAAGCACAAAGCAGTTTTGCTGCAAGGTCAACATGGAATTCTAGTATTCACAGCACAGCCTGTGATAATCCCCTTTTCTGTAAGAGGTCATCAGGTGAAGGAGTCCCCAGGGTGGTGTGTGTGTGTGTGTGTGTGTGTGTCTGTTTGCTTGTGTCTGTTTGTCGGTGTTTCAGCATGCTTTTCTTTACTCCAGCCAACCAGCAGCAGTGAGGCTGTTCTGTCAGAAGCTTAAAGCTGTAGTGTAAGGTCAGAGGCCAGGCTGTGGTTAATGCTGTTCTAAATTGCCTTTCCTTGGAGATTTGACCCCATCGAGACACCTGAGAAAGGTGGGAAGGTCATGCTGTGTGGAATAGGGTGAAGGAAGTGGTTAGAAGTCTCCAAGAAGCACATGCAAGACCAGTTAACATGTCCAATATGCTGACTATCACCCCACTTACAACCCTTGTGAAAATGAACTGAATTTTGCAGACTGTGCCATTATGTACCAGGATTTGCTTTGACTGGTGTGTCTCATTGTCTCAAAATCAAAGTGAACAGTAAATACCATTGGCCAGTGATAGTAAGAACCTGGCATTGACAGAAAGTCAGTGTGCAGAACCTAAAATAAAACTTGTTTTCTTTACAAGGCCAACATATGTTATATTGTCTTCTGTGATTTGATCAGATCCAGTCTTGCAGTAATAACTACTGCTGACATTATTGCGTTTAAGCAGCAAAAACTGAAACCTCTGCAATAATCCAATGGACACAGGAGAAAACAGCACGGTGATTATCCAGAGGAAACAGTATTTGGACTTCTGCTGACAATATAAATGTATGGACAACAGTGCTGGTGCTGGAACCATCCTGAGCATGACCACTTGCTCCCAAACAGTTCACTGTAGAAGCTGTGAATCTGTGCAACAGCTCTTCTTTATTTAGGGTAATAGGGCTACTGTAAGATCACGATTACACATCAGATTTAAATCACTCATGGAGCTACTGCTACTGTGAAACATGTGTAAATTGTGCACAGCCCCTCTGTAAGATTGGAGACAAATCATTGGATCCTGCCGCTGTGTGATGCTAGCTGTTACAAAATCAAAGAAAAGAAGCTACATTTGTTGAGTCAGTGTGAAACTTAGTCTGAAAACAGAAGTTATAAGCCAAAAGTGAGAGTGTTAACACTGTGAAGGAGCTCAAGAAGACCAAAATGGATGTAAGGAGGTGGAGCTTTGTCATTACAGATGATCCTGGTAATTTCAAACTACAGGATCATTGGGTGTGTGTGTGTGTGTGTGTGTGTGTGTGTGTATTTGTAGGTTGAAATACAATCTGCTCAGCATCATTTTAACACGGAAATGACTGTGAAAGTGAGACATACCAGGCTGCTTTCTTTAATATTTTTCTTTCTTGACGACCTTACAAAGTGTCTTCATTGCTTCAAAAGATAGGAATGGGATTTTTACACGGTCTTGGAGGAAAGAACCAGGAGGAGAGTTCAGCTGTCTTCTAGTTTGAAGGCTACCATACTGTTGTAAGTCTAAAACATGTTGAGGTTAATGAGAATACCCAGACACCTCTTGGTACTTATCTTCAAAGTGTTTCAGACTCAAATCACTTTGTTAAGGTCACCATGTGGATCATCCTGTTTTTTTTTCTCTGAGGGTAAGTGAATGCATCCCTGCAAACTGCCAAATCAGAAAGGTGCAATCATTTATCTCCTACATTCTCAATGCATTCTTAAAAAGGGTGATGTATTGTGATTTGCGTCTAAAATGAGGTCATCACTACAACTATGTACAGATGATTACTGCTGTGTATTTTGCATTCCATACAAATCTTATACAGTTTTCCTTTAAAAATAAGGCAGAGATGAGTGTAACCTTGCACACAGTATGTTGCCTCTGTGGACTTGCACAGCTCTCCCTCCAGTCCTCTCTACATTCACTTTGAATCTAACAGAATCAGGTCTACAGTGTTAAATATTTCATCATACCTTTCTATGTAACTGTTTTCCTGCTACAGCAACCGTGAAAACTAAAGAAAAAGAAGCAGACGCTGGAGCAAGGAGACACCTGGCTGACATGCATTTAAATCTTGCTAAGACTGTGGGAGTGTGTTTACCTCTCAGTATTATGCATACACTGCTCTGTGGCACACGAGGAAAGGTAAACATGTCACTAAATGCAACAACAAATTTATAGAGAATCACTCCGGAAACAAGTGACTTATATTCATCTTTTCATTCAGTCTGTAGAAATGAAGTGATGATGGCCTTGTACACCGTTCAGGATCAAAGACTTCAATGGTGGATCAGCTGAAAAGAAGCCCACAGAAAAATACCAGCGGTTGACCTCGTAGATGTGGAAATGAATAGCAGACAGTGGCACTGATCCTTAGTGTAATTTGTGGGGGGCTACAAATGCGAGGGTTGAGAAGAATGACACTGAAAGCACCTTCCGTCTGCACTATGGAGCAGAAGCCATTACTGCGCTATAGTGTTGTCAGCCGTTCGGCATCAGCTCCTTTGAGAATGAGGCTTTCAATCAATGTATGAAAAGCCAGTATCTCTGTGGAAAGAATGAGACAGAATAACTCATGACGGGGGCAGCGGCAGCAGTCGAGTGAGTAGGTGTTCAAAAGCAATGCAGCTGTCTAGAAGGAATTGTCTCGTTTTTATCCGTGCCATCGGCCTCGCTGCATTGTTTGTGGTAATGATGGTTTTCTTGGCTGCTGTCAGGCATATTTACAAGGATGGCACTCCTGAGAGAAGTTAGCGTGACCAGACTATATTTTTGGGGTGGGCTATTTTCATGTTTTGAGCCTGCTCGACATTATTTTTCAGATTCTGATTAATACAGTTGGAATGTTATCTAAAACCTTAACTGTTATGGTTATCACACTGACAATTAATAATTTAATAAATCACCATTATTTTTATGTGCTTCTAGCAGCAACTAATTTCCCTTTTTTATATAAACGTTATAAGTTATAACTGATTTGCTCCAATGTACAGTATATTTCCATAAGTAATAGGGTAACTACAGTCAAAGCCAGTGTGATGTTGACTGTGATGGATGAGTGGTTTTGGGAAATTGTTATTTAGTTTGATGTTTAGCTTGACAACAGAACCATAACATTTCAGCAGATCCATCTGTGTGACAACTAAGTAACTTCCAGACTTTGTGATATGAGAGAAGTGATAGTGAAAAAAATTAGTAAGGACCTTGACATAGTACTGCTTTGTCTGTACTGGTTTTCATACAGTAATGAATGAATAGAAAGACTGCCTACAAGCTTTGATAAAGGAAGAAAGATGTAAAAGCAGTACAGGGTGGTAGAGTTAAAACCGTAATATATATGTAAACTTTACAAGAATGCAGAATTATACTGGACCCTGTATTTTCACCCAATCTTGAGGCCGATATCTAGATTTAACAAACAGTATGGCATGAAGAAGTGGAAACTGCTGTTTCACTGGGTTCTACAATACAGTAAGGTTTTCATTTGCTGAGGGAGTCTATCTATTTCACCCCATGCATTTAGTAGTATTTTTTATTTTTCATTTTGTACAAGTTAATCGGGTTTTGTACATTCCTTCCACTGATAGAAATGTGGAAGTTTCCACATTTTACAGTTAAAAAAAATCCTCCTGTCACTAGTATTAGCACACCATATTTCAGACATTCACCATTATATTGTAAAATACATTGTTTGGCAATCATCTGGGGTAAACTATTGTCTTGTTTTTTTTCCTGTTGTATGGCTCTGTCTAAAAACTAATATATTTAACACCTTATAAATGTGCACATCATATAAATATTTTTCTGTCGTATTTTTTTCTTGTGTACTGCCATTTTGTCCTTCCATGTTTTGTCGTCCTTCCTGTTGCTTGTACAGTGTGTAATTCACAGCACTCACAGGGAGGAAGGTGCCAACCTGTTATTTGCAATGTGGGAGTTCTGAATAGCAGCCTTTATGGAAACAGGTGCCAGTTACTGTAGGGGAGCAGAGCAATCTAACTCAGTCCTCCTGACTTCCGTCAGCCATTCAGAGCACACAGTCCCCCCTGCAGCCAGCAGATTTTCTTGGTATGTAATTAAGCCTTATTCAAGAAAACTGCATGACTAATAGTTCCAATTTTTACATTATGCTGTTCACACATGTCTAAAACACGACACAGCAAGCTGCTTTTAGAGCTGTGAATTGAAAAAATCTTTTACAGTAGAGGACGAAAAAGATAAATCTGTCAGGCACATGTTCAACTTGAAGGGCACTTGAAGAGCACATCCAACACCATAACCAATGCCCTGTCTCACAGTTCTTGTTATTAAGAAAGTGATCCAGATCTGGGCCAAAGTTTAATGGCTCCTTCCTTGGCCATTCTCCACCTCTCAGTCTATTTTTATGAAATTTGACTATACAGCACTCTCTTGCTCTTGCATTGACTGAGGAAAATGAGTGAGGAAGGCCAAGACAGAACGCTCTCAGTATACTCTTACGATGGAAAACTCTATGCAAAAGTGTGCACTCCTCACGTACTCAAGCATTTGTCTTACTTTTGCAAATGTGCAATGCTGAGCCTTTTCTGGCCATTTGTTTAGCTCCAGGCACTGCTCTGCAGCTCGCATGACATCTCTAAAGGTAAATAATGATGCAGCTGATTTCTTCTGACAAGATTCTGTGTCTCTGCTCTACATTTGCATGTTTTATGTTTATTACGGCAAGAATGAGTGCCCGGGGTGTACTGTCAGTGGCATTATACTTGGTCAGTTCATTGCGTGCACAGTGCTCGCCTGTAAATCTCACCCCCACCCTTCATTTTCATGAAAGTGATTAATACACATTTCTCCTGAAACTCTCTTTTGCTGTACAATATTTCATTGAATTTATGAAGAGCTGTACTTTAAAATGAAAAACCCACCATTATAAAAACATCTAATACTTCAGTTATGTCACTAAGGCTGTGAATTAATGCCCACAATATAATTTATAGCTCCTCCCTCTGACAGCACGAACACATCCAGCTCTCTGTCTGTGCCGACACATTCAACTGCTGAATGAATAATCATTCTAATATCTGTGAGGAGGAAAAAATAGCTGAAGTGGCAAAATGAGAGCATAAAGCACGGTGCACGTCAGAACAGATTCTGCTTTTTCTGTTTTTTCGCTCCGTTCATATGGCAGTGTTTTGCAACAGCAGCTTGTGAGAGTCTCAGCTTTCATATCATCCCCAGTTTAAAGCAAATGGCTTGGCTTAGTGTTAACAAGCAACAGTGTGGCCGTGATCACTGCAGTGCATACAGTACTGAAGAGCCCATTACAGGCAAGAAGCAAGCCCCTGGGCCTCACAGATGTCACCATTCCATATACACTGCTGTAATCAGCAGTACAGTGCTGCTCAGACACCTCCTTGTTTTAAAAAGATATATTATCTGTGATCTTAATCAAACCAATAGGAAATATAACATCTAAGATATGAGCTTCCTAAATGGATTTATTTGATAATAAAAGCTTTATGTTTATCAGAATAAACATTTTATAAAAACTGTGTCATGACAAAGAACTAGCACATTGCAGAAACACTGCCTCATAAAAGACACAGCTTTAATATATTAAAAATAATCTCACAGTCCAATTGTCCTTGAGTAAGAAGAGGAAACCCTGTTCACTCTCTGATTGCAAGTCTGTCCTTCATGACTGTCCTAATTCAGTTTGCCAAATACATTTTGGTGGAAATGTATTTCCTGCATGGATTTCTGGTTTACTGTTTACTGGTAGTGATTTCTTTTTCAGTCCATGGTGTCTTACACCCTTACACTGCACAAAAGACATACGCAAGACTTCAGCAACTGTGGAGCACCTCAGCTCCCCAGACACATCTGACACACAGTGTGACAAATTCTTTGTGATCATTTGATCAGTTAGAATGTTTCTGGGTGATACCTTTAAAGCTATCTCAGAACTGACACAGGAAGGGGTGTAAGGTTGTTACAGTCTCATCCAACCTTGAGACCCCACTTTATAAAGCAGCCCTTATAACACTTTTTAATACTATCCTTCCATGTGGTATATCAACCTTTATTGATTGATTCGTCAATATTTAAAAATATTAGTATCTCATATATTTAATACTGATTGTGAAACACATGAGGAAGCCGTTACATGTTTACATGGCCAGCAGACATAAAACAGCATTAGCATTTTCTTTGGATCCGTCATGTTTTTATCCATCTGATGAATGCATGGCCGATGTGAAAACACACACACACACACAAGTCTTTTGGATATTATGACAATAAGCAATGACCAGTGTTTTTAGATTGTAAACTTGATTCGTGAGAAGTTTTCTGTTAAAGCGGTACGCCATACTTCTTCACATGCTTTATACAACAGTAGTGAGTACACCCCTGTGCAATCAAGCTTAAGTGTCAAATGAGTCACAGTTGTATCACCTTACAATAACTGCATTATTTCTAAGTTGAACAACAGGGTATCTTATAATCAATCAAAAAACAAACATGTTTGAAAGAGAACATTGCAAACACAGGCCCCAAATAGGAATCAGTCCAACAAAGTGAATGGACCTGTGGTTACTGACACACAAGACAGAAACAAAGCTGACTATACCTGATTTTTTAGAAAGTCTGACTGCATGATTTTTTTTAATAAGCTGAGCTGTAAACCGCAGCACTTTCTCAATTCCGAACCTGTGCACTGTTTATCTGCATGTCTGCGTCAAGGCTCTTCAAGGTAAAGAACTGGCAGAGGGTCTGAAAAGTCTAATTGTTCATCTTCACAAGGATGAAAAAGACTACAGAAAGATCAACGACCAACTCAAGCCTAGTCTAAACATAATTGCAGCAGTTATCAGGCAGTACTAATTGGAGCCGTCTTCTTGAAATGATGCCACTGAGCGCTGCTTGCACAATCTAGATCAGTACAACAAACAGGCAGCTGCTTTAGACTAGTCACAAGGATTATCAGTGGAAATCAGAGTTTCTGTGACACAAGTGTGAAGGACAGAGAATAACGTCGACATCTGTGGATGGTATCTATGAAAAACTGCAAGAAACTTTGCTAAATTCTTGAAAACAAATCGGGTGAATATTAAAAGCAGTTTCTTTGGTTACAATAGAACAAGATAAATTTATTCAGTTCAAATTGGGTCTTTCATGTTTGGCATGAACATGAACAGGACCAACAGTGAAGCACAGAGGTGGGAGTGATGATATGGGGCTGCATGCATGCTAAAGGTTTTGGGAGATGACATTTATAGATAGCATCATGAATGCCTGTGGATATACCAAAGTACTGACACTGACAAGATGACTCCCAGTCTGCAGAAGGGTGGCAGAAGAGGAATAATCCAGCATGATAACCATCCAAAGCACACTGCCAAAATCACACAAGAGCTTCTATAGAAGAGAAAAGTTAAAACTATGACGTGGCCAAGTATGTTAATCAACCTAAATCCAATAGAACGCCTTTGGGGTATTTTATAAGGAAGGGCAGAGCAACACTACCCATCCAAAGAGCAGCCAAAAGACAAAGGCTGAATTCTTAGTAATACTGACTTTTGCTGCATTGACGTTATACTGTGGTGTCTGTATTTATACTACAGTAAATGTAAGCAGTTATTTAAATTTTACTCACTAGCAAAGACACTACTGTTTAATTAATGCAGTTATAGATAGGTGATACATTTTTTGAATGATTTTGCATTTACATAGGGTTAGGGTTCTTCTTTTGTATACTGTACTATGATAGCAATCAGCCTCAGTGTTCCGACTTAGTTTATCAGAGCTGCAACAAGTTCAGAATAACAGTTGGTGAGCCTATCTCATGCTGGAATTATCTAAAGATACATGTGAGTAATATGAGTAACAGTGGGTCTCAAAGACCTACAGAGGAGACAACTTGCACATATCCCAAATTTCAAACATCTGATCAGACATCAAGCAATCTCAGTGACTGATCATTTGTATCCTGTCAGTTGTGCAAGGAAGTGTCCATGAATTGTGCTTGTTCCAGCGCATCTTGTGAACGTTCAGTTGGATTGGGATCTGGGGAATTTGGAGCTAGGTCATCAACTTGGGCTCTTTGTTATCAATAAGTCATCAGTGTATCCCCTTCACTGTAATCAAAGACCTATATTTTCCAAAGCAGATGGCCAACATTTGTACCAGTAATTGACCCTGCAGAGTTTCATGTCCACTGAAACCTTGGAAGTGCTCCTACTTGGAACACATCCACCTACTTGGCTTTTGTGTTTATGGGCCTCAAAACCACGTTTCCCATAAACCCTTTTGCCTCCTAGCCCTGAGGAAAATATGCCCATTGAAAGAGATGGTCCTCTGTGTGGAATGTTTCGTCTGCCACCTAACCTTATGGTGACTGAGGTGTTTGTTGCGACTGCATGATGAGTCCTGACAACATAGGGCCTGACTACTTTCTGTTCTGGAAGATCAGCACCCACTTATATGAGACCACAAGCAATGTCCCTAAATGCTGTAAAGATATTTAGCTCATTTCAACCTTATATGATCTGATGTGAGCCAAGTGGGCAGAGCATTCTTCTGTCAGGTGTGGACATTGTGTTTTTATTGATGTAATGCGGTCCACCGATATCTATAGTCCAGGAAACACATTGTAGTGTACATTAGATAACATCCACTATCAACGGAAGCTAGGGAAGCTCAATAATGCTTGTAGTTACATACTGATACACAATTTTCCTGTCTGCTTTATCTGCATCAACTTCTTCATTGTAGTGTCCATTGTCATGTTACAGAGAGACTGATCAAGAAAATGAAGGATTGTACTTAGTTACAGAAACTAGTGGAACAAAAGTTCGTCTGGATATGGAGGTACTGTTACCCGAAACCGCAGACAGAACTCGGAATGTGAATCTCTGTCTTTGGTTTTATATTTTAGCACTATCAACCCAAACCACCTTCTGCTGACTCAGATACAATTCACAAATAGGGCGCAAAATGCGTTTTAAAAAAGAAACAACAAGCAATCAAAGAAACGTCCAGCCAGGATTTGACTGCACCTAAACATAACTAGGATAGCAATTCAGTTGTATAGAAATGTTATTTCTGAGGGACAGGGTTAATGTTTTCACATTTTTACCAAAGATGTGTTTAGAACTGTTAACATTTTAACACAAAAAAATAAAATTTTGCCCTCAGTACAGTTACTTGCACTTTATTTACAAAAATAATCATTTTGTATCTTAAAAAACAACCTCAAAACCAGCAAAAATGGGCAAGAACATGTAACCTGCAACTACAACAGACTCATCTACCATGTACTGTTGCAGGACTCTCAGGCCTGTGGCACACTGTGTGAAATGCAGTGTGGTGGTCTTGTTTATTCACTTCTCCTCTGCTCATTTGTTCTCATCTTCTTCCTTAACCAACATTCTAGCTTTCCCAGGCAAGATTTCAGCTGAACTTGGTCAACTCCCCTGAGCAACACTGAGTATCATTGGAATGTAGATCCAAAGCAGAGGACATAAAGCATGGATAGATATCACAGTCTTTACTGGCAAGTGTTATGTCTCGCTCACACTTGGATTAATACACACAGAAATGTGAGCAAAATGAGCAACTTCCTTTGCTGCTGTCATTGAGTATCCAACTATGACCCTCCCCCTCTCCCTCACCTAAAAAGCTCTGCAGATGTGAGGCAGCAATCTAAAAGAGAGCCAAGCCTGTCAGAGTCCTAATCATTGTGGAGAGGCCCTTGGCTCTGTATGCACAGCAGACGCCAGCCCCAATTAGACAGGTGTATACAGTCTGCCAGTGCATGAGAGGAGAGTGGACAGGCCCTATTCTCTGCACAAATACTGGTTCTGCGCTGCTGCTGCTGGATCAATGTGCCTCCTGGACTCAGAACGCTGGACTATGAGCCTATGCAGCAGGCATCAGCGAAGGCTGAAAATAAGCTTGAGAAGGACCAATGAGATTTTGACAGAGGAAGAAATGAGAGATCATGAGGAGCAGTTAATGCTAATTCCAAACGCAACTACCGTTTGTTTCCTATGTAACATTTTGACAGTGAATAGATCGGATGACTGTGTGTGCTATTACTAAAGGTGTGTAAAAATAAAGAGCATTCCCCTACTCTCATTCCATTCTTATACATTTTTGGGGCACAAAATGCCCCAGACATGTATTGACCCAGCCTAATTACCCATGCCGACAGAGTTGGCCGTAGGTAAGGTGGTCACGGCTGTCTGTCTGTCCGTCTGTCTGTATGTATGCATGTATGTATGTATATATATGTATGTATATGGGTGGGTGGGTGGCTATGTCCGCACCATAACTCGAGAACAAATAGAGATAAGATAATCAAACTTGACACAGATGTGGATCTTGACCTACCCTGGTCACCCATTAATTTTGAGGTCAAAAGGTCAAAGGTCAAGGTTGCAGGGCTAATTAGTGCAAAATTTCCTCATAATCTACTATATAAGCTTGCAATGATGAACTTTGGTATATCTAAGGGTAGGACTACCACATTGCACCTCTTGGCCTTGAACTTGACCTTTGACTTTGAACTTATTGCTGTTTGTCCATCTGTCTGGTTGTCTATCTGTCTGTCTGTCTGTGGGTTTGAATGTATACAAAGAGCACGAGTTATGGTGCTCTTTGTTATCGAGCACCATAACACGATAACAAAGACAAATGGGATAATCAAACTCAGCGTAGATGTTGATCTTGATATACCCTGGTCACCCATTAATTTTAGGGTTAGAAGGTCAAAGGTCAAGGTCGCATGGCTAACTGCTATGTTTAGGAAGGCATCCGGTGTGGGTCTGCATCTCGCTTGAGTGCATTCTAGTTTCACTCTGTCATCAGGCTTTTTTTTTTTTTTTTACAATTTTCTGTCTAAATGATTCAAACAAGGACTAAATTATGCTTTTACCATCAGGACTAATGACTTATGACTGACTCGAGCTGTACAGTATAAAAAATACTGCAATTTCCAAATATCAGCTGTTTCACAGGGTAACCTTTGCACTGCCAATGTGTCTGATATTCTGCTTTTGCAGCGTATCATAGGGTAGTCATGGTTTAGCAGTTGAGGCTTTTGACCTCTGATCAGAGGTTGTACGCCCTTCTAACAAGCTGGAACATGCGAAAAGATTACATGTTGTTTTACTGACAATAAAGTCAAGTGTATTTAACTAGAGGAAGGCTTACTTGAGATAAATTAACAGTTACATGAAGATAGCTGATAGGATCAAGTTCAAGATGAACTGTTGAGTTAGCTAGCATGTTTGGGCAAAATATCAGAGCAACTCAAACAACTACATGAGTACGGAATGCAAGCTAGTTTGGTCAATCCCAGTTATAGGAGCATTATTGTCTGTATTTATGTTAATACTGTAGAATATAAATTAATTAACTCCTCCCATCTGGTAGAAACTCCTCCCCGTCCGCTAGGCGCTACAGAACACTGTAGGTCAAAAGTCAAAACAGACAGCTTCTTCCCCCAGGCTGTTACCCTGATGAACTCTCACTAGTCACAGAGACTCAGGAACCACTGTATAATAACTGACACTTATGCATACTTGTACTATTTTGTACCACTCTACCTCAATAACCCTGTCACTTTGCGCACACACTATAAATGCTGCTATTTATGGGTGTTTATGTTTACATTTATATTGCTCTTATTTTATTGTTCTTTTACCTTATTTTTAGTATTTAGCCCCCTGAATCTGATTTTGATTTGGTTTTAATGCAAATATGAAAAATACTGGCAATGCATTTTTATTTATTCATACTTATATTCTCTCCTTCTTTAGTGGCAGCCTTGCACCACCATTCCTATATTTGAAAGTGCACTTTCAGAGAGGTTTTATTGCTATCAGCTGCCACTTTCCGAGCAGAGGGCTGTCAGCACAAATCAGACCTTGTTATAGTTAATGTACAGTCACTCAAATGATAGCAATCACAGGCATACTATGCAAGCAACAATTTGTTTTTGATTCAAATGCAGGTTTTCTTATGGAGAAATATTTTGCTGTCACAGATGCTGATGCACTGATGGCATTCCTGAAGCCACTGAGTCTCATTTGTCCAAAATGTCCCAGAAGTGTTTAGCTGGGTTGCAATCCGGTGACTGTGTGCACGAACCATTCCCTGGTGCCTTATGGATAGCAGCATTATCATGCGGGAGAGACCGCTCCCAACAGGATAGAGCTGTTTCATCACAGGATAAAGGTGATCACTCAGAACAACATTGTATTGATTTGCAGAGACCCTTGCCTGTAGGGGATAAGTTACAGTCCACTTATACCATACCAGCAAAATACCATCCACAGCATTAGAGATCCCTCACTGTAAGATCATGCCATCAAGCCTGTACCATGCTTGTCAATACGAGGACAGACCCATCAAACCATATCTTTTTTTGTCCACGTCTCTGTAGACCAGTGACGAATGTGTAATCCTTGTTGTACTGAGGGACTATGCACTGCAGTCCTGCTATAATATCCCTCTCTATGTATTATGCATATTTTTCTCTTAGTCCCACCCTTCTGTCAGTTTCCTCTAAATCTCTAATATTCTCTAAACTTTATTGATCATTCAGTAGTGTCTGTGCTACTGAAAGTCAGCCCAAGACCAGGCCACCTCATATGGTTTTTATTAGATGTTTGGTTTAAGGTGTAAGCAGAGCAGGAAATGTAACTGAGGACATTAACCTGCCATGATCAGTCAGCTGCTACAGTTACAGAATTCCAGGTAAAGTTTACACCATCAAATTCACGGTGTGTTTTGGAAAATAAACATTAAACACCTAAACATCTAGTGAAATGCACTAAAGATTACAAAACATGAGCAGCTGTTCTTCTTAATCTAAATTATAATAGTAGTAATAGTGTGAAGAGTTAGGTAAGGCCAATTTGATAATCAGACAGTCCTAATACCAAGTAACTATACTTAATGGAGTACACAAACTGGAGACTCTATCTCCACCAAAATATTTTCCTTTATAACTAAACTGCATGCTCAAATATGTTTTGAAAAACTGTATTGTCTCCCAGTAAGGCAAAATTAGGAAATAGTAAAAAATGCCTATTTTTTAGAGAACCAAAGAGTCTGCATTTGGAAGTTGGAGGTGCTGATGATAGTTTCAGTACAGGACTTTCATTTTGGAAACTGGGGTTCAAGTCATAAGTGGAACCATTGGCTTTAAACTTAAATTTTGGTTTCATTCACTGTTTAGTCAGGTTTAGGCAACAAAACTCTTTGGTTGGTTTAGTAAAATATCATGTTTTAGGTTAAAATACTATTTTTTTTACAACATGTTTGAACAGAATTGACTGGCTGAAAAAAAAAGATACAGTTCAAAAGCAGTACAATAAATGACTAGATTAATAAAGATATGTTGATGAGAAACATATTTGTGATATGCCACAAACAAACATAATCTGGGAAAAAAATACATTTCTTCTCAAAATGTAATATGTAGCGTAATTGTAACTGCAATATATATAAGTAGTTTTTAATCATTACTTTGATACACAGTTATCAATAGACAGTTAAGAGGGAAGATAACTACATCATGTGGAATTGCAAAATAAGAAATGATACGATTATGGTTGAGGCATCCTGCAACAGTGTCTTCTGGGAGGTTCATATGGTTGTGTGCGTTGGCTGGTGAAGGAGGAGGGGAGTATTCCCACTGGGCCATCCCCCCTATTAAAAAATGACAAATCACCCACTGTCTGTAGCCAAACTAAAAATACCCTGTTGTGATACAGGAATCTACAATGCAAATTGCTGGCAAATGTTAAAGAAAGGTGTTATTAAATTGAGTGTGGGATCTGTAATACAGTGAGTATTATGTTGGGCATCTCCTGCTGACCACCTTCCATCAAATCCCCACTGGTCTGTGTCAGTCAGTTGCAGTTACAGGCCATATAAGCTGCAGGATCCACTGATAGTATTTTGAAAAAGGCAGTGAGACACACAGCTGTTTAGGCCAAGGCGAGGCATCACGCCCAACATGACTCACATTGGCCACTGATTTGCAAGAAATATCCCCAGGTGCCCCAGGCATGATGTTGAGTGACAGCTGCAACACGACAGCTATCAATTAGACTGTGCTAAGTATTAATGCAGCAGCCAGGAACCTGGGAATTATTCTTGGAATTAGGCTAGAATTAAATGTATCTATGAGCTGAATTGGATTTAGAGAATGTTCTGTTGTCAGATTTAAAACCAAATGAGAGACATTCAGCTCATTGTGCGACTATTTGCGTCACAGCGTGTTATTCAAAGACCAATACACCAGAGAGCTGAAACGATGTTCAGAGATGACAGGATGTGGGATGTGATGGTGACACATAAAGCAGGTGTAGTTCAAAGCACATCACATTCCATTTGCATCCTCTAATTTAACTCAGAGAGACTCTGTCATAAGAAATCTCAAACAGGGGAGGAGACAGAGATATTGTAAAGCAGATGAACACAGCCTTCAGGAAACCAGCTTTGACTGACAGAGATGAGGGTAAACACTTCACAAGTGCGCCGCTCGCTTCAGAGGGACTGTTATGCAAAGAGGGGGGAGAGACAGAGAAAAGGGAAAATGAGAGTGCTCCACCCCTCCGCCCCCTCAGCTCCTCTCAGGAGGTGTCAGGAGCTGTGTGTAAAGAACCCAACGCCCCCATTTCCTGTGAGAGGGAGCAGCACTGAATTTTGATAACACTCATTTCCAATTGAACGCTTCAAAGAGGAAAAGGCTGGGAGACAATTAGAATGAGAGCGTAGCCTCGGCACCCTGAATAGCCCTTGATGAGAGCAACGGGCAAGTTTGGATAGGTTAATCAGCCATAATCGGAAAGCAGGTGTCGAACATGCAACCCTTACAATCCTCCACCCCAAATTATATGATCGTCACATTCACAAAAGTGCGTCTTTTAATTAAACACAGTGTCCTTTCCTGCTGTCTTTTCCTTATTCAAAAGCGTGAAGCAGCGCTGATTGCATCAGATCAGTGACACCAAGAACAAATTGCTTTTCTGCCGTGGCAGGGATGATGAAGGGGGTGGGAACGGGGTGTGCATGTGTGTGGGGGAGGGGTGTGTTTTGTGTGTGTGTGTGTGTGTGTAGTGGGGTGGGGGGGTTGATAAGGAAAGAGTGTTGCTTATCACAGGAGAGGCACAATGGTGACTTTAATCTGAAGATGATGTAAAAATTACTGTGCAAACGTCCTCTTCTAAAGCCGTGAAACAGAGGATTCAAAGTATAATTTTTATCAAAATACAGTGAATGTTTAAAACTCCTCTCGCAACAGCCACCGTCCAAAATGCACAAAATTGCATGGTAATAAAAGTCTTCAAAGTCCGTCTCTAGTCATTAATTAGACTAAAATTTCATCTCTTTGTATCAAACTTACACATTTAGAAGTTTTTACCTTGAAAAAAAAATCCCTTAGTGCCTTAGATTAGATGTAACCCCGCACCAGTGCCCTCATTATAATGCACAGTTCTATGAAGTGTCTGTGTCTCTGTCCACCCACCCCTCTGCCGCTCACTGCAGCTCAGCACACCACGGCTCTTCTCAAATACTGTGAAATGACCGTATGCCACACAATGACAAGTTGTAATATTGGGGTAATTCAGCCATACATGTTCAACTCAGAAACAGACTCTGAAGACGACTAATGAAATAGAAAGCTCCATCCTGCAAGCTGACAGGACTGGTTCCTTAGGTTTGCTACAAATGAAACCCTGAAGTCTGAATCAGTGTTGTTAAGACTCAGTAGTCATCAAAAATGCTCTGCCATGATGTTCACTGCTTATTATGCTCATGATATGTCTTCTAGTGTAAAAATCACAATATGGGCATGTTGACAAGACAAAAATAAGGATGTGATTATAATAGGAGGAGATTTCTAACAAAATGAAAATGATTTTAGGACTGACCCGTTTACGGTGGTACTCAGTTTAGTTTCTATTCTGTGATAAAACAATGATTTGATGACATCATTTCAGTACTTCTGGTTCAATGTTGACAGTAAATGTTTTGTGACAAAAATGCATTTGTTCTGCTATGGTTCGAGTCTAATTAAAGCTGTTGCCAGCATTGGTTTCAGCAAAGCAACCACAGCTCGTCTCATGTGTAAAATTGTAATTCTCACTAATGAAGTGAGAAAAGATACATCAGAAAACACGTGTCTGGATCTAAAGAAGACTTTTCATTGTTAGCCATTTTATTAACCACTTATGTAGTGTACATGGTCAAATCAAGGGCTTCCTCGCTGGGTGGAGATATTTGAAACACATTTGTCATTTACAGTTTTACATGTGATGAGACAATTGACAGAGTAGCAGCCTTTAGATAACATTATGGTTATGACTGGTTGACTGATCAATACAAAGAGCTGGGCATAACAGGATTATTAGGCAAAGATCTTTTGGAGAGTGTTTGGTTCTTGTCCCAGTGTTACACAGATTTAGGTTTTACAAGCGTTATAAAGAAGTATGAAGAGGTAAGTTGCAAAATGAAATTAACGGATAGCCAGACAGCCCAGGGGCCAGTAGAGGTCACGATGCAGTCATGTGTGTTAGCAATAGCAATGCACAGAAGTAATTCAGAAGCCAACACTGGAAGATGAGTTCAGTATTTTCTATCATGGACAACATTGTCGACTCTTGTGAACATGTGGCAGGAAGATGTTCGTGATAGTCCCAGTCTAGATAGAGATATCAACCATGGGATGAGAGAAAGAGGTAAGATATGCTACACAGTTACCTGACTGGAGTCAAACTCTATCCAAGGGGGTTGTAAATGTCGAGTCTTTAATGGATGGGTATGTATTTCCAAGTGTTTTAAGCAGCAAAAGTAAAGTGTGCATGCAATAAATAGTTTTTAATCAATTAATTGTATTAAAAGTTCAGTCAAGTGAAACAATAAATATTCAGCATGAGCACCCTTTGCCTTAAAACAGCACCAGCTCTCCTCCGTACATTTGTACACAGTTTTTCATGGTACTTGGCAGGGAGGTTGTTCCAAGCATCTTGCTACAGTTCTTCCTCCTTGGATTCAGTATATCAGTATCTTCTGTCTCTCCATGTGATCCCAAACTGATTCAGTGATGCTGACATCAGGACTCTGTAGGAACAACACCCCACCACAGAATGGACTAGAAATGACAGCAGAAAATCAAACTGTGTTGTGCTTCCCCTGGAGTCCTGTTTGTCAGTATGTACATTTGTGTTACTTGTGAAAACCACAAAACAAAAATAAAGCATATATAAAAAAAGAATCTAAATAACTAGAGCACCTAAAAGTTTTGCACAGCACTGAATATATTCTATCCCCAGATTTTAAGGATAACAGTGTCTGTGTAAACAGACAGTCACATAACCTCATCATACAGAAACAACAAACTGGTGCAGATAGAGGCAAGCAACAGGATGAACTGACAACAAAAAGCAGCCAGTCAAGCACCTAAATTTGACACACTAACTGGCTCCTCTGTACTGTGTACGGAAAGCAAAAATTTTAAGTTTTATTGATGTAAAGACCACCTGACTCCTACTGTGATGGAAAAACTGCTCTAAGTCCCAGACTCCTTTACAGTATTTCCATTTATACTATTTCTTGTATTGCAACATCAAAAAACTAGTCCAACCTGATCCTATGAATGATGCATTGTGCTCTCATTTACTTCACAGTCACACAAAGCTAAATGGTAAATGGTCTGCACTTATACAGTGCCTTTAGTGGTAATCAAAGCGCTTCACAGTGTTCCTCATTCACACACCAGTAGCGACAGAGCTTCCATGAAAGGTGCCTGCCTACCATCAGAGCAACTTCGGGTTGGGGTCTTGCCCAAGGACACTTTGAATTACAGAGGAGCCGAGGATCGAACCACCAACCTTGCGATCAGTGGACAACCCACTCTACCACCTGAGCCACAGCCACCAAATTTGATACGATAACTTTTATTAGTGCATCTCTAATTAGATCTGTGTTTGTTTCTGTCGCCCTCCTCCTCCTCCATGCTTTCCCATTTTTGTTTCGAGTCATGTTTACCTGTTTGTTTGGACTGGAGAGTGTTAAACAAGTCTTCTGTTTGCTTTGTCGGTTTGTTTTGATGGGCTGACTATTAAATATTATATGCCTCATCGACTATATTGTGAAAAAGAACTGATGACTAGTGTCAAAGAAAATGATTAAACTGACAAGTTTGTTTTGTCTATTTACAGTCGAAGCTGAAGATCATTTTTGAAGCATTGCATTTAGCTCATTCGCAGCACATAACATGTCAGCATGACAAAGCAGCTGCTTGCTGCTCACTGCTCTTTAATGTTCCTCCTCTTCACCAGTGTCCTCATCATCACCTGCAGACTATTAAATAAATCTGTTATATCTTTTCACACTTTCCAGCATTAGCTAGCAACCCTTTTCTTTGGTACCTTCTCTGCAATGCTCGCTGCAAGTTTTCTCTTCCTGTCACTGTTTCTGCAAAGAGTACTAGATAAGAACTGCCCAGTGCCCAAGTAATGGATAGAATACTGTCAGTTGTGTGGCAGCTGCTACCTGCTATTACGGATTTGACCAGCCATGACACTGCAGCAAAGATCACTTCTTTAATATCTGTGTATAGACTACACTGGAACAATACTGGCTCTATAAGAACAGGCCCACCAAGAAACTTCCCAGTTAAATTAAACTAGCAGCTCTTTGAGGATGTAGTATAGTTGCAGCAATGTCAATGTTTAGTAAAGTTTACCAAGGCCACCGGGCTTCTGTAGTTACCATGCAAACCTTTACTGATTGTCACCGAACACAAACTATAGCTGGGGATGATGGTGATATCAATTTCTTTACTTCAATATTACAATAAAAAAGTCAAACTGTAGCACCAGAGGAAGTATCAGACGATCACCAAGTCAAGCCAACTCATCTGGGAATCATGAATGTATTTAAAACTAATCATCATATATTATCTAAGAGGTGTTACAATATTTCAGTCCAGACAAAAGAGGTGGAAAAACCCTGGCTTATGTCTGATACTACTGCACATACTTACCCGTGTTCGTTCAGGTGACTGCTGTGGACATCTGGACTAATTAAAATCTGACACAGCAAGCAGTGAGTGACTGGACTGGCCCTCTAGGCAGGCCCCAGGAGTAGCATCTGATTCATGAAGCCTGTTTAGATCTCATGCCCGACCACAACAAACCAAGGTTATAGCATTACATGGTGCTTACAATACTGCTTTTAAGAATTTCACACTTTGAATAGGATAAATGTAACATTTCTGAATGTTGTATTTTTGCAGCTGTGACAATGATGAAATGAAAGATAATGTGTCAAGTGCTATGTAAGTCCCCGCAACCTGCAGTTACCCATAACACCTCTGCCTGCATAGGCCTGCAGAGACATTTACATGGACGGTAGGAAAAGCCCCAAGTTGGTATGTGAGGTTGGTTGTGATTGATTTGCAAAATGCAAATCAATCACAACCAACTGTTGAATAAATACAAATTTATTCAACAGTATGCACTGTATGATCATGAGACCAGCTGGTGCAGGAACATAATGAACGTGTTAACTACACTTTTCTTTGACGCTTTCAAAAGCCTTATGTAAGCCCCCAAAACATACAGTACTACCCAGAAGTCATTTTGAGTTTGGAAGGCTTTGGTGCCATGTTGACAAATGTAGAAAGAGACTAATCAGTAAGTGTGCTTAGGCTACTTAAGACTGCTTTCCTTATGTTGGCCAAGAGCACTGAGCAGCCCCTTCCTTTAGACTCTGAAGGCTGTGATGTGTGTGTTTGGTGTACCGAGTTGTTGCTGTTGTTGGCCTAAAATAAAGCCCCTCTAGCCCAGTGAGCCTTGCAGCAGCCATTAGTCTGAGGCAGGTCTCCCAGCAGAGCGCTGACAATGATGACAGGCAGTGGCAATGCAAGCAGGCCCTGGGGGTGGGACTCTGGGGGCATCGCTTGCTCTGGGTCAGTCAGGGCCAACGTATTTATCTGGCCAGTAATCTGAAGGAAAAGGGACAGAAAGCCTGACCCCAAAACCCCAGGGACATCATCAAAACAGCTCCTATTTCAGGTCCACCATAACTCGCCATGTCGCTTCCATGCCTGCTCTCAGACAGCAGACTGCTGTACCCAGAGAGAGAGAGAGCCCAACTGTAGAATAACAGAGCAGCAATCAGCAGTGAGTGTAGCAGTGAGGGTAAACCATTAAGGAGAAGCAGGACTGATCGCTCATGGGTCTGAGCTTTGAGCTGAAACTGCCCCAGAGCTGAAACTGCAACATTGTCACCTCACTACTGATTCTGTCTGCACAGTGATTTACAACAGACTGGAGACTCTTCTTCACTCTGATAGCTAGTGCATTTACAGTGCTTACAAGAGCTGTAGCATAAATTGTACATAAGCTGAGGTATTTTAAAGTTATAGTGTAGTTTTTTCAAGAATATGAACCGCAAATAGGCATTGCTCACAAACATCTAGATTTCTTAAGGCACAAAAGTAGATTACCAGATGGAGAAATTGGCAACTATCCAGACCCCAGAAATCCCAAGGTTAGCTGTGTATTCACTGGTTTGTGATAATTTAATAAATGAAGATTTGTTTTCTGATATGTAAAATGTACTAAACCACAAAAAACAACTGAAATAAGAAGAGCCACAATGCATCCTGCGTCATTACCAAATACTAAGGGTCTGTCTCCTTTAGTCTTTCTAAATGGTGAGTTGTAAGGATCAGTATTCACTAATTTAGTTGATCCTATGTTTATGACATGCACTTTGAGATTACTTGTTTTTTCAGAGTTAAGCCAGAGTAGCTAGGCAGGCCATAACTTTTTGCCAAAGTAACTATCTACCATCTCCATGACAGCTGAGCAATCTGCTGCTGATGAAGGCTATGAGGTCCAGTGTATATTACTCCAGTAGATTACCTTGTAGTAAGTAAACTGTGTCAAACTGCTGTTACTAACGTCAACAATAGGTCTGAATGAACATTGAATGAAGCGTATTGTTATGTACAGATTAAACTGGACTTCTCAATAATTTAGTCAGAAGAATGGAAGTGAAAGTGAAATGTTGAGAAAAGATGTGTGAAACTGTGAGGTTTCCAGTGAATTACAGTGTATATGAGTGTATGTTGGGATCCAACAAGCTTTTCTTGGATTTATTATGTATAATTTGACCTTTTAGCCTCAGGGAATTTCATGATTTGAATGATTCCAACAGGATTTGGAGCTAGGCATTAATTTAAATTTCAAAGAATCTGCACTGTGGAAATATCTTAAATTCTTTACTAGGAGTTCCTGTTCTAAAATTATACCAAAGCGTATATTTTGTGTGTGTGCTAATGACCACAGAATTCTTTATCTATCCGTGCATTCTGGCTTAGCTGATTTACAACTCTGAGCCGATACATTGCAGATTTTATGCAACATTTTCCTTCCAGGTTTTAAAGGTCAATCAAATTGCCCAAAACTCTGTGTGGGACTGTGTTCAAAGGAATTGAGGGTCAATACAAAAAGGCTGTTTTACCACTGTATCCCTCCTTATGTAACCCATCAATCATCACACAATTATAGAAGTGCATTTTCTTTCTGTCAACTCAGTCGTGGGACGCCATGCAGCTCACTGTATGATTTCCAAACCACAATATTTAGTGTAAAAAAAATGTAGATTTGCTAGAGTTACTGTAACCATCACAGTGAACATGGTTTTTGCCTTCATGTCTGCTGACTTACTGCTGTGTGGTTGTGAATGCAGATTCATTTGAAACACGCTATGTTAACACAGGTGACATGAAAATCACTGTGGGGTTTCCAGTCTGCGAAACTCATTTCTAACAAACATCAATAAAACAAATGACTGCCTGGGAAGATTTTTTTTCTAAACTATACAACACTGAAGCACTACCATGTGCTTTGGGAGACATTGTAAACTGTGTAGTTATAAAGCAGACTTTGGTGTTACAGATCTTGTAGGGAAACTGTCAACCTCCCAGAGAGGTCAGAGGTCAAGGACAGCTGCTGACCATCATCCCTGAAGCCAACAGTGACCCAAAAAGGACAGTCTGTCTAACGTCTGCCTTCCTGCTTTGCCAAAGACACTCAGTTTTCATGCTAAGGTTATTCATTGCAAGGGAATTTCTCAGGGGTTATTCTCTGTTTTGTGCATCAGTGACAGTGAGGAGCTTTAAATCAGTATCATAGCAAGGAGTGGCAGCTAGACGAAGAGGCAGCAGGGTCCTGGCACTGCTGATTACAGGCTAATCAGGGGGCAGGGTGAAGGATGGCCGTTGCTAATGTGAAGTATCACTTGCCTTAGGTGTTACTCGTCTATTAGAGGAAGAAGAGCATCGCATGGAGCTGATTAATCGTAACAGTGCTGATGATGGATGAACACTGAACAACACTGTGCATGCACAAAAAAGGACAAGTGATAGATGAGATGCTTTAGAATGTTATGGTGCATGTGTGTATTACTAAGACAGAAGAGTTGGGTGGTATAAAAAAATAAACTATGTTGTGAGAATCAGTTATGCAAGTGTCTCAGCTGATTAAGTCTTCACCTCTACAACTGTTTCACGCCTACTGGTGGGCAGATTGTTACAAGTTCTGCAGGTAAGCATTGTTCATGCTCAGAATTTCTTTGTCCTCAAGGTCCTAAAGTTTCCAGTGATACATTTAACATTACTTCTTACGCTAACATGATGGGAGCAGGTTGCAGTTTTAAGATAAAGGTAAATGTGTCACAACATAAATTAGGCAAAGTGGTGCTACAGAGATGATCTACACATCATGTTCTCCACACTAAAGGAAATATGCTGGTTTGGTACAGGCCACAGTAAACATCACATCAGCATTTTTGTATTTGTTTTAGGCAAAAAGTGTGATTCATTTATAACATCTGTCAAAATAATTGCAGTATGATTTCTCTTTGCATTTCACGCCTGAAAATGTATCCAAAAAGTCCACCACAAGTCTAACCACCATATCATTAAATACTAGACGAATTAAGTAATTATTAGGCTAATATCGGATAAAGTTCCAATGAAAAGGCAAACATCACTGTATGCATAAACTCCACAATAATGTTTTGTGATTTCACAAAAGACATTTACCGAAAATAACGCAAATAAATGTTTTAACGTTTTATCTATTCTGCAGATTATCATTACACATGTAGGCCGATGCCCTCAAACCACAGATTTTGATTGGACAAAAGAGGGTCAACATGGATGCTGGCAATGTCAATCAGTAGTTCATAGTTTTATCATTTTCCAATAGTGGTTACAAATAACACGGATGCTCCCGAGTTGATTATTAGAACAAGTGGCCTGCTCTATGAACACTTGTGCAGGACAATGAATTAAATAAGCCTGTCTTTACAGAGATTTTAAAATTATCAGGAGAGTGCTTTTCTGATATAGATGACCACTAAGACCACAGAGAAAGCCATGAAGAGGGTGAGTTCAGCAGCAGTAGAGCAGGACAGTGTTGTTCAGGGTGACTGCTTTCACCACGTTAACTACACTGGCTGTTGTCATGCACACCTCATCCAATGCACCTCTCAGAGATTCACTTCTGATCTGTTGTAGGTAAATCATTTACAAATGACAGACAAAACTTTCGTTTTCTGAGTGCCTATGTTTGTAACGTGAGATGCCCACATTACAGACTTAAACACAATATCACACAACTGCATCATCAATACCACTGGATGACCAGCTCTAAGTGGACACAACAGGATGCACCCATCATCCCAAAATGTTACCAGGAACAAATGCTCACTGAACAGCTCCTCACTAAAAAGTTCATTTTTGAGTACAGTTATAAAGTTTTAAATTTAGGTCTTTACCAGTGATTTTCAACTTATGACCAAGAAGGTCCACATATATTCTGATTCCACCCAGGTCAGGTCCCAGGTCGAGGCAATCCGTCACATCAACATGCAGGCCAGACATCACATTATTTCCATATTTAAAACATGAAGCTCCACATCCACCACTGGGGCTCAGTCCAGTTCTCTGGAAGACAGAGTACCTGAGTGCAGAGCTCAACAAAGAGGACACCACCACAGTTCTATAATCAAACTAACAAAAAACATTATGTGTCCGTTCACAACATGAGCAAACAGTAGTACACAGAAACGTCTACAAAGGCCGAGCAACACAAAAGGGCATGTCTGCTGAAGCTGTATATTACCTACACATAAACTTTAGAATTCATCTCTGCACAGAAGGAGGACTGTGGACTTTGTCCTCTGTCACTCTCACTAAGAAGGACATCTCTTTGTGGCCTGTGTGTGGAGGCTCAGTGATCTCACACGCTGAGAGCTCATGCAATAAAACCTGTTTAAGAGCTGGTGGGTTGTGTCTACTGTTTATCGGCCAAGGCATGAGCTGCTTTGTCTTCTTTCCTTCTTTAGTTCATCAGAGATTCTTCCAGCTGACAGTTTAACCTCTGACCTTCTGAATAAGAACTACAAGCTGTTCTATTAAAAACTGTAGATTACTGTTATAGCTCTTTACTAATGGCTTAGTGACATTATACAGATCACTTACTTTTACTTTTGCGGTTGGCTTAAGCCAATAATTAAAGACTTTACTATCAATTACTCCAGCTAGAAAGGTTTTTGAAAACCTGTGACCCATTGAACAGTTGTTCTTACTAATAGCTTACAGCTATAGTGATCAATAAAACATTTTAGTTACTGCTTTACAGCTTATCTGAACCATGTGTTCATTGTCACAAACACTGTGTAACTGTGACGACTATGTAATGTATATGATAAAGTAAATGGAAAAATAAATGATCAAATGAAATGAAATATGACAATTTGATAAAAGATTTACATAGATAACGGGTAGAACAGTTTCCCCTGAGTGTGTGTGTCTGTGTGTGTTTATCCTCTCTCTGTATTGTGGAACTCAGGCACTGAACTGATAAATGTGGTGCCCCATTTATGTATTCCATGATGCTGCTAGTAAGTGTTTTCTCCTCAAAGCTGTACAACACAGTAAGTGTTTTCAGTATTACATACAACTAGTCCTCTGTTTTGCAGTTACTATATAACATATTATTGCTATATACTGGCAGAAGAGAGTATAAATTGACACCGACTGCAATACATTTACTTTTTTAAACCTGTAAAAAGGCCCTTCATTTCTCTTCTGTACTGCATTATGAAAAAATAGTGCACCTTAGCAGAAAAACCCATATTCAGTTTAAATATTTACTGTTTAGTCGTTTATACTTTATTTTCCTGTGGGAGCAAACAAACACAAACTTGCTCAGACTTAACATGTCATGTGGAATTAGGATGCAGCTTTGTTAATGGAAGTGGACAATAAGATTCCCTCCGCATTACTGAACTACACGTAAACAAAGAACACTTTAACTTCTCATCAAATTTCTAAATGAAACTCACCTCCCAGCTCACAAAAAATCACACACTAAGTAGCTCCATCCATCTATGTCACAGTTGATCGTCTGCTTTTTGCACACACTCACTAACATGTCAACAGCCGGACTGTACACCTGAGTGCACACAGTCAGTCAACACATTTTCTGTGATGCCTTGGCATCACAGGGCGATTATCCAAAAGCAAACATGAGCACAGGCATAAGCATCCATCACCACTTGAATTATCAAGGTTGTGGAGTCAGCTGGTGTCGGCTGTGTCTCCACAAACACATCCAATTAAAAGATGACTGACAGAGCAGGAGTTTCTCTTCAGATAACTTATTTCCCTCACAGACTCTGCACATCTATCCTGTACAAAGAGGCCAGTCCTGAATGCACAGACTACACAGTGTAGAGAAGTGATTAATTATAAATTCCTGGGACTTAATATTTTCTACTTCCCTGTACTTCAAACTGAGTGAGTGTTCAGATTGTTGCAACTATCCAGAGACATGCCTCTAACATCACCCATGTTTTGTTGCCTTCTCTGTTTTGTCAGGGGATATGAATAATGCAGAGAGGCTGCAAAAAACACTATCAGCCATTCTGCTATTGTGACAAGAGCACCGGGAGATAGGCTGCATTCATTTGGAGTTTTTTGTGAGGCTGTAAAATGACATTTTTATCAGCCTGTATGCCAGCTTGACTTTTCCTTTTTCCTCTTGAAAATTGAAACTTGAGAGCAGGATAAGGAAGCTATAGAGGAGCCACATGAGAAGTTATAACTATCATTAAACTGTGCTTTCCATTCATAAATGGAGTCTTGATGGATAACTTTAATAGTCTTTGAGGACATGTACTGTATGTGCTGCGTTGCATGTATTATCTGGCTCCAATGAGAACAATCAATGAAATGTAACAAGACAGCACATCTGTGTTGGGGCTCATGTGCTCCTCACATCAAGGAGTGTGTTTTCGCAGGAAATTCAGTGAGCCCTGTGAGCACATGGACGGACTGACAAAAGAAAACGGTGGGAATGGAAGCGCCTCTGGCGAAATAAGACAGAAACCCACAAAAACAAAAGCATCCAAATCGGGAGAAACGAGATGCGCTGAAATGTGGAGTGAACAGAGTGAATAACGGGCAGAGAGCATACAAACAGGGAGTCCAATCTGTGACTGTTCCTACCTTTAGAGCCGTCCGTCACCAGAGCCACCACAACGAGCAGGACTGGAAAATAATCTCTGATCGCGTTCATCACGTCTGATCCCCTTCCTGAGCTTCTCAAGCTCTGAGTTGTGAACGTCCTTGGGATCAACACTTTTCCTGAGGCGGACTGAAGAACTGAACAGCGACTACACACACTGAGCGCTCCTCTCGGTGACTTCAGCCCGGGTTCTCTGTCTCCGTCCACTCATTGACACAGACACGCTGCTCCTCCAGACTCCGGCTGCTGGCGGCTCAGTGAGGAGCTGCTGGCCGCTCTCCGCTCTGCTCTGGCAGCCTCCTCCTCCTCCTCAGCACCGCGGACAGCTCCTAGCGTCAGCCAGCGGAACACACCGAGGGCCGACGGAGCGCAAAGTTTGGGCCGTAATCAACGAAAAACCGAGTCATGACATCACATCTCAACCGAATATTCTCCGAGAAGCACCGCCTTTTCTCCTTTTTCTTCCTCTCCCTGCAACCTCTGGTTTCCATTCATTTGAAAAGAAAGTAGTGTGCTGTGTTCTATACTGAGTCTGCAAAGTGGAAAGAAGAAAAAGTCAGAGAGCAGTAGAGAAAGAACAGGAAGATCAGGACTGAGACAGGAGATGTGAAACAAACAGTAACACAAGATATCCACAGTCATGTTTTAGTGATGTCTTCATGTTCATCAACAACTGTCACAGACCTTAACAACACTCACTGTCAGTGATCATAATACACACTCACGAACACACACACACACACATATGAGAGTGTGTGTGTGTGCGTGTGTTCCCAAATAACTTGTTGTGATCATCACACATCCTTATTTTCATTTTTTTCCTTTCTGACTTTTTGATTAAAATTTTCGTTCTGTATCACTACCCTTCAAAAGCACTGCATGGGTCAGAACTACCCCCATTTGCTTCCTTTGTTTTTTCATATGTAGTTGAGCGTTTATAATATTGTAGGTATCCATGAAATATCTGTTTTTGATGGTCACAAGTCATTTTTATTTTCACGTTGTTACTTTAGTTTTTGTATTTCTACATCAGTTTTACACATATAGTATGGTCTGTATGTATTCACTCTGGAATTAGAAAGGCACTTTGGATATCTGTGAATGTCTGTAATGAGAAACACTTTTACTGCTGATTACCATTAAACTACCACACATTAAAACTCGACTTAGCTGCACAATAGGTTTAGGTTACCTTAACCCTGACATCAGTCACTAGTGAGAAAAAGAATGTCCAATACTAGGCTATTTGTTACTACTTTTAAAGCTATTATGGCATATTATGTGCTGTACCCATGTACCCATACCCATATGTGTGTGTGTGTGTGTGTGTGTGTGTGTGTAGCAAACATCCATCCATCCATCCATTATCTATACACCGCTTATCCTCTGCAGGGTCGCGGGGGGACTGGAGTCTATCCCAGTCGACTCAGGGCGAAGGCAGGGGACACCCTGGACAGGTCCCCAGTCTATCACAGGGCTACATATAGAGACAGTCAAGCACACTCTCATTCACACCTACGGACAATTTAGAATAATCAATTAACCTCAGCATGTTTTTGGACTGTGGGAGGAAGCCGGAGTACCTGGTGAAAACCCACGCTGCACAGGGAGAACATGCAAACTCCACACAGAAAGATCCCAGGGACGCAAACAGGGGATCTTCTAGCTGTGAGGCGACGCTGCTAACTACCGAGCCACTGTGCAGCCCTGTAGCAAACATATTTTATGATTTTTTTAAATTAATCCAAATTACTGTTAATTACTAACATACTAACTAATTAACTAAATTAGCCTTGTAGTATGTCTTTTCTTCCTAAATCACACTTGCTGAAGTGTGAGAGTGCATAGTTGTGTGTCTCTCTGTGTTAGTCCTGTGATGGACAGGGTATGTGTCCAGGGTGGATACTGCCTTTTGTCCCAATCAAAAGCAAGATATTTAAAAATACTTGGAAAAATAAAAAATGACATGAAGTGATTTCAAAAGATACAGCAGAGACACAACCAGCTATGCATGAAATAACATAGAAAATAGATATTTAAGATATATATATATATATATATATATATATCAATGATACATACCATTCTATGGTAGGAAAATCAGTTTTTTACAGTAAGATAACACATGTAGAATTCTGACTCAGGCTATCTAAAGTCAGATTGCGTCTTATTCCTGATGGTCAGTTTTTATATAATAATAATCATTTATAGTTATAAGGGCTTTTCCTGCTTTAAACTTACCAAATAAAAACAAGAGTGGGTGACCTATCCCTATACACTGATATACAACCAAATTAAACAGAGGCATGTGAAGTGAATTAAACTGATCGTTAAAATGCAAGGCTCTGCCGTCATGTGAGACCTTGTGTTCTGGTATTCATGTGGATGTTACTTTGACATGTGCCACCTGCCTAAACATTGTTGCAAACCAAGCACCCCCCAGGAACACCTTAAGGAACACAACAAAGAGCCCAAGACATTGATTTAGCCTTCAAACTCCCCAGACCCATATCTGATTGAGCATCTGTATTATAATAAGCCAAATCTCACAGACACCCCACCCTGCAAGCCACAGGACCCAAAGGATCTGCTGCCAACATCTCAGTGCCAGCCACCACAGGACAGCCCTAGAGGTCCTGCAGTCATGGTCTGAGGGGTCAGAGCAACAAGGGGGCTGGTTGCTGTAGAGCAATGTATTACTTTTAGAAACTTCTGGGATGTTTTGGGTTTCTAGGTGCAATAATTTCCTGCAATTCCTGTTGCTTCAGTGTTTGGTTAACCTCTCAGAAAGATGCCTGAGCTCCTATAGAAACCTGTTCTC
This sequence comes from Dascyllus trimaculatus, assembly GCA_024666655.1. Classification (NCBI taxonomy): domain Eukaryota; kingdom Metazoa; phylum Chordata; class Actinopteri; family Pomacentridae; genus Dascyllus; species Dascyllus trimaculatus. The sequence continues at coordinate 1,932,095 of CM045453.1, read as the reverse complement.
AGTCAAAAACCGTCACCTTCAACTGACACTCACAGCAAACAAAAAAGCACTGTCTTTGATAGGCAGAAGGATTTTTACCTGGAGAACCACTATTTTAGATTATTTTTTCAAGCAATTTGGTTTATATGAATAACTGTGTCAGGTGAGCATTAAAGTGTTTAAAATCTTATATAGAGTTTTTCTCATTTATTATTCATTATGACCACAGTTGCTCTCTTCTCTTGAAGGAATACCAATCTGTACCAGACTGACAACAACACACAACAAATGTAATGTAGCAACAGAAAGTACGCCAATGTGAGCTGCAAATGTTAAAGACCCCCTCAGGTGAAAAATATTATTTTTCTCTTGTTAACATTGTAATGTCCTTATGGTGCTCTAATATGCTGGAAGATATATAATGAGTGAAATAAGTAGTCAACAGCATGGTTTAGCATTATCACCTTAAAAGTGCAGTGTACCACTGACAGTCTCAAAAACACAGATTCAAAGTCCCAGAGTTTCATACATAAACTACAGAAACAATCTAACCGGGAAGACACACTTAGAGGGTTTTCATTGAAAAAAACTTCTAAATGTGAAAGTTGATACCAAGACACGAGTTGTTAAGAGTTGAATTAATGACAGGAGGAGACTTTAACATGTCCAGCTAAGTACCGTCACTACTGAAATTCACTTTTTGAATTTTGAGTTTGAAGGCTTACAGGACACACGTGGCACTTCCTACTGTAAAGAGTCTGATCCTGGATGCTATCAGCTAATGCTGTGTCACCTTTTTTTTATAATATAATGCACAAGCATATATGCAACATTCGGGCTGACAGAAAAGTAAAAGAGCTCCAAGATAATTATTTTATATTGTTAATTCTTATAATATTATTTGTTAATTCTTTTCTATTATGTTTTATGAATACCACCACAGGGTTTCCAAGCCACCATCACAAAGACCAGATTGCCTTCTTTATGACTCAGAAACTCACAGCTAGCCAAGAAACCATCACCACCACTTTGGAAATAAGAGAGAAGAAAGTGCTCACTAAAAAGTCAAATGAAATTGTCAGAAACTGTATGATTATATCTTAAGTTGCTTACTGATCTAGTTACAATAATGCTAAGTGGATGTCAGTTTTGAAACCCACTACCCTCCTTGTGAAATGAATCCATGTCTGAGGCTCACTGTTACTTTGTTTTTTTTTTTTTAAATTACTTTTCCTCTTCTCCATTTTGACTTTGTCCATTTTGTCTTTTGTCTTTTGCTAAGTAGTTTCCACAGATACTCTGGTTGTTCATTGCAGTTACCTGGACATAGCTACCTATGGCTACCATGCAAAACAAAAGCACTATCTCTTCAATTAAAGACACACTTTATCCCATAAAATCAGCCCTCAGATATTGTACCCACTGATAGATACAATTGCAAAATGAAAGCAAGGCTTACAAGGTACCAACCTAAATGACTGTGGTGTCATTACTCTATAGCCATTAGATGCAATCAACATTTATTTGAATGATCAGGTTTTAAAAAAAACCCTGTCTATTGCTACTGTAAACGACCAAGAGTGTGCCTGTATGTCCGTGCTTTTACTGACAAGCAAAGGGAATGTTCTTAGCTTCAAAGTGCAGGCACCCTCACAATAAAGGCTGTCTTCTGTGTTTTTACATCAAACACAGGATGGCATTTGACGTCAGATTCATGCTCAAATCAAAATGAAGCAATGCATATCGTATAGATACATGATATATATATATACATACTTCTTATTTGTCTCTGCTATCCTCCTTACAGATAGTGACCAGCAAAGCTTAATACCTACTCAGATAACAAACCACAAAACATATGAATCAGTGTATCAAACACATGCCTTCTATCTATGGCAAACAGTAAGTGCCACAGCATTTTAAATCAAGTTACCTACCTTAGTGAAATACTCGTAATGCAGCACAGCTTAAACCCACAGAAAAGACGGAATGGAATTACTGGAATTATTTCAAGCAGGTACTATCTTGAACACACTCAGATTCTCACATTCAGCTAATCAATGTACCTTTTATCAGTTACAAGATATGTTTAACAATGTACTTAAAGTGCACTGACCTTCATCATAGTAAAGCCTTCCAAAAACATTTACCACTGGGAGGGACCACCATGTCAGAAACCTGCATTTTGATTTTGAAGAAGTGTTTGGTTCACAAGTGTTCTAACTCCATCCTATTTCATTGACATTACTTACTTTGACGGTGGCTTCTTTTCAACATTTTTGTTACTACTCACATGAACACACTAGTTGAAGGATACCTGCTTCACCTGGCTTGTCTCCAATGGACTTGATTCCATCGACATCAGTATCAGACTATGTTTCATAACACAAGATGACTAATATTTGCCTCATATCGTCATGTTAATCTGAAGAAATTCCATTAAAACTGCATGCTGATTAGTATTTAGACTGGCGACCCATCTGGATTTGTGATGGCTGTTCTGCACATTATCTGCCAGCCCCTGCTTCATCTTGCAGCCTTTCGTCTTGTAACATTCAAGCTGAAACATACAGCTTTAAAATATTTACAAATTAGTTCTACATTTCTGTGCAAAACTTAACTGTTCTTTGATTTCCATGTCTTCTACATAAATCATCAACTGGTGAGAGCACTGATTTTATTTTATATCATGTATGTATCCACCCAGTTTATCTTTCAAACCTATTTATGCACTCAACAAGAACATTATTATTTGTGGCTGTTTCTCTGGGTGATCAGTCAAGAGTGTCGATAATGCATAAATTAGTCCTGCTTTAGAAGGAATCAGCTTGAACTCAGGTTGCAAAGGATGACACATACAGTGACTGGGGGAATGGAAGAATGCAAGAACGGTGTTTGGCATTCAAAATATGCAACAGCTAAGCAATCTAAATGATTAGAAGCAGCTAGTAATGATGGAAGCAGCTAGTAAAAGTGGAGAGAAATTTAGAATCACATTAGAATGAAAAAGTCCTTTGTAATTTCTAAACTCACCCAGGTAGCAGAAAGTAGGTTCCATCTCCTGCTTCTTCTAAGAGGACTTTCATTGTCTTTTCACTATAAATCGCCATCTTGTTTGTTGTCTGTTGTGAGGAGTAGATGGCTCTGGCCAATAGAAGTCTTGGTAGTGAATTGCTCAGAGGGATTCCGGTGGTTTCACACTTGATTTACAACTGTGACAGAGAGTCCTTGGACTTTTAGAGGAGTTGGTCTTGAATGCGTCCCACATTGTTTCAGATACTCATCAACAAATTCTTTCCATTCACTGCTGCCTTCATGTGTTTCACATGTTGTTTTTCAGGATTCATGGTAAGTCTCTAAAGACTGTTGTGGTAAAACCTCAGGAGATCTTTCAGAGCCAAAACAGCCCATCTGCCACCAACAGTCACGCCATGGACAAAGTCACTGAGATCACATCCTTCCATTCTGATGTTCAGTGTGAACAGGAACTAAACCTGCTGACTCGTGTCTGCAGGATTTTATGCTGCAGTGATGCCACATGATTGAATGATAATTTCATGGATAATCCAATGTTCCTACTGCAGTGGTTAGGAGGTATAGCTGTGATCATTCTTTAAATACAGGAGAATAGAAAAAGTCAAGTGAAGACAGATTTAACAAGCTCAAAGAGCTAACCACAGCTTAACTAGTTAGGGTGCTACAGGGCATACAACAGAACCTTGTTATTTTAGCAAAGTCAACAGTCACCTGCAAAATGCTTTCGGCCTCCTCTGTCAAGCCTGTTTTTGAGTAACTACTAAATATTTCACCGTTATCATCACAGCAGCAGATATGCGTCACAAGACCAGAAGAATATAATAGTACACACACTATACTGTATACTGTGATGTATTAATGAATACTTCCAGCTTGGATTTATGCTTCTCTGTGCTTCAGTTAATTAGGAATAATTATCGCACATGATGTGTAAGGTCCTTCATGTGAACAAAATGTGATGAGTAATGAGTGATGCTACAAAATATCCATTAAGAACTCCAGTAGGACTGGTATTATGGCATTAGGAGGTCATTGCTCCACTGATGCACACACTTTATATCAGCAATGTTTTATATTTATTATGTGTTGGCTTGAATTCCTGTCAAAGAAAAAAAACAGAGGCAGCACAATGGAAATTAAGTGCTTAAATCAGTCTTTTACTGAGATTAGCCATACAATGACCTGCTCATCAACATGTTTGCTCTCTGGAAATATTTAAAGCTGCATAAAAGAGAAGCAACACTTATGAATCATACATGAGTATGGACAGTGGCCTCTTGGGAATTAATGCAGGACTGTTGAGTGTATTGCTGTGCTGTGTTTTCCACTGAATGGTGATACATGAGCTTGTGTCTCATTTGTGAGCTTCCTCTTGAAAATCTACATATTCCTTGCCACTGACATCTCTCTCCCTGCTTTGACTCAGCGAGCGTGAGGTTGAGTTAGCAGCGTTGCATCAGCAGCAGCACTCTATCAGCACAGTTTTTTGCATTTGTGGGCTCTGAGTCATGCTACTGCTGTACCTCTGGCTCCTTAATACACAATGAAGGCCTTTGGGCAGCTGATTTCAGCTCTGAGTTCTAAAGCTTTTGCAGCCGAAGTGCTCCACATGCCTCTCGTGTGTGTCCAGCCTCGCAGCTGCTGCTCACCTCACTGAGATGAGTCACTACGTCAGCGCAGGAGAAAGTCTCCAACACACAGGGACGCTGCTGAATCTCCTCAACACATTTGCTGTGATTTCCATACCTTTGGCTCTCGGCAGAGCAACTATTCATAGATTTAGCATTGTGTATGTAAAAGGTAAGTCATGCAGACACTGAAGGCCCAGTCTGTAATCTTTTTGACCCCATATGTGAGGTATATTCCCACATATACATTAACTGAGGTCATAAAAGATTTTTTATTATATTTTAAAACTAATGATAAATCTCATGTTTTAAGCAATCCTTTAGCATTGTGAAAAACCTTATAAACTCAGAAACATTCAAAACGTAAATGTATCTAATGTGTTTAAAGTGATGCTCATTTGAAAATGATTTTGCAGACTCACTAATCAGAATCAGAATCAGAATCAGAATCAGAATCAAGTTTATTGCCAAGTAATTATTACATTACAAGGAATTTGTCTTGGTCTGTTGGTGCAAACGATTAAGATAGTAAGAAATAAAATAACATTAAAAAAATATATAAAAGAAGAAGTGGAATAATGTGCAGCCCTCCTCCTCTCTATCACAGCTTTTCTTTCCAAAGAGTCTCAAAGTTTCTACTTCACTACTACCAGAAGTTCTTGTCTTAAGTCCCACCTTCTTTCGTGACTGGCTTTGTGAAGATGCCATTGTCATTGTTGGAGTCTAATTACTGAATCTTTTCCCTTTTCACCTCTGAATCAGCTCTTCTTTTAGAAACAGCATTTCTGTGTATCTGTTCAAGGCCTGTGTTGTAAAACTGTGAGATCTGCATAAATAACCTTGCTACAGATTAGGGACAGAAATCTTAAAGTCACCCTTTGGAATTTTTGGCAACTAATAGTTTTATGATGGCTGCCAATTTGTTTGTATTTAGTGCACATGCACATAACACACACTCAGTACAGCGCTCTAGGAATACGACTTTTCCCTGTTCCACTGATTTACAGTCTGTGGTCTGTGTTGCATCAAGAAATATTGCAAGACTGGAAAAATAGTAATTCTAATCACCAAAATGTTGTTTTGAAAATGATTTGAAAAGTCATACAGTAGGCCTGGGCATTTAAAGGATAGTAACAGACACTGAAATGGACACAGATTGTTCAATAGTTTCACTTGACACGCAAATCACCATGAAAACATATAATGAAAAAGCAAGTTTCAGGTGGATGAAGAAATTACAAGCATGCTATCTATCCGTCTCAAACCAGCCTATCATATCCCTTGATAACGGAGCCCCTCTGCGCTCTACCACTCCTCCCATATCTATCGTGCAGGTCTCTATTAGTGTACTAGTCTGCAGCTGCCTGAACCTGCTCTGGTGGAGGCAGCAGGGAATTAAAGGTTGCCCATTTAAAATGGACTTCATGGTCAAATAGACCCTGTGTCCTCCACACTTTGTACACACAAAGTGAACACACACACTGAAGCCAAGGTGATAACCGGTCTTGACCATCAAAATTAAACCTTTGTTCTGGTACTGTTCATTAAAAATAGGCAATTCAAAATTATGAATAATTATTGATATCAACGAAAATCAAACATTTTAACGTGATCATTTTTTTCAGCTATATCGTCCAGTCCTATGTAGCCAATGTTTAATGAGCATTCAGGGCTGTTTAAAATTAGAAACACATGGTAGGCAAAAATGTATTTGTTTACAGGCAAACTTCCACTGCACCCACTGTTTAGACTCTAGCAGCATCAAAAAGTGACTGAAAATGACATAATTTATTGTTGGTTCACATATTACAGCAAATCACATGATTTCTTGAACTGTGCACATGGGTAATTTTCATATTTAATTACATTGAAGCAAAGAACCATAAGATCTTTAAAAGCTTAATTACAGAATCAAAGAAATGTCAGAGAAATCTGGAGCCATTGCTTACTGCCTCTGTGGAATATGACTCAGTGGAATAGAAATGGGGGGGTTGAGGTTTCACTTCTTCAAAGGTGGTCTCTTTGTGTCATTTTTCAGCTTAAACCCACATATGGTTTAATTTCCTCCCCACTGTAGAGTTCGCCAGTCACACAGTCTGTCAGTGTCTGAGTTTTTTAAGCAGCCCACTCAAACACCATATTATTTAATTTCCTAATGAAGCATTGCTTTAGAGGTTCCTTTATTTAGATATGAAGATATGACTTCTTGCTGAGTCTGAACAAAAGATTTTTGGATTATATGACATACAAACATGATGTCAATTCTATTAAAGCTGCTTGAAACAAAGGCACATGCAGAAAGATACTTTGGAGGACTTTGAAATTAAGAGGTGGCATTAGTAAATTAATGCCTTTTTTGATATTTGGTGTGCAAAAAGACATAACAATAACACATATATAAACTATACAGTAAATCAGTATATACCATATATAGAGTTTAAATATATCAGTTGTACCCATAATCTGAGGACCAGCCAGTCTATTCACATGCTATGCAGGTGATCTGTGACCTCTGGTTATGGTTCATCCTCCATTTTACATGTATTCTCATGTAGACCAGCATCTGCTGCATATAAATCAGCTGAGCCGACCTGTCTGGCTTAAACTATATAAATAAATTGAAAACATTGATCAGCTGTCAAATACAGCACAAAGAAATGCAGAACAACAGCTTTCATTATTGGTCAGATATTCAAGTAGATATAAATCAGTTTAACATTAACTATGATATACTGTATGCAGTTTCAATCTATCAATCAAACTTTATTTATACAGCGCTTTTCGTACAAAAAAAATGTAACCCAATGTACTTCCCAAAATAAAAACATGCAAAGTTTGTGATCTAAATATATTCAGCCTCTCTGACTGTTTACAGAACAAACCTTCAGAATCAGACAAACTGAATTAAAATGTCTCTAATTCAACTAGCCAGCGTGCATTGTTGGATGATCGAATCTGCGCAGGTCTGGTTCATCTCCAATGAGCCTAATGTCCTCTATTTCTGACCTACCACGTGTATTCATGCTCGGAACACTAGAAACACATCTTCTTTACTGGCAAACACTTGACATGCTCTTTTGAATTACATTTAGTTAGATAATATTATTGCCTCACAGCCAAAAGATCCCCGGTTTGCGTCCCGGTTAGGACGCCTGGGATGTTTCTGTGTGGAGTTTGCATGTTCTCCCTGTGCATGCGTGGGTTTTGTCCAGGTACTCCGGCTTCCTCCCACAATCCAAAAACATGCTGAGGTTAATTGATTATTCTGAATTGTCTGTAAGTGTGAATGAGAGTGTGCTTGGTTGTTTGTCTCTATATGTAGCCCTGTGATAGACTGGCGACCTGTCCAGGGTGTCCCCTGCCTTCGCCCGAGTTGGCTGTGATAGGCTCCAGCCTCCCCGCAACCCTGCAGAGGATTAAGCGGTGTATAGATAATGGATGGATGGATGGATAGATAATATTGTAAATATTGTGTGGTTTGCCTTCATTACCTTTTTAAAAATGCATTTTACACACCTGCTGGTCCATGTAATGTTGCAGGAGAGTAAATGCTGTCAACTTCTATTATGACAAAACTGCAAAATTCTTCAGCCTGCGGTCATTTGGCTTTTAGATTGAAAGTTTAGAATATTTGGTGAGACTTATCTTTTGATAAATCTTACTGAGATTTTCAATAAGACTGATTTAATAACCTGGTTAGACCTATAGTCCTATACCAGATATGGTGGAGATGATGATCTGTAGCAATACTGAAGGAAAAAGGGATGAATTCAAGATGTGTCAATTAGGGAAAATGCTCAACTGTCAAAATTAGCAATTTAGACAAATAGAAATGCAGAATTTTTACATAAAAGAAACCGCGTCTAATGCAGTCCTAATGTTCATTTACATACCACAATCATCTTTTGCAATCAAAGATGATTACGATTTCCCTTTTGGTGCAAAACTAAAACCCTTTGCATGTCTGCTCATCTGCATAATACTGAATCACAAGCAGTAACTGTAGCAGTGGGAATAAAGGGACAGTTGGTCCGTCTGTCAATGTGTCCACGACATCTGTCGTGGGTATTCATGGTTCTCAGAATAAATCAGTTGTTGTACAATCTGACCAGATTTTTGACATAAAAACATCACAGTTTACGGGGCAAATAAAAGATACACAGTACAGTACAATGTACAAATACACTATACTGCCAAAAGCATTGGGACTTATGTCTTTACATGCACATGAACTTTAATGACATCCCATTCTTATTCTGTAGGGTTTAAAATGAAGTTGGCCTATCATCTGCATCTATAGCAGCCTCATCTCTTCTGGGAAGGCTTTCCACAAGATTTAGGAGTGTGTTTATGGGAATTTCTGACCATTCTTCCAGAAGCACGTTTGTGAGGTCAGGCACTGATGTTGGACAAGAAGGTGATTTTACTTGGCCTACCTGTTACACGTCGTCAGAGAACCAAGGCACAGATACAGAACAGTCAGAGACAGGCGGAGAATTCAAAAGTATTTATTAAAAAACTAACTAAAACCAATATAACATGGAAATAAAACTCGGAACATCAAACCAAACCTAATTCCAAAAACAAGCAAAAACTACAAAACTGAGCAATATTCAAACAGGGGGCTCTAAGGAGAACTTCACACTAAAACTAGACTAACAAAACAGGGACATAGAAACCAGACTAAAACTGAAAGCTATACAGAATAAAGAACTAAACTCTGGGACAGAATAAGAATGGGATGTCATTAAAGTTCATGTGCATGTAAAGACAGAAGTCCCAATAATTTTGGTGATACAGTGTATGTTGGGGTTATCAACATTTTGCACTGGCAGTGAACAGCTAGTATATGAAGTATGTTCAACAAAAATATTTTCTTTTACATTCCCTGCAAAATGCATTTGCTTATGTCAATTATTCGTATTTGAATGTCATTTTTCAGGAAAGAAATCCAAGAGCTGAGCTGCTGTGGAATTTACTAAGCACATCTTGCAACCCATAAGATAATATTTTTTATTTAAAATGAACACACCTTTGTTATATATTTTAGTCAACACAACAGACAAAGTCATGGACACCAAAATTGCATCTTTACATCATCAAAAAATAGTTGCTGGAAGGAATAGCTGGCAAGCTTCCACATGCTAGTGCTGGCAAGCTACAATAGTCCGCCACCCCATCTTTTGACCTGCCAGTTAGCAAAGCTTAGCATAGTTGCTAACCAGCCAACAGCATTTAAGAATATCAACCTTTTGACTACTGCCACATCTTGTCTAGCAGTTCATCCTCCAGAGAAGAGTTATAAAACCGGATGGTAGTTTCCTCCATTTGGACTCTGAGATACCATTCCCTTCAAGCACAGCACTATCAAAACCATTTTCAAAGAGTTTCTACACCAGTGTTGAACTCTACAAAAAAGCTGCATTGAGGGTGTACTTTCCTTCTCTGAGCAGGTTCACTAGTCATGACCATTCCAAAAGAAATTCATTTATCTGATTTCAAAATGTCACCTTTTTTTGTACTTGCGGTTTAACTGAGTCAAAAATTTCTGTCAAGATGTTATTAGTTCTGTCCAACATTTTAGAATTCAAAAAACTCTTCCAGGGATTTAGAATAATAATAGGTGTCTTAAAAATACATTTTGCTCTTCACTCCATTCACTCCAGACAGCAAGAAGACTTTGAGCAAACAGTACAGGATAATGACAGACACATCCATTTCTTTCAGATCAGAGTAGAACAGCTTTTTTGGATGTGGTGTGGAGTAGAGAAAGTGGCTCAGCTCTCTTAATAACAGCATCACATTAAGGCTCTTCTGCCCCTTTGCTCTGGCACATGCAGGGACTTATTTGTCTTAATATGCAACAGTGTTGGGTCTGCTTCTCTTAGACATGCAGTCGTGCTGGATGCATTTCCCTTCAGAACCAAAAATAAACTGCCCCAGTGGTTCCTTGTGAAGTTATTCTGCTAGGATAAGGGAATTAGAGAAAAATATCTAGTCAAGGTTGTATTTTTCACTATATGTAATGGGTATAAATAATAGCAACATTGTCGGTTTACTCTTTATCTCTCCTCAATAGGATTTGTTGTGTTTTCTATAGAAGACAAGGCTTGTGACCAAAAATCTCCCATGAGTTTATGGTAATTGCATAATTTACGTCAAACTACTTTTTCTGGTGCAGCTTATCCATCATCAAACATGTTGCCACAATGTCAGGCATGATGCTAAATTAGTTTGAGTTTCATGTATACGAGAATTTTCAATGAGTGTTTTCAACGAAGGTCCAATAAGTTATTTTAACAAATGAGCTCATTCAGTATGCCATTGCACGCTTTACTGCTGAATACTCCAGCAATGCTATTACTCAGTGAAGAGGCCAGCTAATTTCCTCGCTCTCAGCTCCATGACCAGGTGTGACCTGCATTGTCAAGCTTCTCTACAGCCGTGTTCACATTGCAGTGAAGAGTCTTTGAGCTGTTGCTCTGTCCACATAGATGCAGATCTGATGTTTGTGATCAGTGGATACTACAACAAACCAGGACTGGGTAAAACTGAGCTCGGGGGGTTGCAGAAAAGAGCACACCTGAAAATACGAAACCAAAGACAGCTGACACGGCAAATAACTAGACTCTACATACACTAACCGCCGACAGGGTGAACTATCAAAGGCTCTAAATACTCAAAATGCAAACAAGGCGAATTGCAAAATACACAGAATGCCAACATTGCAAATTATTGAAGACTCTAAATACACAAAAACAGCAACAGGGCAAAAGCTAAACATGAACAACAGGTAACACTATTCAACCACAATTCTAAAACTTAGCTGGCTGCCTGTGTGGGAGAGGGTTGATGGAATGCAGATGGACGAGATGTGTGGAGGGGAGATCTGGCACGGAATATGGGGGAACCAGCGGAGAATCAGGTCTAGGTGGGTCTTGATGATCCATGGCTCAAGCAGGAGTAGGCAGGAGATGCAGATGGGGCCTGGCTGGGAGCGACTCAGAGAACAGTTTGCTGTTTCACGGTCCAACGTGGAATGAAGTCTGTAAGTTAATCAGTTTTATTTATATAGCACATTTCAACACAGTACATACTGACCAAAGTGCTTTACAAAGTTAAAAGTACAGTAAAAACTAAGAAAAGAAGAACAAGACATACACAGACAATTTAAAAAGAACAAGATATATTCAAAAAGAACCCTACTGACAGGCATGTAGTGTAGTTAGTGTGTGGGGAAGGCCAGGGAGTAGAGGTAAATTTAGCCGGGGTTTAAAAGGAGAAATGGAGGGGGCGCATCTGATGTTAGTAGGTAGCTGGTTCCACAGACGCGGGGCAGCCACAGCAAAAGCTCTTTCTTTTTTAACCGTGCCTCCGGTACATGTAAAAGCCCTGTGTCTGAGGAGCAGAGGGTCCTAGGGACTAAGTGAATATGAATAAACTCATAGGGCTTTTCCACCAAGAAGCACCAGGTGCTAGTAAGAACTGGTTTACTTTAACACTGGCCAGAAGCCCAGTTGGAGCCACTCCATTATGTCACCAGGAAACAACTAGGCTTGCATCGATTACATAGCAGTTAAACAAATGGAAGAAGTTGATGATAATATCTGTAATGAATGAATGAACGTTAAGAGTGATACATCTTAACACTTGACTATCTTTGATAGCAGAGAGTATTATAGGTAGTGGTATTAAGCAGGAGTGTATTCTTCTGTCTTGCATATGTTCACGTGGCGGTTCAGTAAAAGGCACAGCAAAAGAAGTTACTGAGTCAGTGTGTATATTTTATGTCAGTAAGCAGAGTCCACAGACATTACATTATCTATGTTTATCCTTGTAGATGGTCTTCAGGCTGTTTACGAGGCTGAGGTCGTCTGTTGCACGGACACATCCGCAATCGCTCTACTGGTGGGACACAATTGTACCACATTTCAGTGCGCAGCAGTGCAACACCGTAAAACGTCTACGCTTGTATCGATTACATAGCAGTTAAACAAACGCAATAAGCTGATGATAACATCGATTTCTGTCTTCATAAAGATGTTAATAAGGTCCAGGGAGGTCACCTGTTGCCTGTTGCCCAATGCTGGCACATCCATGGTCGTGGACGCGGATGTGCCAGCAGTGGAAGACAATTGTACCGGATTTCAGAACAACAGTGTGTGCAAAACTTCAGTGTGTCCCGGGAGTCATTCCAATACATCTGCGGTCGGACCAGGAACGTGCTGAAGGAAAAGGGCACAAATTATTGCTTGTGTGTCCCTTTCCACCGGTGATCGGTGGTCATGATAACCCCACCCCCAGCCCCTGACATACTCAGTGCTTAACTCTGGCCCTGCAAGGAGTTGGTGCTTGCTGAGCTCCAGGTTTTAGCAGCTGGAGCCGGTGCTAAGGTTGTGGAAACACAAAGAACTGGTGGTCAGTCAGGCACTGGCTCCAAACTAGCACAAGCACCATCTCGGTGGAAAAGCCCTATTACAGATGTACAGCAGTGCTTGCCCACTGACTACTTTAAAAACAATTAAAAGAACCTCAAACAGAATTCTGAAAGAAACAGGTAGGCAATACAGGGAAGCCAGAACAGAGGTGATATGCTGGCGGTTCTTGGTGCCAGTCAGCAACTTTGCGGCTGCTTTCTGGACTAGCTGCAGCAAGGTCAGTGAGGACTGGGAGAGGCCTATGGGATAAATTTTGTGCCAGCAAGAAGTGAATTTGAATTCTATATATCTGAATGTGAATCATTCATTTTGAACCTGAATTGATCGGTTTGAATAATTGCTTTTAAAATCTGAATCTGAATGGTCTAATTTGAAATTGAATCTATTGGTTTGAATGTGTATCAATGTAAAATTGAAACTGCATTTCATTCAGAAAAATATGTCTCGTTCACAGATTTGTCCCAACCAGACTTGTGGTAAGGTAATAAATAAAGACGACGTCGCCGAAAAACGTCAAAACCAAATGTGCTGTTCAAAATAAAAGACATATTTTTCAGTACAGTGAAGGGACTCGAACCGATGTGATCCAGAGGAATAAAACGTAAGACATATGTTTAACCTGTTGCGCCACCGACTGGCACAACACACTGGCTTCACTGAAACAGATCCAGACCACAACTTCAGGCTTAACTCGGGTTTATTCACTGAAACACACACAGCAGGACCAGCAGCCTCCCCCATAACAACACGCAGCATAAGAAACTTATCAGATCAAACTGATGTGATGCTGCCTGGATGGCGAAGAGGAGGACTTTGCCGGATTGTAGCGTTTTGGCACCGGAGACCGGCCGCCGGGGGCCGGGAGTGATCGCGCCGGGCCACCCGGATATGTCCCAGTATGCCAGCAGGCCAGTACACCACTGGGCACGTCGTATTTCCAATGATTATTTGTATCCGATGAAACACTGAGCTATCGTTAGCTGCTGCTGCTGCTAAAGTCCACAGACTGCATTCGTTCGTTCATTCATTCGGCAAAGACAACGTAAAGAGCGTTGCTGTCGTAAAACCAGCTTCTTCCCATCTGCATTTGACTAGTACCGCCCGGCACAAAAAACTGAATTTGGAATTTGAAATTGAAATGGAGAGAAGTGAAACTGAAAAGTAAAACTGAATTAAGGAGCTGAATTTTTCAACTGAATGAAATCCAGTTTCAATTTTACATCGATACACATTCAAACCAATAGATTCAATTTCAAATTAGACCATTCAGATTCAGATTTTAAAAGCAATTATTCAAACCGATCAAATCAGGTTCAAAATGAATGATTCACATTCAGATATAAAGAATTCAAATTTACTTCCTGCTGGCACAAAATTTATCCCATAGAGGCCAAGGTAGAGGGAGTTACAGTAATCCAGCCGTGATGGAATGAAAGCATGGATGACTTTTTTTAGATTGTTGTGTGATGGAATAGGTTTGAGTTGAGAAATGGTTCTTAACTGATAAAAGCTGTTCTTCACAACAGCGCTTATCTGTGTGTTGAGGCAGAGTTCAGAGTCAAAAACGACACCCAGGTTTCATCATGGATGTGGTTTGACATGTGGAGTGAGATGAGCTAATTTTGTAGAGACTGTGATACTGGATTTGGGTGGTTCAAAAATGATTACCTCTGTTTTACTGTCGTTTAGCTGAAGGAAATTGTTTGCCATCCAGCTTTTGATGTCCTGTAGACAATGTAGTCGCGACTGTGCCTGGCTTTATGGAAGGAGAAGACTGTGAAAAGGTGGAGGCACTTCCAACCACAGATGTTCTGCCTCAGATGATCAGGGAAAAGAGGGAGACGGGCTGCCACTATAAGCAGAGGAGGTGGAGGCCATGACACCAAACTAATGCTCAAGTAGCTTCAAATGGATAAAATTCGAGATTTGCAGATCCTGTCAGGCTTGACTGGATAGGAAGTGTGTGTGAACTGCCATCTGGGCTTTGGCTGAGCAACTCAAGGAATGTCAGGGACTTGACCCAAAGCCAGTCCAATGTTGTCTCAACCACAGCATTGCATTCTGGAGCAAGCTTTCTTCAAGGACCTCTGTGAATTTGCCAATATTTTACTGCTTCCCAAGGTTTTGACCATGACAGTCAAAGGAAGAGGAGTGGTAGTGATCTTCCACTCCAGCTTATTAATCACCCCAATATATACAGGGTTTCCCCCAGGGCTTTATAAGCCTGGCGGGCCACCAGGCTTTCCTTGTCCCCCCGCCAAGCTAAGCGTCACTTGTTTATTTATTTTAGCAAAGACGGTAAACAGCTTTTAACCCTACGGTTGAAAGCGCAATGGCGACATTTTATGGTCTATACGGGAACTTTTTCCGAAGTCGGAGGAGCACTGGAGGAGACGATGACCCCGCTCGTTTACCTCCAGGCCAAGGGGAGTGCATCCCGACCGAGCCACGGCTCCATGATGAGGCAGAGCCAATGCGAGTTAGCGCTGATGTTAGCACGTCATCGGAGCAGCCTTCTGCGAGCCACGATGGTAAACATCCAACTAGCAGATTTAATCCAAAATGGTTTGCTGACCCTAAATTTAGCCGATGGCTCTACCAGACCCAGTATGGTAAACCCAGATGGATTGATGCACTGATCCAACCTGGACCATGTGCAGCAATAAGTAGAACAGGTAGCACAGCACAGCAGACCTGTTCAGCCTCTGAGTTCCCTGGTTTAACCCCTTGGCCATGTTTGCACTTTTTCATTTATGTTAATTTATTTTACTTTTAAATGTGACCAGCAACAGCTTGTTTTAAGATTCACTAGGATTTAACTTAAGTGAAAACAACTGACATTATTTATTTTAATTGTATTTTTTGTGTTTGTTAAAACCATATTTCAAGATTGTGCCTTTTTTATAAGACTCTACATTTAAGTATTGTTTAAAAAATGGCTTATAATAACACATAATAGTCATAATTTCAAAATTCTTGTAAACGTTTAACTTTTTTTTTTTTTTTTTTTTTTACAAAAACGTGGTGGGCGGCCGGTGGGCTTCTCTACCACCGGGCTTAGCAAGTTTTCTGGGGGAAACCCTGATATATATATATCTATATATAAATATGTACCAGCATCCTACATGCGGTGAGTCACACTACCAAAGACCTAAAATGAGTAAAAATTTATTTGAAAACCTTAGTCTCAGCCTCTAACATTCAAACTAGAAAATACAAAAAACTGTTTTCTTTGCTGCTGTATGTCATCCACCTGGCACTTACTCAGAGTTTTTATCTGGTTTGGTGCTTTGTACAGATAAAGTAATTCAATTCAGGTAAATTCAGTTTTATTCATATAGCGCCATTTCATATGTCATCTCATAGCACTTAACATTGAAGACCTTTCGAATTGTTAACAGGGAACAGAAAACCCAACAATCCAAAGTTATCTTTGAATTCCCTTTGAGCAAGTAGTCAGTGACAGTGGGAAGGAACCAGAGAAAATAACCCTTTAACGGGGAGGAGAAAAAAATACTCTGACAAAACCAGACTAACTACACTAAATAACCAGACAACTAAGCTAACTACAATGTTAAAACTAATCACATACTTACAAATTATGTCAAAACAATGAATGCCATGATGGATGGGTCTAATAATAGCTTGCCGTACGAGCTAACGTTAGAGCACTTACCCTGCGGTGCCTTCCTCCGGCTCCAGAGTCACAAACACATGTTTTTGTTGTAAGTCTTTGCACATCATCTTTTCTGTGGATTTCTCCACTGCCTCTGCCATGCTGGTTTGTTTTTATTCTGCAGTCAGCATGGTGGGGTTCATGTTCAACATGAACATGCACAAGACGAGGAATGGAGATCCAATGAATCGATCACCAAATTAGTTCCCAGCTCTTTTTAGAATTGATTTGAATCAATTCAATTGTTTTGTTGTTGCAGCCCTATTACCATATTACCTATTACTATGAATTGCGTTGCATTTGGCCTTCTTTTGCCCTCGTACCATTGTCAAAATCAGAAGGATCCTCTCTCTGCGTGATGCTGAAAAATTAGTCCAGGCATCTCCTGTAGGTTGGACTATTGTAGTCCCTTATCAAAATGTCCCAATAACCATATTAAAAGCTTTCAGTTGATTCCAAATTATTTACCAACAGGAACTAGTAAGAAAGGCCGTATCAGCTATATTTCACTAGCTCTTTGTAAATCAAGAACAGAATTTAAAATCCTTCTCATATACAAAACCCTCATCACCAAGCTACATATGTTAAGGACCTCATAGTACCATTTTATCTCACTTCAGCACTTCAGTCTCAGAGTGCAGACTGTCTTTTTTATCGAGTTTCCAAAACACAATAGGAGACAGTGCCTTCAATTACTAGGCTCCTCTCTTGTGGAACCGACGACAGACACCTTCTCTACTTTGGGGCTTAAAAGTTTCCTCTACGATAAAGTTCAAAATGGGTTGATTTTCATTAACCAGAATCAGTCGTCTGTTGCCATAGGCCCAGGCTTCTGGGGGACATCCCATGCACTGAGCACCTGTCCTGTCCACTCTTTGACTGTGGGGATGGTATTAGCAGGTAGTGAGCAATGTTTGTTGTTCAGCCGTCTTTGGAGTTCTTTCCAGTAAGGTACGGTTCTGACCCATTAGATCAGAGAATCTTTTAATGCTTTTTGGCAAACTCCAAACAGATTGTAATGTCATGTCCTGGGAGGTTCTTCCATCCAGCTACTTCAACATAAAGATTTGAAAAGTCCTCCTGGGAGGTTCTTCCATCTCTGCAGAGGACTTCTGAATCTTTGTTAGAGACACTGCAGAGTCTACTGTAGATTCCAAGCCTGTTTACTATCATTTGTAATAGCCATGTCCAGACAACTTTTCCACTAGTAGCACTGGTGCTACCACCTTTCTCAGTTGGTCACGGCAGCACTTGATTTGGTTGCACAACCTCAACCACCTCTTTTTGTTACAGGAAGGTATTACTCAACCTTGCATGCTGATGAAATAGTTATTTTAGCATACCCTAGTTTTGCACTGATACAAAGATCGTCAGAGTCTTGAGACTTGTTATTTGCACATGTAAATTTTATCTTTTCCCTGAAGTTGTCTGATACCATTTAAATTGGGCACAGACTAAAGACACAGGCTGTGTTTTTAATGTTTTTAATACTGTAAATCTAAGGTGTACGTTTTTATTTTTACATAACTGCAAACACCCCACTGTTCAATTTAGATGTAATGCAATTACTTTAATGTAATACAATTTTGAGTCTTTTGACTTTTAAGTGATACTGCACAGGGGTAAACTCACTTTTGTTGTATACTGGTGAGAATAGGTGGTGGTGGATTCTTTGCAGCAACTTTTTTTTTTCACAAGTTTTCTAAATTGGAAACTATCTTCCTGAACAACCTACATGCCAATGGTATGGTAGTCCCTGGAGAAGTGGAGGTACTCTTAATTGTACGTCCCAGAATTAGTTTCCTGAAGTGCCGTACTGAGTAAAACATAAATGCCCTGTGCTATAAACAGTGACATGTAAGACTACTCTTACACATTGAGTTCACCCAAAAAATTGGCCAGTACTATTTGTCCATTGGCACCTAGCTTTGCTGCTTAACTTCAGAGAGTAACGATCATTATAAAATTTACATTGCCCACAGAAAAGGTGCAGATTTTGCTATAAATACTGACTAACAGACTACAGGCTGCGACAACTACAAAACTATACATTTTTAGTGAGCTCTTCCTTTTTCTTAGCCCATCCACACATAAAAATTAGACTATTGTGTCACAAAAACAGTATTTTGTGTCTGTTGAGGAACCAACATAATCACACCGGGCAGCAGAAACAGCTGTGCTCAGATAAAATGCCTTGTGAAGAAAACAAATGTTTTACGCTGCTTTTTTGTGTCCATGTGGGTCAAAAACCACTGAACCCTATTTGTTTTTACACAAATACAATCATGTTGGAGATATTTATGTATATATCATATTTGCTAGGTCACCAGTTTTCTGTTCAGGTGTTTCTCTCATAATCAAATTCTTCCAATGTTTTTAAACACCTCCAACAGCAACATGATGCCACATCTGTTCATTTACATCATATAGTCATAAAATGGTTTTGAGGGAGAAGAGGAAAATGGGAATATGGTGCTGAGCTGTGAGCAGAGTAAATTGAAGAGTCTTGTTTATAGACAGTGTGCATGTGGTACGATATTGTGCTGTAATATCTAGCACTTATCAACAGACAGTGAATACATTATACATTTACCCTTACATTTGTCATATGACTTTATCACTGAGCCTTGGCGTGCAAAAGATAATCTTATCTGACATTTCAGTTTCAGTTCTTTATCCAGTGTCAAGGGAGAAAGTCACCTGTTTGCTCTTAGCAACGTCCACATTACAAAGAATTTATGATAATGACATCAAATACATGTTCTAAAAAATAGAATGTGCTTTTGAATAAAAGAAGAATAAAGCATAACAATTCACCAAGGCAACTGTAATTTGTATTCATTTGTTTTTAAATGTAGCAGGCTGAATGTTTTAGCCAACAGTCTGGTGTATGTAGTTATGTGTAGTGGTAGTATAATAAAGGCCCAATCCACCGATGTCTAGTCGGAGGACATACAATCACAAGGATTCCTGCAGTTGTGTATTATAGTAGTACTGACAGGGAAAAAACAAAAGCATTTTATAAGTTCAGCAAGATAGGAATATTGCTTTGTCTGTTACCTAGGCTGCTGAATTTAAAGAGTGTTGCTTAAATCTTGGAAATTTACTTTTGTAAAGGACATTTCAAGGTAAATATGCAAAGGTCTATCAACAAGAAAAATACACTGAATCTAAACCACCTGGTGATGACAATAACACTGAAGGTAAAAATCATGTTTGATATTTACAATCAAGATAGGTAAGATTATCACAGAAGTGCCCAGAGTAGCCGTTGCTGTAGCAAAGCAATGCCAAACATTGTCGTATTTGAGGCCAACATTAGCTACTGATACTAAAAATGGTCAAACGTAACCTCCACTGCTCACTAATGAAAGTCAGACTGTGCTGTCCCAACCATTTTCTAGACTAGTTTAGCCTTCTGCCTTTGTGGTTTTCTCAATAAAGCATTCACCACATTGTCCATATTGTTTGCTTCTGTTTCCACAAGATCACGTGAGCTGGTGCACTGCTCCCTGATTTCTCCCTCTGGCGAAAAGCCTTTGTAATATCCTGTAGTGTGTGATGCACCATTATTTTCAAACCTTGTAGGGTGTGCATGTCTGAGATTAGAGAGAAAAATAAATGTCAAGTTTCCTGTTACGTAAGAGTTAGGATTGTGAAACTCCTGCCCTAAAGGGAAATACTATGTAAAGTAATTTTAAACAGCTTTTAACAAAATGTAGGGACAAACCATCTATATGATCAGTTAGGATGGAGCACTTACGCTTGTAAGTTAGCAGCTTCGTTGCTTTAGGATATATTTTATAACCACAAATTTATATGGACAGACTCCAAACCCTGATTCAAATGATATATTAGAGAACTCAAATAACACTATGGCTCAGTTAGCAGACCAAAGCATCTAAGAAGGCCATTAGTATATGAGATGAGCTTTCTTAAAAACTACCTAAACTTTGCCAATCAGCTTAAAGAAATGGATACCTGGCATTAGGAATTTAGATTACTAAAAAAGAACAAAAATAATACAAGCAAAAACACTAGTTAGCGTTAACATGTGCACACTGATAATACTAGCATGCTAATGTCAAGTAAAATGTTTATCACTGTGACCAAACTAATTCAGAATGTGTTAACATTTGGTAATTAGTACTGACAAAGAAAATATCACATCCTCTTGATATGGACACCCCCCTACGCCTTTATTCCATTACCTTTGTCATTGATAACGTACATACCATTCATTGTCTGCTAGTTCCCTTGATTTAATCACCTTTTGTCATTGGTAACTGTCTGCCAGACCCCTCGGTCTCTTTCCTTTTGTTGTTTACCAGTTCCTTGGATTCCATCACATTTGTCATCGATGAACAAACTGATCACTATTCTTTTCTGTATTTACATACTGTCTCCTGCCAACTGTGTGACCAACTGTATAAAATGTTTTACTCTGTAAATGTTCTGGGTCAGCTTACCTTCAGGCTCTTGCTCTTTGCTGCTATGTCTACCTTATACTGGAATACTAATAAACACCTCACTACAGCAAACTTCGCATGAGGACTTTGGGTAGATTTCTTCAACAGTACAACAGTACAGCTGAGGCTGATGCCATGTCATTTGGTCTAAAAACAAAGAAAGATGCTACATCTAGGTTCTGACAATGCCATTTGCAGGCTCATGGGATAGTAACCATGTCTTCTTCATCAGAGAGTTTTTGCCTGTCTGCCAGCTCCAGAGGGAGGAATTTTAGCAGCTGTGTCCTCATCCCCCAGCATGGAAGAATGGAGGTGGAATTTTTCAAGCTATTATTCTGGCTTTTTTTCTATAAGAGCTCATGGAGAGGCCTTGAATGTCTGCCTGTTCAGATCAAAGGAAGTAAAATTTGTTCAGTGACATGTGCAGATGCCACAGGAAACGCATAAAAGTGTAATCAGGAAATCCTGACATTAAAGTCAAAGAAATACATCTTTATCCCAGCACCAAATGCACATGCAGATAAAGTGAGTGAAGTGAGCAGTTTGAGCTGTTATCCATAACTACCCTCCTGAAGCAAAGGCAATCCCGTTCCCCCTCAGTAAGCCCACAACTATCTGACGAGCAAAGAGCAGCCATTAAAACTATCAGCAACAGGGGCCACAATGGGAGAATGAAGGAGCTAATCCTCCAGCAGTTCATGTGCCAGAGAAAGCGGTCAAACAGAGTCATTAACACAAAAAAGTGGAGAGACTACTCTTCAGGTCAGAGACACCTCTCTGCTACAGCCAATGGAATTGTGCATTACCATAGCAGCAAAGAGGACAATGCTGCCTGTACAATCTCTACCAGAAACTAAAGCAGTGCTGGAAGGCTGTTCATCATTCATGAGGCTTCAGTTATTCATTAGATGTTCCTGAGCATACTCTTGTCTTGTTGGCATGGGCAATTGTCATGAATATTTACAAGAGGTGCTTGATATTTAAACATGACTCAGAATACGCTGCCAGCAGTAAATGCCAGGTAAATAACAGAGGAGAAGTACTTCAGTCTCAGGGAGTCTTTTTTTGCATGACCTTTTCTCATGCATGAAGCATGCATTAAGCTCATGTCTCCAGATTGGGTTTTCTGCCATATAATCAATTCAGGCAGCCAAATGGCAAAGAAAGCTGGCAGTCAGTGAGTGTGACATTAACATATGTCAAACATTACAAAACTCTAAATCAATAATAAAATTGTAAGTACTACTCCAGGACATTTCCTCTTCAGTAGATGTACGTCTATGTTTGTAATCAAAACAAAATGATTGAAACAAAGCAAGTGATTCAGATTATAATAACTAATTTGATCACTTATTCATTTAAACTGGGTTCAGCAGGTCTTCAGACCATTTTACTTTTTAGTTCTGTTGTACTTTTTTATTTTGAATTAACAAAAGCTGATATTTTATTCTTAAAGCTACACTCAAAATCTGATAACAACAAATAAAAAATATATTTTCATTTTGAATTCTAATTTTTGCAAATTTGAGAAAATAAAAGGTATACAAAAAATGGTTAACCATTTGCCATGGCTTCAAACTATGTTTATGAGGAATCCATTTCCTTCAATTATCCATACAACTGATTTGGATTTTATAAGCCTATTAAATGGTCTGTTATTAGTGTATATCATCCCCATACATATAGGCCAGTAGGGACCTCCTCTAGTAGGCTCAGTAGGCCATTATCAGCCCATTTAATTGAGTACAATTATCACTTTATTTCATGACAGTGTATGGCAGCACTTACACAAAATATACCCTGTCACTACATTTACCACATGTTACAAAGCTCCGTTTAGTATGTTCCCAAAGTTGGCAGATCTACCTGGGATTTTACAGGCACGTTTTTACACATCTGCAAAGGTGTGTATATTCATTATTATAGTTGGTGTTTTTTTAGTGATCAGAGTGGATGATAAATCACCTACCGAGCATACTAGAAGGTGGAGGAGGTCCCTCCTGGCCAATATTTATGGGAATGACAAGCCCTGATGATATCCAAACCATGTACTCCATAAGACATGTCTATTACTTGACTGAAATCCACCTGTGGCAAACTAAATTGATCATACATAGGAGAAAAAGGTGCACATTTGTACTTATAAGGTCCCACAGTTCACACAGTGTTAAGTACAAAGAATTCTCTGTAGACACAACAAAACAGAATAGAGGACAAGAGTACAAAACCATTTCTTGAGCACTGAGTGTTTTCATGAGGAGAGTGTCCTCAATAACTGTGAAATAAAGATGTTTGAAATCACGAGGGCTCCTTCCAGAGTTGGCCATCAAGGCAAATTCAGTAACCAAGCAGGTTGGTCCTTGGTCAGGTAGGTAACCAATAACACAGACATTTTAACAGAGCTTCTCACATCCTCTGCAGACACTGGAGAACTTGTTGGGAAGCCAATCATCTCAGAAGCATTTCATCAATCAGGTCTTATTGGCAGAGCAGCTAAATTGAAGCCACTCTTAAAGTCAAAGGCACATGATAGCCTGCTTGTAGTTTGTCAAACTGCATTTAAAAGACTGAGAACACAGAAAAAGATTCTCTGATTAGATTCCAGACACTGCTTATCACCTGCCAATACTGTCCTGCAGTAAAGCATGGTGGTGGCAGTATTGTGCTATGTGGTGTTTTTAAGTCGCAGGGACAAAGAGGCCCTTGAATAAAACCTGCTCCAGAGTGCAGCAACATGAAGCTGGGGCAAAAATTCACTTTTTACACAACAAAGACAACACCTGCTTGTGTTGCCCAGCAAGGGTCCAGGCTTAAACCCCACAGAACACCTGTGGAGAGACCCTAAAATGGCTTTTCACAGATGTCTTCTGTTCAGTCTAATGGTATTTGCAAGAATCAAAGTGCACTTACTCCATTCATATTTACCCTCCTCTCAGCAGGAACTGGCTGTCAGCATAAGCACTGACCTTATATTGTGTTCGCCGTGTCTGTGTTCATGTGAAAGTTCAATTGCTGACCTCAGAACTCAAGGGAGATATATGTTCATCAGCCCCTTTTTTGTGCAAAACAATTAATTTTTATATATGTTTTGATAGGTTGCCACCTGTTCAATAAGTCCTTTCATGAAATTTCTTCGATACTAAATATTCCACGGTCAACTGTTAGTGGTATTATAACCAAGTGGAAGTATTTGGGAACAACAGCAACTCAGCCATGAAGTGGTAGGCCATGTAAAATCACAAAGTGGGGTCAGTGGATGCTGAGGCGCATAGTGCACAGAATTCGCCAACTTTCTGCAGAGTCAACAGCTACAGACCTCCAAACTTGGTGTGGCCTTCAGATTAGCTCAAGAAAATGTGTAGAGAGCTTCCTGGAATGGCTTTCCATGGCCCAGCAGATGCATCCAAGCCTTATGTCACCAAGTGCAATGCAAGGCATCAGATGTAGTGTTGTAAAGCACACCACCACTGGACTCTAGAGCAATGGAGACGTGTTCTCTGGAATGACCAATCACACTTCTCTGACTGGAAATCCGATGGACCAGTCTGGGTTTGGTGGTTGCCATGGAGAATGGTACTTGTCTGACTGCATTGTGCCAAGTGGTAAAGTTAGGTGCAGAGAGGATTATGGTGTGGGGTTGTTTATCAGGGCTTGGGCTTGGCCTCTTAGTTCCAGTGAAAGGAACTCTTAATGCTACAGCATACCAAAACATTTTGGACCATTTCATGCTCTCAACTTTGTGGGAACAGTTTAGGGATGGCCCCTTCCTCTTACAACATGAGGGCGCACGAGTGCACTGAGCAAGGTCAATAAAGACATGGATCAGCGAGTTTGGTGTGGAGGAACTTGACTGGCCTGCACAGAGTCCTGACCTCAACCCGACAGAACACCTTTGGGATGAATTGGAGCAGAAACTGAGAGCCAGGCCTTCTGGTCCAACATCAGTGTTTGACCTCACAAATGCGCTTTTGGAAGAATGGTCAAAAAATCCCATAAACACACTCCTATACCTTGTGGAAAACCTTCCCAGAAGAGTTGAGGCTGTTACAGCTGCAAAGGGTGGGTCAACTCCAGATTAAACCTTACAAATTAAGAATGGGATGTCATTAAAGTTCATGTGTGTGTAAAGGCAGATGTCCCAAAACCTTTGGCAATATAGTGGATGTGGCCCATAAAACAATTTTGCAGATTACAGTACAAAATAAAAAAGATCAGCCTGAAACAAACATCTGAGCAAGTGTCCTCATTATATGAATCATCAAAGTTGGTCTAACATGAAGATTTTGGGGCACAGAAACCAAATTTTTTTCTGACTGCTTCCAGGATCCCTGATGTCAGAGACAGAGCCAGTATTTAGTGGAAATGCCCTGACGCAGCATGTTCTCCCCCTCAGCAGAGCATAAGGGTGTTTTAAAAAGCAAGGAGGCACACTGTTCTTCATATTAGATACATCTGAGGGACATAGACTGCTGGGACCTCAGCTGCAAGTACACAGAGGAAATAAACTTTAGGTACCAGCAGATGGTGATTTCAGTGTCTGAGTAAGACTCTCAGGTCATAAACAGCACACTGACAGCTCATTTTATCTCACTGTGGAGCTTTGGGGAGAGTCACTAGGAAGCTTGTTGGACTAATGTATACAAACCAGATTTTGAAAAAATGAAAATCATGTTGTACTAACCAAAATTATTTAGAAATTACAGTTCACTAGTTCACTGATGTTGCCTTGATGTGACAAATGTATGGATTTGGATTAAGTAAGATTTGGGTAAGTGAGCTGAAGATTGGTGATTCTGAGAAGGTCACATAATCTTTGGTACAGAATTAACATAATTGCATCTGCAATGAAAACTGTGCTCCTATTGTTGAGACTTCCAAGTCACTCAGGAAAGAACGATCAAAGGTACATGAACAAGAGGCTAATTGGAATGAAGCTGTCTGTCTGCATTAGTTTTTAAGAGCACTTTGAATTACTAGAAATTGACAAAAACAATCACTGTGGCCTGGAGTAAGTCAAACCTTGAGACTTGCAGATACACACAATGCAAAAGACTGCTATAAATATGTAGCATACATTACATATATATTTTAGACATAAATTTGCATCTGGAAAAGTTAAACACAAAGTATAGAGATTTATATAGAAAAGCATGACAGTGACTAGTCTTCCTATGCTTTCATGATATGTGCCTTGTATCTTGCCAGACAAATAAATGGGAAATGGTCTGCACTTATGTAAAGCTTTTCTACCTCAGTGGTACTGAAAGCGTTTTACAATGTGTTTCACATTCACCCATTCACACACATACTCACACACCAATGGCAACAGACTTCCATACAAGGTGCCTGCCTGCCATTGGGAGCAACTTTGGGTGCAGTGTCTTGTCCAAGGACACTTCAGCATGTGGAGGGGCCGGGGATCGAACTGCCAACCTTGCGATCAGTGAACAATCCACTCTACCACCTGAGCCACAGTCGCCACCTGAGCCCCAACTAATAGGCTGCTTCAATACCTACCATGGAAACAGGTTTCTAAGTTTTTGAATGCTTCCTCAAAAATCACAAGGCTTTTACCAAGACAGAATACACCAGTTTTAGACTCCTATACCTGGGGAGTTTAAACTTGGCAAATCAAATTGGGAGTCCAGACTCTGGAGGATGGGAAGACTATTTTCAGTTTGAACAGTGTGGCTCTTGGTAACATCCGATTTGTATGTTAAAGTCTAAAGTAAAATTTTACCGTTCCTTAATATATGGTATATTTATTTTAGCCTTATGTTTAAGAAGGCCCAAATAAATGAACCTTAACATTACTCTCAGACAACCTGGTAGCCACAAATATATTTGGACTCCAAGACCATTTTTTTTATATATATATACTTTCACGAGAGCCAGCAGTAAATTACCAAAGGCCTTGCTGAAATCGGACTGTTGGACTGACTGAATGATAATGAATGTTTACCTTAGCTCATAGGCAAGTCCAGATTTCAAGTAAAGTGATATTTGGCTAGCCCAAGTCCACATAAGTCAGTTCCTCACAGTCTTGCATAGCCAGACTATTCTTTAGTGCTAACATAGTGCTGGGTAGAATGGCCTGGATGCACTTCATTATTATTCTGCTATAGGAGAAAAAAGTTCTGGCTTGTTTGTATTTCTTTAAACTGGTCACAATCATCTAGGGCAACGCATAGGATGCTGTGACAGTGTTAACTCAAAATAGTGCTAGGAGAATTGTTTTGGTGGAACATTTGAATATACGGAGGTGAGCACAGTCATTAACATGAATAATTCACAGAAAAAAAACCTAGCAAGGCTGTTTTATTAAACGTTACAAACCTTCTGCAACGCTTGAAATTTTCAGCGTGTACAGGTGTGTCTCATATAATTAGAATACGGTGTAAAAGGTTCAGTACTTTTCATCAGACATTGCTCAAAGTGAAAATTAAATATATTCTAGACTCAGTACACACAAACTGAAATATTTCAAGCTTTTATTTGTTTTAACTTTGATGATAACAGCTTACAGCTCATGAACCCCCTCCTCCCAACAACTACCAATCTCATAATATTAGAATATTTCAAAAGATTCACAAAGATCAATTGTTAAAGGCTTTAAAATGCAGAAATATCCATACTCTGTTCATGTATGCACTGTCAGTACTTGGCCGGGGCTCCCTTTACTTGAATTACTGCAGCAATGCGGCTTGGCATGGAGGCAATCAGCCTGTGGTTGCCTTGATAGCGGTCTTCAGCTCATCTTCATTATTGGGTCTGGTTCTTCTCATTCTCCTCTTGATGATACACCACAGATTTTCTATGGGGTTCAGATCTGGTGAGTTGTCTGGCCAATCTAGCACTGTACTACCATGGTCCATGCACCATTTCTGAGTGGTTTTGTCGGTGTGGGAAGATGCCAGGTCCTGCTGGAAGACAAAATCTGCATCTCCAAAAAGCTCTTCAGCAGACGGAAGCATATAGTGCTCCAAAATCTGCTGGCAGATGGCTGCCTTGATTTTGGACTTGATTATGCAGATGGACCAACACCAGCAGATGACATGGCAACAAATCACCACTGACTGTGGAAACGTCACACTGAACTTCAAACACCTTGGATTTTTCCAACCTTTTCTGACCACAGTTTTCCCTTCCAGTTAACTTTCCATTAATATGCTTTGATACAGCACTCTACTTCAGCAATGTACTTTTGAGTCTTACCCTCCTTGTGACGGGTGTCAATGATTGTCTTCTGGACAGCAATGACTGTGGTTGTCTATACTCAACCAGACTGAGTATTTCAAGGCTTGGTGTAGATATTTTGAGTTAATTAGCTGATTAGAACTCTTCTTAGGATAGTGTGGGAGTGTCTATAGGTCCTTGACTGACATCTCTGTGGCCCTCTGTAAAATATTCTAATATTCTGAGATTGAGTTGTTAATATCAAAGTTAAAACAAAAGACTTAAAATATTTCGGTTCTTGTGTACTGTAGGTTGCTGCCCGGAGGTTGTTGTTGTCTCCCATAGTGAAGGGAATTTTGTGATTTTAAAAACATTAGCACGTGTACATCAGAAAGAGAAGAGAAAGTTGTGTGAAATTTGCAGCCAATAGCAGGCTTATGCCCACAGTATACATCCAGTGACTTAGACTACCAACCTGTCTTTAGTGTCATGAATAAAATATTTCAGTTTTAGTCTCTAAGAAGCCTTTTGAATTTGAAAACTATTCTTTCAAAGTCTGAAGAACAGAGCACAGAGAAGAATGCAGATTGAGAAAAGCCTTGCCTGAAGCTGCAATGTAAAAAAACAATGGAATTTAAATGGTTTCATTTTTTTACAAGTACAAACCACAATAAAATACTATAAAAATGTGAAAAAGTAATTGCTGTAACTTTTTTAGTTCTAGGCTAAAATAAAGCTTCCACAAGTCAGTCTGTCCTCTGTGTCTGCGCCTGGGTTCTCTGACCCCCTGTAACACACATATATAAAAATGAACAAACATTGATGAACTACTGCTTTCTAAATGCTAAAAAGGTGATAGCTATGTTCTGGCAAAAAGAAACACAGATGAATGATTGCAAACTGGATGAAACTAATGACATCAAAATAATGTGGAAGAAAAAAGTCAGTCTCTAGTTGTAGTGACTACAGAATGACTGAATGAACGAATCAAGAATTATTTTTTTCCAAATAAAAGTATCTTTGATGAATTTAAAACACTACATCCTCCTAGAAATTTGTGAGCATATATTTAATTGGAACCAAATGTGCTGATAAATGCAACATTACTGATGTGTCCTTTAAGGCAGAGCAGTGTGCAGCGGGGATTAACATGGCATGTGAGGTTAATGTTGTATGGTGTGATGTAGCAGGATGAAGGCTGCAGGGAGGTTCACACTTCATGTGTGTGACACGTTGGAACAGTGGGGTGTTTGACCAGCTGACCCTATGCAAGTCTTACTGGCCTCACCATCCATCTGTTCACCCTGCTGTCCTCAGACCCCTGTGGAAGCAACAGAGGCTGTCTCCCAGCCCACTGTTTACCCAGAATTCATCTAACATAACCTGCTCCAGGTGTGGTTATAACCTCATTCATCAAAGGCAGCAATAATGTTCAGTCAGGCAGTTCAAAATCACTGTGTTGTACATGTTGTTAATGCCTTGTATTCATATTCGGGTTTTATGAGTACACACACACACACACACACACACACACACACACACACACACACACACACACACACGTACACACACACACACAGACACACACCAATCAGCCGCAACATTAAAGTCACTGACACGAGAAGTCAATAACACGGATTATCTTGCTACAATGACACCTGTCAGTGGGACATACTAAGCAGCAAGTAAATAGTCAAGTGAACTGATGTGTTTAAAGCAGAAAAAATGGGCAGTGTAGGAATCAATTTAACAAGAGTCAAACTCCGGTTGTTTGACTGGATGGTCTGTGTGGAGTGATCCCACTAAGGAGCTGCAGACCAGTCAGAGTGCCAGTGCTGACCTGTGTGTACTCTGAGAATGGCTACAACAAGGATGCAAGCATCAAACTGGACCGTGAAGCAATGGAAGAAGAAGACATGGTCCTATGAATTATATTGTCCTTTGATATCATGTGGACGGATGAGTAAATAGGCATGAATGGACTGGGGAGGAGATGGCAAAGGGATGCACTGTGGAAAGTATATAAGTAGCACTGGCAGTGTGACGCTCTGGGCAATGTTCCGTTACAAAGTCTTGGGTCCTGCATCCATGTGGATGGGGTGATTTGAGGATCATCACACTTACCTGGCAGGGGAGACATCATGATCAAGAAGCTGGTTCACTCAGGGCAAGGCCCAGCCATTGCACTCCAGCTAGGTGACCCCTGTGCAATCCCCAAATATGGGAATTTCAACTGCATAAATTTAAACAATTTCCCTTTAGGAATTAATAAAGTATTTCTGATTCTGATTCTGATCACAAAGACTTCAAAGTGTTGGTTTGGCCTCAAAATCCCCTAGATTGCAAAACAGTCAAGCATCTGTGGGATGAGCTGGAAAAACAAGTCTGACCCATAAAGACATCCAGGACTAGAAGGAACTGCTGCTAATATCTTGGTGTCTAAAGACACCTTGAAATGTTTGTAGAGTTCAGGCCTGACAGGTCAGAGCAATTTTAATGATTAATTACTACTTTCGTATATTCACACTGCTTTAATGGGCTCATTTTCAGCTGCTGCAGGTGCCTGTTTTGAGAGAAAAGGCCTTTAAAGCCCCTCTTGCTACCCGCTCAGCAGCAAACAGCATACAGTCGGTTCGTGGAGATAGTGGAGACCAAAAACAGAGCTAAAGACAGCATGTACTGGATTTACATTCAACAGGTGGAAATACACACTACTCCAAATAATGTTGCTCTGTAACTGCAGGTTAAGGAGAAGAATCCAATGTATGGATCCCCCTTCATCTCACATCAAAACAGAAATGGATGAAAAGTGCAAGGCAGAGGAAAGATGGACAAAGCCTGGCTAAATGAGAAAGGAGGGGAAGGCAAACCAGAATGTGCTGTTAGCTGAAAAGCAAGAGTTTCCTACTTACTAAAGAGAAGACAATGATCTGCCTTGGGCTGAGTAAATGTTGGGTATTCTCTTGATCTGACATAAACCACTAATGCTCATTAATGTAAACAGGTTAGAAGGGAAATTCTAAATGAAAAATAATGTGCACATTCGATTAGATTCTTTCAGTCAGCAAATAATTTCAAAAAAGGTTTGATTTTTTTCAAGCTTGCTAATAAACTGGTTTGCAGCATTTTTCTCTTCCCAAACCTTCCATGTTGTTGGCACTATAATAGGTCAGGGTCTGTCCAAGCTAGGCACGGATTACTTTCACTATAGAAGTAGTCAGAGCTATGGTTCACATTCACTGAACTGGATCTCATGTTTAAAGGTAATGCTTCTGTTCATTCATAAAAAGCTGAGGTAACAGAATGATTACTATACAAGCAGTAAACTGCCAATAAACAGCATTACATCAAAAATTATTGCTTATGTAACAATGAAGAAAATGTGTTGTATCACAAGTACAAAGTGCGGAGCAGGTGCACAGCATGTGTGAATAATAGTTTAGGTCAAGTTTTAATTTTCGAGGAGACTTTGCCTCACCTCTGTGTTCTTGTATTCTTGTGTTGCAGAGGTCGACGGGGATGAGCTATCTCAGCACTGATCGATTGCAAATGAGAAGTGTTCAGGCTGAGACTCTGGCTGTCCATGGAATGAGAGGAGAAAAAAAATCAATGAATGAATGTTTGAATCTCTTACCACCCGTCAGAGAGAACTCCCATGCCTTGGAAGAATCGCTCTTAGTTTGAATTAAATAAAAAGGAGTGAGAGAGTAAAGGAAAACTGTTTAACTGTATGCAGAAAGCTAATAACATCACCACAAAAGCTGTCAGCTAACCATTATGTCCATGTGTAGATGAACCAAATATAGATTTATATAGAGCTACAACAGCACCACCATTTGTCGTGACCTTTTCTGCCTGTCGATGGCCAGTGATGAGCTGGCAGTCTAATCAAAACACGTAGTCAAAAGATCTCTTCTGGGTCATCAAATTGGAGTTTCAAAAAGATTTCAAGAAAGAGTCTTTAAACAGTCTTCAGAGTCTGAAGTGAATAATGTTTATTCAAAACAGAGAATGCAGAACAAGCATGAGCAAAATCTCAAGATTTTAACTACCCGAACAAAGCATTACATCACCTTATATACTTTTAAAAACTCCTTCTAAACTCTCCTTCTTTGTCTGTGAAACCACAACCCATATTTCTTAAAAGCCAATCACAATGTCTCAGTGACCTTTTTGTTTGAATTATTAATGTCTGGCTGTGATCTAATCATGTCAAACATTAAACCACCTCCCCTTTCTTGAAAGTCACTAATTCCCTTTTCTGCTAACTGCATGAATTTTCTATCAGCCATTATGAACTTGGCGTCAGCTTAAACGCCATTTTGACCCAGATTTTCAACTCATCATTCACATGTGCAAAAAGGACTCAGCCTTGTCATATTTCATCGGCCCCCACCAGGTTGCTGTTTTCAACAGGACTGTATGTATACAAGAAGTCAGTGCACCCATAGTTTTCAGTTTTATCCTTTTGTTTAGTGCTTTTTGGTCTAATATAAACATCCAATTTATATTTTCTTTGGGGGGGGGGAGATTTTCTTAAGTTTACTGATAGACAGAGTGAAAGGGGGTAGAGAGGAGAGAGACATGCAGCAAAGGGTCGTGAGCCAGACTCAAACTCATGACCGCTGCTGGCGACCTGCACCGACGTGGTAACGCCTTAACTGAGTGAGCTATATGGCGGCCCTAAATATCCAATTTATAATTGATTTAAACATCCTAATTTTTCCTCATTTTAGCATTTCTAAATATTGAATTGAATTAAATAGATAAAGGTGATATACTCAAACAAATTACACCTAACTAGACACTTTCATTATCTAAGAAAACAAAAAGTTGATCCGTCTCATAGAAACAGTGTCCTACCAGATCAAAAAAAAAAAAAAAACTGGGGTGAGAGGTTCCACATTAGGTGGATTTGAACCTCTTCAGGGAGGGACAGGTGGTACCTGTCTTATTCAAACTTTTTATGTTTATGGTCTGTTGTTTACTTTGCTATTAAAGTGTGTGGTGTCATCACGCCAAGATCTAAATACTTTTTAAGGCCTTTAGAAAAAAGGTTTGGTTGTACTTCTGAGTCTGGCAAGTGTTTCAAAAAGATCTAACAATGATCTGAAATACACAATTCCACTGTAAGGAAAATCATCTAGTGTTGTAGATTTCCATCGACTGCCAATTTGCTTAGGGCAAGTTTTCAGGATAGTAACTTCAGACCAGCTGTGAAGCATGGTGGAGCAAATGTCAGGGTTTGTCGATGCCTCACACCTTCAGGGACAGGGCAGCTTGAAGTCACAGGTTCAGCTACGAATTGTTGCATCATACCAGACTGTGAAGAAAATGTGAGGCCATCTGTCCTGAAGTTGAAGATGAACAGGAAGTCAACCTTTCAACAGGATAATGATCCTAAACAAACTAACAAATCCATTGAGGAATAGTTCAAAAAGAAGAAATGGAGAATGATGGAATGAATTTCAATCATGAACAAAAGCTCAAATTTGATTGCCACTGAAATGTTGTGAGGGGATTTAAAACAGGCAGTACACATAAGAAAACCCTCAACTGCCTTGCAACTGAAGGAAGTTTGCATGGAAGAGTGGTCAACAATTTGAGCGAGCCAACTGGTGGACAATAATACAAAACTCCTACTAAATTTTTGATTGTTACTGCTTGCCCCTGCAATCTGCATGTCCACACCCACAAACATTCACACCTGTGCATTATAGAGTCCCACTGATTTTGTGCCTTTTCTGGTCTTGCAGGGAAAACATGTCATTTCAGTGTGTAGTGTTAATACAAAGATGCATACTATTCAGAAATGATGTAGAAAGATACAATTGCATTCATATACACACCTAATGCATCTCTTAATAATCCATCCATCCATCCATTATCTTCCGCTTATCCGGGGTCGGGTCGCGGAGGCAGCAGACGAAGCAGGTCGTTCCAGACGTCCCTCCCCCCAGCAACGCTTTCCAGCTCATCCTGGAGGATCCCGAGGTGTTCCCAGGCTAGACAAGATACATAATCCCTCCAGCGGGTTCTGGGTCTACCCCGGGGCCTCCTCCCAGGTGGACGTGCTCGGAATACCTCCAAAGGAAGCCTCCCCGGAGGCATCCGAATCAGATGTCCAAACCACCTCAACTGGCTCCTTTCGACGCGAAGGAGCAGCGGCTCTACTCCGAGCTCCCTCCGGATGTCTGAGCTTCTCACCGTATCTCTAAGGCTGAGCCCAGCCACCCTGCAGAGGAAGCTCATTTCGGCTGCTTGTACCTGCGATCTTGTCCTTTCGGTCACTACCCAGAGCTCATGACCATAGGTGAGGGTTGGAACGTAGATGGCCTGGTAAACAGACAGCTTCGCCTTACGGCTCAGCTCCCTCTTCACCACAACGGTCCGGTACAGTGCCTGCAAAACTGCTGACGCTGCACCCAGCCGCCTGTCCATCTCGTGCTCCATTTTCCCATCACTCGTGAACAAGATCCAGAGATACTTAAACTCCCTCGCTTGAGGTAGCAACTCCCCCCCAACCCGGAGGGAGCACTCCACCGGTTTCCGGTTGAGAATCATGGCCTCGGACTTGGAGGTGCTGATCCCCATCCCCGCCGCTTCACACTCGGCTGCAAATCGCTCCAGTGCGTGCTGAAGGTCACGGTCTCATGAAGCCAACAGCACCACATCATCTGCAAAAAGCAGAGACGTGATACTGAGGTCCCCAAACCGGACACCCTCCTCACCACGGCTGTGCCTAGAAATCCTGTCCATGAAAACCACAAACAGGATCGGTGACAAAGGGCAGCCCTGGCGGAGTCCAACACCCACTGGAAACGTGCTTGCCGAGAACGCGGACATAGCTCTCACTTTGGTTGTACAGAGACCGAATGGCTCGGAGCAACAAGCCCGGCACCCCATACTCCCGCAGTACCCCCCACAGAGCCCCTCGGGGGACACGGTCGTAGGCCTTCTCCAGATCCACAAAACACATGTGGACTGGCAGGTCGAACTCCCATGCTCCCCTTAGCAATTCTGCAAGGGTAAAGAGCTGGTCCACTGTTCCACGACCAGGACGGAATCCTCATTGTTCTTCCTGAATCCGAGGTTCGACAATAGATCGGAGCCTCCCTTCCAGCACCCTAGAGTAAACTTTCCCGGGGAGGCTGAGAAGTGTGATACCCCGGTAGTTGGCACACACCCTTCGGTCCCCCTTCTTGAAAATGGGAACCACCACCCCGGTGTGCCACTCCACAGGCACCGTGCCCGATGCCCACGCGACACTGAAGAGACGTGTCAGCCACGACAGTCCAACAATGTCCAGAGCCTTTAGCATCTCAGGGAGAATCTTGTCCACACCTGGCACCTTGCCACCGAGGAGCTTTTTAACCACCTCGACGAAGATTCCCCCAAGTCTTCAGGCTCTTCCTCCTCCGCAAAGGACGTGCTTACAGGGTTCAGGAGTTCCTTGAAGTG
The DNA here is from genome assembly GCA_024666655.1 of Dascyllus trimaculatus. NCBI lineage: Eukaryota > Metazoa > Chordata > Actinopteri > Pomacentridae > Dascyllus > Dascyllus trimaculatus. The sequence continues at coordinate 1,896,232 of CM045453.1, read as the reverse complement.
CTCCTTCTCCTCCCCGGCCATACACAGCCTGGGCAAAGCCCTGCCTCCCCTTCCTGAGGCGCCGAACGGTTTGCCAGAACCTCCTCGAGGCCGACCTAAAGTCCTTCTCCGTAGCCTCACCAAACTCCTCCCACCCCCGAGTTTTAGCTTCCGCAACTGCCGCAGCTGCAGCCCTTTTGGCCAACCGGTACCTGTCAGCTGCTTCAGGAGACCCCCGAGCCAACCAGGCCCGAAACGCCTCCTTCTTCAGCCTGACCGCTTCCCTTATCGCCGGTGTCCACCAACGGGTTTTTGGGTTGCCGCCACAACAGGCACCAGAGACCTTCTGACCACAGCTCCTAACAGCCGCTTCTGCAATGGAGGCTTTGAACATGGCCCACTCCGACTCCACCTCCCCAACCTCCCTCGGAATGCAGGAGAAACTCTTCCGGAGGTGGGAATTGAAAACCCTACGGACAGGGTCCTCCGCCAAACGTTCCCAGTTCACCCTCACTACACGCTTGGGTTTGCCAGGTCCGTCCGGCAGCCTTCCCCGCCATCGGATCCAACTCACCACCAGGTGGTGATCAGTTGACAGCTCTAATCCTCTCTTTACCTGAGTGTCTGAGACATACGGCCGCAGGTCTGATGATACGACTACAAAGATGATCATCGACCTTTGGCCTAAGGTGCTCTGGTACCAGGTACACTTATGAGCCACCTTATGCTCGAACATGGTGTTTGTTATGGACAATCTATGACGAGCACAGAAGTCCAATAACAAAGCACCACTCAGGTTCAGATCGGGCAGGCCGTTCCTCCCAATCACCCCCCTCCAGGTTTCTCCGTCATTGCCCACGTCAGCGTTGAAGTCACCCAGGAAAACAATGAAGTCCCCAGATGGCACCCCTTCCAGGACACAATCCAGAGACGCCAAGAAGGCCGAATACTCCAAACTGCTGTTCGGTGCATAAGCACAAACAACAGTCAGAGTTTTCCCCTCTGCAACACGCAGTCGCAGAGAGGCGACCCTCTCATTCTCCGGGGTAAACTCCAACAACGCAGCGCTCAGCCGGGGGCTTGTGAGTATCCCCACACCTGCCCGGTGCCTCTCACCATGGGCAACTCTGGAAAAGGAGAGAGTCCAACCCCTCTCCAGGAGTTTGGTTCCAGAACCCTTGCTGTGCGTGGAGGTGAGCCCAACTATATCTAGCCGGTATTGCTCCACCTCCCGCACCAGCTCAGGTTCCTTCCCCGCCAGTGAGGTGATGTTCCACGTCCCCAGAACCAGTCTACGCCACCAGGGGGCGGTGCGCCAGACGCTCGCTCCTGCCTACTGCTCGGTGTACATAGCACCTGACCCCGATTTCCTGCCCTGCGGATGGTGGGCCCACTGGGCGGATCTCTTAATAATATCTTGCTCAATATGTGCAGGACGAAGTCCTTAATATTTGGAGAAGACAACTAGGAAATTTATCCACATGCCAGACTTGCCTTGCTTTGCTTTTGTATTGTAAAAACCTGCCTTAGCTTCTTTACAACTGTATTTTTATTTTTCCCAATGCAGTCTTCTACATCCAGCTGCATGCAAACAAGGTCAGAGTTCATTCTTTTTTCCTAGTTTCATAATTATAAAACTGCCCTAGAAAGTGATATCAGAGTGTAAACTGGAGGGGCCATCTGAGTAAATTCAACTTGTGCAATGGCCAGCACAATGCTCAAGCTAAAATTGGAGCTTATAAGGTTTTTGGGTTCATGTGCCAGGCTGGGGTCACGCTGAGGCTAGTATAACCATGCTGATGCAGTGATGTACATATCTTTAAAAGCCTAACAGACAGGATTTGGCTGCTTGTGGAAGATGGATATGTATCATTGCCTATATATGCAGTGTTGACAACAAGACCACAGACCAGCAGTCAGTGAAGTCAGACCTCACAATGTCTTTTTAAAATGCCTGCAACCGTTTTGGTTTTATTTTGTTTGCCCTTATACACTTTGAGTATGAGCAAATTTAAATTTTAAGGAAAATGTCAGTAAAACATTTAACATATTAAAATATTTCACGTTATGCCAATTCATTGCTTTGTAAAATATATCAAATCTGCATGGAACACACTAACTTTTATTCCGAGTGACTGAGACACTATTTCACTTAACTAAAGCTCTCACCAAGGCAGTGGCTTCATTGAGAAATTTAGAATACAAAACCTAATCACTACACAAGTCAGTGTCATATTTTATGTCCTCAGTGTTGTTATACACTGTAGAAAATCAGAAAATCATATAATGGTCTGAGTGAACACTTGAGTTGATTGGTTGCATGGTCACCACTAATTCCTGATAAAGAACACCTACTAAGTAGTTCCATTAACACTGACTGATTAAAATGATGCCCTGATATGTTTATTTGCAATAAAAATTAGTGCTGTCAAAAATATCGCATTATTAACACGTTAGCGCAAATCAATTTTAACGGCGTCAATTTTTTTGTCGCGAGATTAACATGGGCGGGAGTGGATGGGGCGGGGGCATGGTTGGCGAGGGCGAGGTGTTCACCGTCGGTGTCCCACAGGATCTCCTGCTGGTGATGGTACAGTAGCAATATTCTCACTCGCCATGCCTTTCTTTCGGCTCCTTTTCCACGTCCCGAACCGCGTGCCGCTGATGCAGATGCTCAGTCAGGTGACGGCGGCCTGGGGTGCGCGCATTACGATTGACAAGACCAGAGCTATCTGTGTGTATTTTCAGAGTGAACTGAGTTATCATAGTAGCACATCCGCTCTGTAATAAAACTTGATGGCCAAACACAGCTGACGCGAATTCTCCGCCTCCTCCTTGTATAAAATGATAATTCAAAGGACATTTAGAATAGATAAAAAATGTGCGATTAATTTGTGATTAGTCGCGAGTTAACTATGACATTCATGCGATTAATCATTAATTAATTAATAATTAAATATTTTAATCGATTGACAGCACTAATAAAAACGCAAGTTATGACTTGTTTTTAATCGTACCCCTCCTGTACCAAATATGGAATGCGTTATCTGTTGTTGACGGAACAAATAAGTGGTTTGCAGCAACTGGACTCTGAAGTGAGAAAGACTGGAGACCAAAACTTTATCGAAACTGGGACCAAATTCTAAGAGATTGACAAGCTACTTTATTAATATTGGGTGAAAATAAGGCGAGAGGAAGTGCTGAAGCTAAAATTGCTGGTAAGGAAGTCTTGTTGTCCATATGGGATTCCATGGTGACCCAGACAGGCGATGTTGATTCCAAGTAATAATGTTTCCCATACAGCATACACCTGATATTTGCAGCCCGATAGTAGTATTCAAAGTTAGGTACAGCCATACCTCCCATTATCTTGGGTCTCTTAAGAAGAGCCTTTCTCAGTCGCAGATGCTTACCATTCCAAATAAATGAAATAATTAAGGAGTCCAAAGAGTTAAAAAAGGATTTAAGAATCAAAAAGTGAATGCACTGAAACAAGTATACAAATGAAAATAAAAGTTTTGATCCCGTTAGGCAATGTACTATATATCCTACTGATAAAACACTTTGAAATAATTAGCCTGTTGCACAATAAATAAGTCGAGAGTAGAGAAAAACTAGACTACTGCAATCTACTGCAAAGTTAGTGCAAACTCTTATTTAATCTTTTATCCTAATTTTTGGCCTTAAGTATAACAAAGCTTCTCTAAACTGATTCATCAATAAAAACCTTAGAAAACTGCTAAAATGGTAAATGGCCTGCACTTATATAGCACTTTTTCTCTACCTTAGTGATATCCAAAGTGCTTTACAATGTGTTTCATATTCACCCATTCACATACACATTCACACATGCCATGCAAGGCGCTAATCAACCATTGTGAACAACTTGGGGTTCAGTATCTTGCCCAAGGACACTTCGGCATGCAGAGGGGCCGGGGATTGATCCGCCAACCTTGCGATCAGTGGACAACTCGCTCTACCACCTGAGCCACAGCCGCCCCTAGCAAACCCTGCTAGGGTTTCAAAAGAGAATATCTAAGGCCTGAGTGTCAAACCACTGATGACAGTCACATGTTCTCTCTAGTACATGATCTTTTCTGCTGCCTTGGCTTGCTTTGTCTTCGGCCATGGAGCCACACAAGACTATTTGCAACTTTGCAGAAGTCTTCCTTGAATTGTGTCCCCAAATCTGTGAATGTCCAAACAAGATTTGGGACAGCTTCCAGATGACAAACTGATGGTATCTTATGGAGAACTGCATAATGATCTGACAGTGTCTTCCTCTCCTTTCCTTTTCTCTTCATATTGCTCCTGGTTGTAACATCCATCTATGATCATGTCCTTGCCTGGCCTGAGGCTGCACCTAGCTTAGCTCTTGTTTTTCCTCTCAGCATGTTGAGTTGAAGGTACTTTTAGGTTGCATTTTGTGGTATGAAGTGGTCCTGTCACTTATTTAAAAGTTAAATAAGTGGCTACAGAGCTTCAGTTCCAGAGCTATGGCTCTTGCACGAAATCCCCATTGGTCGCAATGGGGGAGATTGGCCCTGAAATGCCAGGGCGAGGGTTAAATTTAACCATTCCAAGCACCACACGTATTTGGGGATTGCACCTACCCCCCCATTTGTGGGCACCAGCTTTCCAACGGTCAAAGGCACGAGCCTGTCGGACCTTGCGTTCCCGAGCTATCACACTTGCACAAAATCCCCATTGGTTGCAATGGGGGAGATTGGCCCTGAAATGCCAGGGCGAGGGTTAAGTTAAACCATTCCAAGCACCACACGTATTTGGGGATTCTCACAGGTTTTCCGTTGTCCCTATTCTGTTTGTTAGGTTGAGTTATACTTTGGTTTTGGTAGTTTTGTCCTTTTCCTGTATTAAGCCTGGTTTCCCCGTTCTGTTCTTCTTCAGTTTAGTTTTATTCCTCTGTGGTGGTTTTAGTCTGTAGTTTATGTCTCTGTTCTGTTAGTTTTGTTTAGTTAAATCATCTGTGGTCTTCTTAGGTTTTCCTGCTGTGGTTAGTTTAGTTTTTTATATTTATATTCTGCTTAGGCTTCAGTTTTATTCTTGTTTCTGTTTCCCTCTTGTAGTCTAGTTAGTGTTTGAGTAGGTTTTGGTTTTGTAGCTTCCCCCCATTTATGTTGGTCCTTGCCCGGTTTTGATTAAACCGGGCAAGGACCATTGTGTCCTGCTTGTTCTCTCCGTGGATGTCTCTGGATCTGGAGCTCAACGTCCCTGATCTGGAGCTGATCGTCCCTGGTCTGGAGCTCAACATCCCTGATCTGCAGCCGCTGGCCTCACCACCTCCAACCCCTACCCCAACCTCTCCTGCTATCCCTCCCTCCCTCCTCTTCCCCACTCCCAACCCAACCGGTCGAGGCAGATGGCCGCCCTCCCTGAGCCTGGTTCTGTCGGAGGTTTTTTTTCCCCCCTTCCCTACCATGGGGGGTTTTTGGTTCCTTCCCACCGTCGCTGACTGCTTGCTCATAGGGAATCCAAAAGCAACCTTGGATTGTTGGGTTTTTCTTTTTCTGTTTCCTGTTTTTCTGTTTCCTGTTCTTTCTTACAATGTTAAGCGCTTTGTGACGACCTGTGTTGTAAATATGCGCTATATAAATAAAACTGAATTGAATTGAATTGAATTAAATAAATCTTCCTTTGAAAACTCTACCTGTGCCTCTTCTGTGTCTGCACTTGGGTTCAAACCCCCACCCCTTGTAACAACCCCTTTGACTCGTTGAGTCATACGGTAATGCTGCGTACAATTTTTGGTTTGAAGTGTGAGATATTAATCATTTTAATTTTTATCACTTCATTTCGTCGTATTAGCGTAACACCCGCTGTGAGTCACAGGGAAGTTCAGGGCTGTTACACACATGCGACACACCCCCGTTTACAGCTGGAAGAACTGGATGCGGCCGCCGCCAAGATGAGTCAACCGACAATTATTTCCTTTGCTTACAAAAATTACAAAGTGGTTAACAAAAAACGAATTGCTGAATGCAGGTTTTGCGATTCAAAGATCATGGACGGTCATGAAACTACTTCCAACTTCAACCAGCACTTGGAGAAACACAAGGATAAGTACGTAATACCTGTTGTTGTCCCTTGGATGCTCTGCAGTCTATGGTCTTGTCTTATAAAATCCCAAATCATTGTCTAACATTCACATACCGTCGACCATGAATGGCGGAGCGAATATTTTTTCATAGGATAGCAAGAATAGCTAATCGGCGTTTAGCCACTACTATCAAAACTATATTAGTGTAAAAAAAATGAGACACTAACAGGTCATTTGGTTCCATTTGTACACTCTCAGAATAAAATGAAGGCTTCAGGATTTTACCATGTAGTTTGGGTTCCCACAATCAACTTTTTTTTATTAAAGTGAATCATAAACATAACAATAGCCATACATCTTAAAAGATGTGTTGAACAAATTGATTGCTTTCCCCACTTAAATTGTTTGAATTACAAAGACCCAAGGTTCCCTGTGGTACCCAATCTACACCGTCAAACCTTTAGTGTTAATTTAACTCTGAGTGTACAAATGGAACCAAATGACCCATCAGGGTTTTCTGGTTACATATGTACACTCAAACAATGATCTAGTGGCTGAATGGTGATGACAGGTTGATAAAAAAAAAAGGTATTATAAACATATTCTTAGAGCAAGGAGATAAGTTATGTCATGAGTATGACATTAAAAGTAAACTGGACTATGTTATTACTGACAATGCACCAAACATGCGAGAGGCATTCACAGTGTGCTTCCCCAGTGAAGAAGGTGAAGTACATGATGACGATCACCTTGATGACGCAGAGCTATGGCATGACCTAAGTCCAGATGATCAGGAGGCAGTCGATGCTTCTATGGCAAGAAAACAGTGCTTGCAGTGTTTCACGCAAACTCTCCAGCTGGTGGTGGGAGACGGGTTGAAAGACACAAAGGTGATAACATCTTCTCTGTCAAAGTTGTCAGAACTCAGCTCACTCCTTCACACAAGCCCACATTTCTCAGCTTTCCAACACCGTTGGAATTTTTCTAATCGGACAAACTTTGACGGAGTTACGGTAATAATACTCCGACATAGAAAACAGCGCCGGGGCTATGGCCATAGGTAAAGGGTTAAAGGACGTTTTTGGTAATGGCTTTCTGCTGTGCATAAGTTTTACTGTTCAAGTTTACTGTTAAAGGACAACTTTAGCTTTTAAAAAACTTTTGTTCTCGCATTTTCACTCACCATGATGAGCTGAATACAAGGAGAATTTTTGTTTTTGCCACATTCCTTTTAGGGGACTCAAGAAATCCAGAATGAATGGAAATGGAATGAGGTTTGCTCTCCCCGGTGGGCAAAACCAGTCCCTGTCATATCCTTTCAGCAAAAATTCTCCTTGTATTCAACTCATCATGGGGAGAGTAACTGATAGAACAAATAATTTTAAAGGTGAAGTGGTCCTTTAAAGTTCAGGTTTTACAGTTAAAAACTAAACATTTTCATTTATTGCTGTATAAATAGGCCCGAAGACTGTTATAGGCAAGAGAGAAATGTGTGTGTTTTGGCCTCTATTTTTGTGCAGGGTTTTTGTTAAAAAGCGACACCTTTGGGGAAAAAACCTTGTAAGAAATAAACTTTTTGAAATGTTATATGTATAGCATTATTATTTATTAAGGTTCAAGTTAATCATTTTCTGTTAGGGTCTCTGGATCCTTAAAATATTAATTCTTCATTTTATTTTATTTAATTCAAAGTGTGAAAGTATGAAAGTGTTTTAAAATGTCTGGACTTGTAGGAGTGGGGCTTTACATTTGTTTCATTTTCTTGTGTTTGACAAACAAATATTGTGAAAATAGCCAATCTACCAGCTCATGTCTCACAACAAGAGAATTGATATCTCAGTCAAAAATATCCGTATCAGTGCCTCCCAAGTTCATTTTTTTCATGACTTGTTTAGGACTTGAGGAAAAAAGTTTAGGACTTGGACTCGACTAAGGACCTGACTTGGACTTGCAAGACAAGGATGTGGTCCTACCTGTGCATAGATCACTGATAAAGTTTCTGTTATCAATAAAGATCTCTGTCATCTAAACATACACTATATTACCAAAAATATTTTCTCACTCATCCAAATGATCAGAATCAGGTGTCCTAATCACTTGGCCTGGCCACAGGTGTATAAAATCAAGCACCTAGGCATGCAGACTGTTTTGACAAACATTTGTAAAAGAATGGGTCGTTCTCAGGAGCTCAGTGAATTCCAGCATGGAACTGTCATAGGATGCCACCTGTGCAACAAATCCAGTCGTGAAATTTCCTCGCTCCTAAATATTCCACAGTCAACTGTCAGCTTTATTATAAGAAAATGGAAGAGTTTGGGAACAACAGCAACTCGGCCATGAAGTGGTAGGCCACGTAAACTGACGGAGAGGGGTCAGCGGATGCTGAGGGGCATAGTGCAAAGAGGTCACTGACTTCCTGCACAGTCAATTGCTGCAGAGCTCCAAACTTCATGTGGCCTTCAGATTAGCCCAAGTACAGTACGCAGAGAGCTTCATGGAATGGGTTTCCATGGCAGAGCAGCTGCATCCAAGCTGTACATCACCAAGTGCAATGCGAAGCTCCGGATGCAGTGGTGTAAAGCACGCCGCCACTGGACTATAGAGCAGTGGAGACGTGTTCTCTGGAGGGATGAATCACGCTTTTCCATCTGGCAATCTGATGGACGAGTCTGGGTTTGGAGGTTGCCAGGAGAACGGTACATTTCAGACTGCATTGTGCCAAGTGTGAAATTTGGTGGAGGAGGAATTATGGTGTGGGCTTGTTTTTCAGGAGTCGGGCTTGGCCCCTTAGTTCCAGTGAAAGGAACTTTGAATGCTTCAGGATACCAAAACATTTTGGACAATTCTATGCTCCCGACCTTGTGGGAACAGTTTGGAGCGGGCCCCTTCCTCTTCCAACATGACTGTGCACCAGTGCACAAAGCAAGGTCCATACAGACATGGATGACAGAGTCTGGTGTGGATGAACTTGACTGGCCTGCACAGAGTCCTGACCTGAACCCGATAGAACACCTTTGGGATGAATTAGAGCGGAGACTGAGAGCCAGGCCTTCTGGACCAACATCAGTGTGTGACCTCACCAATGCGCTTCTGGAAGAATGGTCAAATATTCCCATGAACACACTCCTCAACCTTGTGGACAGCCTTCCCAGAAGAATTGAGGCTGTAATAGCTGCAAAAGGTGGACCGACATCATATTGAACCCTATGGGTTAGGAATGGGATGGCACTTAAGTTCATATGTGGGTCAAGGCAGGTGAGCAAATACTTTTGGTAGTATAGTGTATATTAGTTAATGATTTGATAAAAGATCATTGTATTGACTTGCTGTGTCTCACTGAAACCAGGTCCCAGTGTGAAGAATTCAAACCTTTCAGGAATGAGGCTCAGATTAACAGACACATGCATTTTTTTCACTGTTGTCATTTCTGGTCTGTTCTCATAGTGGTCATAAAATAGATGAGCCTTTTTTCAGTCTACAAATGTATATGTTGAATTTTGTTATTAGGCAGCATGGAGCTTTACAAACCTCCAGTTGGTTCGGGGCACTTTGAAAAGTTCAATTTACATTTTTGCTATGCTAGGACATTACACTGTAAAATGATCACACTCTTTCTTTACTCGTCTGTGCTTGTCTGTTACTGAGACTGCAGAAGAGTGACCTGTGGACTCAGTAGCCTATTTATGGTTATATAAGTGTTAACAGTGCACTTTGGACTGCTGATAAAGTCGAATAACAAAGGTACAGGAAAAATCCGGATGGAAATGGAATGACCCTACTACTGAAGGTCTGCGGAGTCAGCATTATAACAATACGCTTGCACAACGTGACAAATGTCATACATGCATAGACTAATACTTAGGAGAAAAGTTTATTTGCAACCTTTAACAACTACTCATGAACCTGATTCCCTTTTTTTTTAAGGGTGGCCAAAAGAGCATAATGATAATGTTCTGGGGCTCCATCATAATCCATGATCGAAATCACGATTCTCCTCATAAATTTAGCTGAACTGATGTGATCACATGATAAGGTGTGCATGAGTCTTTTACTGCAGTGCAAGACTAAATGCCAAACTGTCAAACATCTGCATTCTGTTTTCACTTAGTTTGACTCACCAGATGTAGGATCTGGATATACTGTTTTCAAAATCCGCTTCACTATGGGAAACCACAACAACAACCTCAAGGCTGGCAACCTACCACCCTAAAAAGTAAAGCTTTGCTAAGTGTTTGCATAATGCAGGAGGGCAGCACTGCTACTTTTTTTCTCTCTCTTTTAATGACAATGTTTTGTCTTCTGTCCAGAACTAACCAGGACTAGTTTTTTCTCTGATTTTATTCCAGGATTACTTCCACTGCTTTGATGCTTCTTTCAGGATATTGCATCGCACGCTGCTAATCTTCGATCACCATGCTGTTTACAAAATATGTTACACCCTCAAGATCCTTAGTGCGTCTAGTGAGCAGTGTTCTGTTCAAAAGACTGCCACACCCTGCTGTATTTTGTTGGCTAGAATTAAGTTCTTGGTTGTTACTCTGAGCTAGACCCTTTTTAGCTTTTTAGCTTGCAGTGTCAATCAAGTTGCTTTTCCAGAAATCTTGTGATTTTTTTCTCTTCAGGCTTGTACAGATAAGCAAAATTTACAGTAACTGACAAAGCTTGTACAAAAAGTCCTTTCTAATGTTATTCCTTTGTCAACTTTTTTCTGCAAGGGGGGTGTGGGTGTCACTGTGCTGAGGTTCTTTGTGTACATTAAACAGTGTGGAGCTGATCATGTTAAACTTAGAATAATAGTTTCTTTTACCTAAAATACTGCAATCCAGAATAGAGAGAAGACACTGGAACTGATTGCATCTATACATGGAATGGTAGCGCTATGAAAATGACAAAAAAAAAAAAGCACATGGCTACATTGGCAGAATAGTGACTCTTGTATTGCATTACAATTACAGCCCATTACATGCTGCATTTTGTTTCACTGAAGCATTTTCTTTGCACAGATTAATATGCTGTGGAAACATAACACCTTTACTATGAATCAGACCAATCACAGTTGCTGCAGTCTGTAGTACATCTCTGTGGGAGGTGCACATTCCCTCAGTCCCAGCTAATCCAAAAAACAGCAGATATGAGGCTGAGCTGAGGACCATGTAAGCCTCCCTGGGACTGTTCTGTGATGGTACTGACCTGTTACTCAAATCGGCCCTAATTATATATTACTTTGGTCCTAATATAATTTCAACATATGAGTTTTCCGAAACCTTTCCTGTTTGTACTGTTGTCATGAACAAGCAAGTAATGAATTTAGTCTCAATTTATTTTACTATATTTGCAATTTATTACATCTACATTTACTACTAATTTATATTTTTAACTCTGGGAACCTGAGCCTGAAGCGTAATTGCACTTGTATTAGGTAAATTACACTTAATGATTAAATTGCACTTGTTTATCACCAGGGACAGCACTCACATATTTTTAATTAGGCCATCTGAAAGAATTTTAATAGGATTGTTTCAGACTTAATATTCATAAATTCATCAAATCTACTTGCTGTCTTACAATCAGAAGTCATAAATTCTGATTTCATTGGCTTCCAGTTCCATAACAAAGAAATACACAATAGACCTGATGATAATACTACACAAAACATTTATTAACTAATACTGAAAACAATAAAACCATAATGACTTAACAAACAACAAACAGTGAATGAATGAACAGAGATAAGCAAATGAATAAATTAATTGTGATCAGCAGTTGGTAGAGCGGTGATCAATTTAGAATCACTTTGGAATTAAGAAGACAATTTTAATTTTTAAATTCTATATATATTAGAAAGCAAGTCATACTTGCATACTGACGCAAGGATATGATTCAGTAAAGATCTGCTATATGAGTTGGTTCAGGAACACAGAGGCAGGACAGCACTTTTACGTAGTTTAGTTAACAAAATGGGTCCAAATAAATATACTAAGGGTCAAAAAAATGTTTGTGCCGTTACATTGTGAAAGTTAACTTAATAAGCCAAATACTTAACAAGAAGAACTTTATCACAACAGAAACAAAAGAACTAAAAAGCCATGAAGAAATAACACAGAGTCCAAGAAAGTTGTGGTGTTGAGCTTCACTGTCTATGAGAGGTCAGAGGCCAAATACCTTTACTTACCTAAATGTAAAATCCAATTGTTAAATATCTGTCATGACTGAATATCTGAAATACCACTGAACAGCTGAATAAAACGATATCACACACGATATGGTTATCTCATACAGTTCCTTAGATAATACAAAAAGTGCAAACACACACACACACGTATACATGTATATGAAAGTAAACCAATATAATTAAGAACACAAGCATATACATTCAACAGTAAGAAACATAAGACTTTAGAATTCTATATACTTACAATAAAAGTCTTCACAAACACTTCAGATGTGAGGTGTTCCTCTTTAATATTGATCCTAATGACCTTGATTGTTGAGTCCAGATTTTGGGGACATCTTGAAATGTGCCTCTCAATAAACTGTTTTTCTGCTCCTAATCCACTACATTCCTCTGATGAAAGGAAGGACTAACTATTTCAGTTAGTCCAAAGACATTTTTTTGCCTCAGCTGGACAATGAAGGGTATTCTTTTATAATGTATGATAATAGAAGCTATAGAGAAAGAGGCAAAGAAACAGCACTCTGATTACATGAGCTCCACACAGTTATCTGACAATACAGCTGCAGGAAACCAGTCCCCTCTGTAGTAAACTATGGATGCACATGTCATGGTGGGGAGCTGTCAGTCATGATGTTTTTTAACATCATATTTCTCAGTGAAATGAACAGGAGCTGCTAAAAACAGTCCACAGTCTGACAATGAACCAAAGAACAGTGACATGGAAGTAAACTTACATAGCTGAACTGTGCTTCCTTTATTGACTTGGGAGAACACACATTAACCAGTAAGAGTGCTTCTGTGGTGTTACGTTTGCTTAGTTTATTTAGCTCATGTCTATCTGCTGATCATGAATGAACAGTATGTCAAGACGGCTGCAGTTAAAAGAGGATCCATCTGTTATGATTGATAACTAAAACATTAGTACTGTCCAGATGTGGATAAGACTTCTGTAAGTTACTAAGATGACTTTAACACTTACCTGTCGAGTTTAGTTCGACTTATGAAAGCTACTGTTGTTAGCGGGCATTTTTGTAATAAAGTGATATTATACTAAGCATATTTTCCTAAATTAATAAATGAGAAAATGTTATTTTTTTGTTTGTGTTGTGACACATCACTCTGCCTCCATTAAACATATTAATACAAATTATTATTTTTAATTATAATATTTTCATGCCATAACTCATGGATTCATCCTGTGCCTTTTGTCAATTTGACAGGCTACATATAGAAAAGATATATTCTGAAGGAATGGTAAATGGTAAGGACCTATTCCTTTCTACCTTAGTGGTTATCAAAGTACTTTAAAATGTTTCCCATTCAAACACTAATAGTGGCAGAACTTCCATGTAAGGTGCCTGCCCTCAGGAGCAACTTGGGATTGTGTCTTAGATTAATTAAACAATAATTATTGTTAATTATTCATTTATTAATAAATAAATTTATAATAGTTTTTATTAATGATTTTTTTAATCGACTGATGTCGGACAAAGCCCAGGCTTCATAGTGTCAGTCCAGAAACCAGCGGGTGACATCACCCTACTACTACTGCTACTACACCTACTACGTCTAGTTTTCTTATACACAGTATGGGCAGGAAACATGTTTATTTCTGCTGTAAAGTTGGTCCTTGTACCATAGGAGGTCTATGGAGATTAAGTCACTTTTAGAGGCAACCTCAAGTGTTGAAAGGCCTCGTGTTGCTCTTTCCGTAGTTGAGTGGTTCTTGCCATATTATGGATTACTACGGTAACTGAATAGAGTTAAATGCTGTCTACCAACAATATCTGGGCACAAAACAAGTGATGGTCTCAAACCCATCAAAAAGGCCACCAGTTTACTCTACATAAGGCTGACCAAAGAATAAAAAACATGAAACATATTTTATTTTGTTCACACATCTTTTTCTCACTACATGATTACATTTGGGTCAAGTATTGGCATTTTCAGCTCTGTTTGACTTTGTAGAATTTAGTAAAAACAAACAAACAAACAGAAAAACTTTCAAAAGTCCACCTTTCCAAACTTTTGACTAGCAGGCTGCCGTAGTTAGTTTCCTTTCTCTATTCTGATTATTAGTATGATTATAAGTCTGTTCATTTTTGTATTTGGCAATCTGTTTGCCCTGAATTTGTGTAATAATAATAATAATAAATCGAAAAATAAAATGTATTAGCACAGAGAAACATTGAGAAGCTGAATTTGGTATTGTGCCATTGTGAAATTACTTTTAAACAGTAATTTCCAATTCTAGTTTCTCAATGAATTGAGTTTTACATTCTCAAATGAAACCTTTCTCAATACCAAATAGGCTACACTAGTACAGACAAGTGCGCATATTGAGAAACGGCCCTGCCCTTTAATGTTTAACTAGGCCACTTGGCTCCTCTCCGCTTTGTACTGGTAAGTGAGGCAGCTGAGGTCTTTTCCCTGCACTTCGACTGTCAGGCACGCCTGCCCTGATTTCCTATTAGCGTCCTCTAGGAGTGGCGCAGACGCAACCAAACTCCGCAGTCCTGACCTCAGCCTGCAGCTCCTGACCGCCATTGCTCAGGGCTTCAGTGCTCCACTGTCAGAGTGGGCGGGGTTTCTTGAGCACAGTGAAAAGCAGCGTCTTGAACTACAGTGCTGTGTCAAAGTGCCAATTATAGCCAACATGTCCACCAACCGGGAGTTTGACTGCATAGTGATCGGTGCCGGGGTCCAAGGCTCCTTCACGGCCTATCAGCTGGCTAAAAAGAAGCAGAAGACTCTGCTGCTGGAGCAGGTGTGTCACACAGGCTCCTCTGGGCCATGACATTTGGTGCTAACACACTGTTAGAGGCTGAACAGACTCTAGTATGAATACTGTATGTGGTTAGGTTTTTGGCTGTACTCAAACCTTAAACCTTAGTAGTTTTATTTTTTATAGATATGTCTCCATGTTATTATTATTATTATTATTCAGCAAATCTCTGTAGGCCAAGTAGTATTTTTCCACTATTTTTCCACTGCTTTGCAGAAAGCATCATGTCTCTCCTGCTGTGGAATTAACATATTATGTCTTCTCTTAGTGTGATAACCCACAGGCAGGTGTAGAAATACAACACAGTGCTTTTTAAATGCACCGATTAACTAAGCAAAAATGAAAGCGACTTCAAATTACATGTGAAGTATGGCATATTTATATTTATGCAACATTCCTTAATAAAACTGTAAAGTCATCCTAATATAAAAAGGTTTGGATGCTGCTTTCTCTTTGTCAGTCCTGGCAACAGCCCCAAGTCAAATTTCACTAATTTTGCAAGTTACAAACAAATGTGAATGTAATCTCTGTCCATGTGTGCACCCTCATGCCATATGCACAGAGTTCAGCAGTGTTAACATCATCTGGTCTAGTCAGCAGATACTTTATTTTCAAGCTTTTTGTGTGCAGATGCCAATACTGTGCTAATATCAGTGTGTATTCATTCTTTTTTAATGTCATTAATTTGTGTGTAAGGATCACTGGGATTGTGTATGAGGTCATTAGTGACCTTCACCAGTGCTATCTCTGTACTATTTGGGATTCTGAATCCTGACTGAAACTCTTCAGACAAACCATTTTGGGGTTGCTGCCACGACAGGTGACCAGTGACCTTCTGGCCACAGGTCTTAACAGCTGCTTTTGCAATGGAGACTTTGAATATGGCCCACTCCGATTCCATGTCCCCAATAGAAACTCTTCCAGAGGTGGGAGTTGAAAACACCACAGACAAAATCCTCTGCCAGACGTTCTCAGTTCACCCTCACTACACACTTGGGTTTGCCAGGTCTGTCCAGCAGCCTTCCCTGCTGTCGGATCCTCACCACCAGGTGCTGATCAGTTGACAACTCTGCTCCTCTCTTCACCTGAGTGTCTGAGACATACGGCTGCAGGTCTGATGATATGATGACAAATTTGTTCATCGACCTTTGGCCTAAGGTGCTTTGGTAACAAGTAAACGTATGAGCAACCTTATGCTCAAACGTGGTGTATGACTAGCACAGAAGTCCAATAACAAAGCTCCACTCAGGTTCAGATCAGGCAGGCCGTTCTTCTCAGTCACCCCCTCCAGGTTTCGCAATCATTGCCCACGTGAGCATTGAAGTCACTCAGGAGAACTATGAAGTCCCCAGGTGGCACCTCTTCCCAGACACCGCCCAGAGACTCTAAGAAGACCAAATTCTCTGAAATGCTGTTCAGTGCATAAGCACAAACAACAGTCAGAATTTTCCCCTCCGCAACATGCAGAGAGGCGACTCTCTCGTTCTACGGGGTCAATTCCAACAAAGCGGCACTCATCCCGGGGCATGTGAGTATCCCCACACCCGCCCGACGCCTCTCACCCTGGGCATCTCCGGAAAAGGAGACAGTCCAACCCGTCTCCAGGAGTTTGGTTCCCTTGCTGTGCATGGAGGTGAGCTCAACTACATCATTAACGCTCCACCTCCTGCACCAGCTCAGGTTACTTTCCCGCCAATGAGGTGACGTTCCACGTCCCCAGACCTAGTCTACGCCACCAGGGGGCGGTGCACGCTCTTGCCTACTGCCCAGTGGTTTCCTTCTTGAAGCTTCTCATTCCCTGGTGATGTAAAACATACTTGACTGTGGACACTGACACCAGTGTTCCAACTGCTTCTGATTTATTGCAAACCTGCTTTTTGGTGAGTCTTGGTTGACACCTAACCATCCTGACCAGTTGTCTTTTCCTCAGCAGGCGATAGCTTGTGTTTTCATCCTGTTGGTGGCAGTGACACAACTGTACCATGATCCGTATACTTACAAACAACTGTTTGCTCAGATGATTTTGGATCTGTCTCTTTGAAATTGCTTCAAGTGACTTTTCCTGCTTTTTCAGATCTTTGCTGAGCTGAGCTCCTCAGACTTTCCAACTGTGGTGTTTTTGACTGAGTGTAATGAGTGTATCAAATGGGCCCTTTTCAAATTGGCTCAGAGGAGTCATCAGTTGTGTTACATTGTATGATTCATGAGTAGTTGGGAAGCCATGCCACTAAGAAAATTTGATTAGCACAACTTTCTACATCATCAAAACTGATAATTCATGTTGCTGTATGTATTTTTTTGACCCAGCAGTACTCAGAGCTATCTAGAGTTTATGAGTCAGGTCAGTTTCCTTTAGAGCTTACTTGCTTTTTGTATTTAACGTGTCAAAGTGAAATCATTCCTTTTTCCTTATTTATTTGGCACTCAGCCCTTTAAATACAGCACTGAAAGTAGAATAAATGTATTTATTTACACTGCTGCTATCACATACAGGATAAAATGTTTGAATGTCAACATAGTTTAGCAAAGTAATTTCATGTTCATCTTTTCCAGTTCATCCTGCCCCACACCAGAGGAAGCTCCCATGGCCAGACCCGTATCATCCGCAAGGCCTATGACCAGGACTTCTACGTCAACATGATGGACGAGTGCTATGAGATGTGGGCTCAGCTGGAGAGGGAGGCGGGTGTCAAACTGTACAGGTAAGCAGTCAGCAGAAACGCAGAGAAAGAAAACCTATTAAATGGAACATAAAAAAAGCTTTGCCAGAACACAGAGATTTGTCACATTCAAGGTGCTATGTACGCACAAGAGCAGCAACTCAATCTACGGGAGCCATAAATGCATGACTTTCTCATTACCTCCAGCATCACTGAATCACTCCTTGACAGCTCTCATGCCTTTGAATGTGCAACAGAGGATTTTTTCTCCTCTCTAAACCTTTGATTTTCATTCGCAGAACGTGGAGAAATTTTTGTGTTTATAAATATGACAGTGGCATCAAACTGTGTGCAACCTTCCAGTGGAACTTTCACTTTCCTGGTCGCATTCTGTCTCAACAACCCTGTTTGTTCTCTGTACCAGTGAACTGAATAACACATTCATTCATTATTAATGTCTCAGGGTAATAGTTCATGATACCGAGCCACGCCCACATTATGTTCCCTAGAAACACAGTGCACATCCCCATCTGCAGGTCATGACTGATGGGTCTGCATCTGAAGGACACCTGTGCCCTTGGGCTGGCAAAAAATGTCTGCATCACAATGAGAAACATTCTGGTGCTAGCAATACCTCCAACTGCTGCTGCTGCCTATGGGACACAGGGAGTCATCAAAAAGGGCAGGAACTAAGCTAAACTATACCCACCAACCTTTTCTCACTTTTTCCACATACCTGACAGTGCATGTGCACATCCATCAGCTGAACTGGTGGCACCGGTCACATGTTCTGTCAAGTCGGGCCAAGTGAAATATCATATTTACGAGCTTACAAGCACTCGTGTGGCTTTTTTCTTTCCTCCGTCACACGCTTGTAAACACACAAGCACACAGAGAGACAGAGTCATAAAATTCTGTGACAAATGGCTAAAGCCTTTCACTGGGGTTGTAAGTGCCTTATGGCTGCTGACAGATGTCGGAGCAGCCTTTAGAAAACACTGTTGGCAAAGAGCGAGCCAGTCATCTATCAGGCAGATCACTGAATCAGACCCTTATGCGCAACCTTTCACTCTGGGACTCAATAACTTCAGTGTGCGGCTGTTTAGATCTGCTTAATTACTGTCCACTGGTTATATGTTGTCTAGTCATATGTCAGGTTTAGACACTTAATTCTTATTTATTACGAACTGGAATCTTGGTTTTGTAGTTTTTCCCACCATTTGACAGATTGATTCAACACCAGCTTTTTTCACTGAAATCCAAAAGCACAAAAACTAGAAAAATGTTGTGCATAGGTAGCTATTTCTTGGTCATTTTTGATCAACTACGAATTGATCTGGCCACGTGCATGATGTAAACTGAAACAATACAAGCCCTAAGACTGTCCATTTATTAAACTTGCTGAATGTATGAGCTTTGTGTAATTGAGCACATGTATGTTTCCTTCTTTTTTACATATTAATGTCAATCATTGGTGCAAAAGGATTAGGATATTTGTATGTGTTCTGTATTTCTACTTGTCTTCTCTTGTTAAGCCTGAAGGTATATGATATATATATATATATATATATATATATATATATATATATATATATATATATATAGTTTGTGGTATTGTTATTATTTTTGTGATTGTTACTGTGTGTTTCTGCTTTGCTTTAATTTACTAATTTAAAAAAAGCCTTCAAACTAAATTTCTACTCTGGCTCTGCTACAGGATACAACCATGTAGTACTGCCTTTGGGTTCTTATCATTTCATTCATATTGTATTTTAGTTGTGCATACAGTATAACAAAGCAAAGCTATCATTTTTCAAATTACCGCAAAGCTATTTCTACAGTGTGAACCTGTGGCCTCAGGCCCACTAGTGATCTGGGGTCCAAGGGCAATTATTGTCTTTGCCCAGTTAGAAAGTCGACCTAGTTAAAGTTTAACTAGGTCAACTTTGTAGTTACACATCATAGACATAGTGCAATATTATCCAGATCTCTGCAGTTACTGAGCAACTGCAGAGTTATCAGCTGTAAAAAAAACCAAGACAGTATAGCCAATAGTATGTAAACCCTTTCTTTGACATAGATATCATTCCATACATGAGAGACCGCTTCACTGAGAACAATTCCTATCCTTCTGCCACACAACTAGAAAAAACTCTTGCAGATACACTTACATCATTACATCAGTATTGTCACAGGTATCTGCAAAAGATTAAACTCTTCAGTGCCTTCAGTTGTAGGTCCTGGTAAATGTAATGTTGAGTCCAAGTGGAAGGGACTACCACACCTAGCATGCAAAATAACAGAAACTGTGTCCAATTTCTCTATTGCATTTCAGGAATCTTTTCATCTTTTCTCTTCTAATCTCCATTCACACGGGGATTGTAAAATTACATGGCAATCATCGGCCAGCAGTGCCATACCTTAAAACAATTCATATCAACATTTTACAACCTACCACCATTACGGTTAACAACTACAGTGTTTTTTTTTTTTTACAACTCGGGTTACATTTTTATAGCCATAGTCAAGTTTTATTGTTTTTGATAACACTGTCCCAAAGCAATTGCTGGGATGTCAGAAAGCAGGCAGCAACATAAAAATACTTTCAGATGGACAACTAATCTGAGCCAGACAGCCCTACATGTTGGAAACGAGCCAAGAGAAAACCAACCAACGAGATATGAGATAAGCTTTGGAACTTCCAGATATGTCTGACTAACCCGATGTTTTGTTTCCAACTTGTCTGATTATCTCGCCACTTGTTTTGTCTATCTTATTTTTGATGCCTGGGAGGATGATCAGTAGGAGACTGGATGTAAACGTGATTATCCAGGATAAAGTCAATGCTTCATTGGCCTAACCTTTTATCCTGACCTCCTTCTTCAGAGTTATAACATCATAACATAGGCAGTATCACCATGCCTCCGTCTCATCAGGGTGACCAAAGGTGTTCTATTTTTGAGTACATACTTCCATCTGTCCTATTCTTGTGAATGTGATATCTCAGGAACGCCTTGAGAGAATTTTTTCAATATGGCTCAAACATTATCTTGGACTCGACAATGCAGTGATTAGAATGGTTCAAGGTCACATTTTTGGCCATAGCTTAAGAATTCATTCACTAATCATGACGAAACAAAGTAAGACTTTTGACACAAATGTCTAATAGGATTAACTGATACAGGGATGACATTTTAAATCTGAAAGGTCACAGTTCAGCTTCACTCTGACATCATAATTTTTTGTAAAAGTACTTTTCTCAGAAACACATTGTGACCATAGTTCATATTTGGTCAAATACTAAATTGTAGTGAAGAAAATTAATTTGACACAGAAGGAATCGTGGCCGGAAGATGAGCCTGGTAACAAAACCTAAGTAAAAATGAGATCTTCTGTTTAGCTGTAACTTGTTTTAAGCAGTGACCTGTCCTACATGGTGATATGACCCTTAAAAGCTGACCCAAAGTGCACTTTTTTTAAATGTATTTTTTGGGGGACAGTTGTTCCTTCTTTTTTAGTAGAGAACAGAGTGAAATTGGGGGTAGACAGGAGAGTGACGGGCAGCAAATCGTCTTGAGCCAGACTCAAACTAGTGACCGCTGCTGAGGGACTGAGCCCATGTGGTATCGCCTTAACTCAGTGAGCTAAATAACGACCCCAAAATGTACTTTTTATAGTTTTCTCCAGTGAATAATTAGAATACAGGTAACACATCCAGGGTACATATAAATGTTTCTGTTACCTGATTCTGATCAATCTGTGCCTCCCAACCAATTCCTTAGGGAAAAGGAAGGAAATTAATAGCTGTGCATTATTAGTGAATTGACAGTGAAACATTTGACACCAAGACTAACTACAAACTTTAATCACTCTCCCAGAAAGTCTGAGTTGCTGTGTCATGGCAGAAAGCTGTTTTTTCTTCAATGGCACCGGAACTTTGCTGTCTTTTGTCAAGTTTAATAGTATTTTCAAGGGTGCATGGGAAGAGGGTGGGGGTGCATGAGGCTAAACCTGGGCATGGATGATCCTGAGCTGTGTTCAGCTGCATGAAGGTATTAACAGCTCTATATAATACTGGGGTCTATTTTCAATGACTGCAGTCTGGTTGTTGTCAAGAAATCAATTAAATGTACTGTTTTTATACCATATTAATACTGGGGCAATTATTAATTGGTAATAATAATAATAATAAATAATTATTTCTAATAAATACGAGCATTTACAAGGTGAATCCCATGGACCTCCTGGACTACCTTATAGCACTGTCCTGCTGCTCTTCAAGTAAAAATTGAATTAAAGCATTAATAGTACAAGCAAACCATGGAGGCACTGAAAAATCTTAGAAAAACTCTGTCCAGAGAAGGGAAACAGCAAGGTTAACAGAACATATATATTTTTTTATTTCAGTTCCTGTGATTAAATATTTTAAACTCATGGTTCGCTTCACTTCATACCTTTTTCAAGAGAGTTCAGTCTGACCACAGCGTAGTTTTCATCAGGCTTGCTCAGGAGTCATCATGTGACTAAGATTTTTACATATACATTTGATGTTTGAAGAACTGTTTAACTTAAAGAGGACAAAACATTCAGCTGCAGTCACTTGTGACAGGATGCAGTTTTTAGTTCTGCTAAAGCTGGACATGAACTATTCAAACATCCAGCTCATAGATAACACAGTACCTTACTATTCCAGCAATCTACCAAACTAACTTGGGGTGCTTAAAGGTACTTGGCAAGGATGAGTCCAAGGAGTACCTGAACTTTGGATGTTGCCATTGTGTAGTATCATATCAGAGTTTTTTGAAGCAGCAAATATACATTTGCAGATGTTTGGGCTGTGTTTACACAAACAAATAGGATTACATCAAATGGATAAATTCATGCTGACCTGTTGTGTTTTTCCTTTGTTTTGGTAGTACTCAAAGCCTTATACAGCAGTGATATGTTAAGGCTTCTATACATCTACCCATTTCTTTGCATGTTGCCACCCTCATCTCTGCTTATCTCCCCTCTCAGACAAACAGGACTTCTGGTTATGGGACCAGAGAAGAGTCACTATTACGAGCAAGTCAAGGCCACCCTGCAGAGGAACAAGGTTCCTATGGTCACCCTGACCTCTGACAACTTCAACCAGCACATCCCCCATGTCAAACTGACTGAGGGAGACGGAGCAGTAGTGGAAGTAACAGCTGGGGTTCTGTTCGCTGACCGTGCACTTAAAGCTGTACAGGTAGAGCACTGATACCATGTGTAGAACATTAGGTACTCAAGTATTATCTGACTGTGCTTATCCTGTTTTGTTAAATAATGTTGCAGTGTTTTGAAATTAGATAAATCTGGTGTCCTGAGTTACAAAAATAGAAGACAAATATGTTTTCCTTTAACTTTTAATTAAATACTATAAAGTTCATTCAGTCACAATGTATAAGTAGCCTAAGCTTTCAAATGTCAAAGATAATCAGAGTGCATGGTGAATATGAAAGTTCTCAGTGTCTACACCCTTTACATGCTAAAAGGCATTGCCCTTTCTGATAGGTTTTGTGAACATTATGTAATTCAGAAGAAACTGTGAGTGTCCTGAAATAATATCAACATAAAACATATTAACCTTTGTGTGTCTGCCAGGGTTCATGGCAGGATGCCGGGCTTTGAATTTATCACTGCAGTGAACTCTGAACATTATTCTTTCATCAAAAACCTCTGAGAGCAGAGAGAGGAAGCAGTGAAAGATGAAACAAGAAACTTTTCTGATTCCATGGAGAAGTAGCAGATAGAAAATTGGGGTGGAAAATACAGAGATCTGGATAATTTAACATATTTCATGCCCATCGTTTTAATCTAATAATAGCTTGTACTAGGAATATCTTTCAGCAATAAATTTGCATTATTGCATTCTGTCAGCATGGAGAAAAGGCAGTGGAGGAGAACAGACTCATCCATGGCTGCCAGGTCAAGCACAAAACACTGCTTTGTTATGTCAGTGAGGTGCTACTTTCAGTTGACTGGACAGATTGTTCAGTCACACTTTTGTGAAGCAGCAGTCAATTATAAATTAAAGCATGTAGTGAGAGATGGGAAATATATCAGTAGGTCATTGCTTTGTTCCTTTAATGCCGTGGCTTTGTGATTGCCTCCTGCTTTTAATACATTTGTGTCTGTTCTTCTTTTAATGTCTTCTAATTTTCTCTCTCTTCAAAATGGAACATTCTGCACCGTATGCTGTGCCAAATCTCTCAAACTGTTTGCCTTGGTGACCACTTTGCACACTATTAACATTTTATTAACCAACTTCATAGTGTCATCACCTGCAATGTTTTTTAGTAAGCAGGTGGCAGGCCTTATGAAAAATCTGAATTTCTTGCCTTCCTAATGGTTTTAGAAGCCATCACTTGTTGTTGTTGGTGTACAGCAAACAGCCATATTCAGCTGTTATAGTAATGCATATTATGGTCAGAACCACTGAGCTAAGTAAAGACAAACAGCAGTCCATCATTACTTTAAGACATGAAGATAAGCCAGTTCCGAAAATGATGAGAAAATAAAAGTTTCTTCAAGTTCAGCTACAAAACCCATTATACGCTGTGATGAAACTTGCTTTCATGACAACTCCAGGTAGGGAAAACTAAGGGTTCTCTCTGCTGCAGAAAGTTCATTAGAGTTTGCAGCCTACCAATTCACAGCAGCTCAGATTAATTCACTTCAATTCAGTTTTATTTATATAGTGCATATTTACAACACATGTCATCACATAGCAGGAAGAACAGAAAACAGAAAACCCAACAATTCATAGTTGCAGTTGGATTCCCTCTGAGCAAGCAGTCAGCGACAGTGGGAAGGAACCAAAAGACCTCTTAAGATAGCGAGGGGGAAAAACAAACCTCCGACAGAACCAGGCTCAAGGAAGGCAGCTATCTGCCTTGACCGGTAGGGTTGGGAGTGGGGATGTCGGGGAGGGGATAGCAGGAGAGGTTGAGGTGGGGATGAAGATTGGATGAAGATTAGAGCATGTGTCAAGGTTTCCCTGAGTTCAAGCAACAGACACATATTAGCATCAGCTGTTGGGAGAAGACTGAATCAGTCAGACCTTCATGGTGGAACAACTAACTAATTCCTGAAACCAAGATGAAGAGGAGAACTGTTTGAACCAAGACACACAAGGAGTGGACATTAGACCAGTGGAAATCTAGATATTGGTCTGATGAATCTTTAGTGTAAGACCATAAAGGAGGAACTCTGATGGTGTGTGGGTCTTTGCTGATGACAGTTGGAGATTTGTTTGGGATTCAAGTTAACACTTCACTCCACAACATTCTGCAGTGACATGCTATCCCATCTGGTTTAAGCTCAGTGACGCACATTAGTTTTTCACCAGGAGCCAAAGCACGTCTAAAGGCTCTTTGAGGGCTGTTTGGCCAAAGATCAGAGTGATGGGGAGCTTCATCAGATGACCTGACGTCCACAATCACCAACCTAAACGCAACTAAGATGGTAGGACAGTCCACGGAGGAGTCAGACGGTGCCGAGATTGTGGTAGATGGAGCCCCTCTTCAGAAAACCTATGGGAGACATCAGTGAGGGTTTATTCATCTTTAATATATAGTCAGTGATCTAAAGCAAACTGATATGGTTGGGGATGCGTTGGAGTGACACCTGCAGAGAGAACAAGCCCAGGACTTTGGAGGAAACACTGCGCTAGTGACATGTAATATGGCTTCTTCAAGAGTGTTGGGGAAGCTCCAAGTGACAACCTCGTGAATATCAAAGCAAAAGAAGGCAACTTTGAAGCAGCTAACATTTAAAACATATTTTTCTTTGTTTATACTTATACTGCTTCCTTCATAATTCCTTATATGTTATTTCATAGTTTTGATGTCTTAAGCAATTTTACACAACAGCTGTGTTATGGTATAACATAATGAAAAAATTAACCTAAAGTGTATTGTTGATCATTGTTAGTATCTTTACACTATGAACATTACATATTTCTTGTCTTCCTTTTAGCAGCCTTTGCTGATCCATCATTATATCTTGAAGCCCTTAACAACAGTGTATCAGCATTAAGAGGTGAAACCACTTAGGATTCACACTGAAAAATATTTTGTTGCTCTCTTATCCAAGGCACAGTTTCAGAAGTTGGGTGGGGTCCTAAGAGACAACGAGATGGTAACGGACATCAAGCCAGGCCCTATTGTTACAGTATCAACATCTGCTGGTGTTTATCGAGCCAAGAGAGTGGTGATCACCGCTGGACCCTGGGCTAATAGGCTGCTGGCCCCCACTGGCTTAGAGTTACCACTAGAGGTATTCAAATGCTTGATATTCCATATGCAATAATGTTCCTATAGCTGTACATATATGCAACAATCTCAGGGTAAATATAAGTGTGGTATAAGTATTGAAAAGATTAGTATGTATTTCAATAAGTAGAGACCAGTAGCAAGTAAAGAGCAAAATTTATAACAGAAACATGAGCATGCTAAATACAAACATTTTCTGGCGAGAAACAGCTTCATGGAGTACAGGAGGTGGTAGAGCAGTCAGCAGATGGCTGCTGGAGACTTTGGTTAAGATGCCCATTTGCAGTCAGGGGGCCGTACAAGAGACAGTTAGGCTTGGAGCACGTGGGCAGATACACCTATCCAGTCTTTGGACAACTGTAGTGATGCTGAAATTGAGAGTGAAGTGACTTTGACGGGTTAAGAAAACGCAAGTAATGAAGAGAACAGAGCAGAGGAATAGGCCATATACATCGAGAGGAATGGAGACAGAACGTGAAGGAACAGACATTCATTATTGGCCTTATGCAAAAGCTTTATTTAACAATACCAAAATCTAGCTTCTATTTGCTAACACTTCAACATGCAGTATAGAATATGTGGTCAGGTTATTGCATGTACTGTAAAAATTGGATCTCTGCAGTGAAATCTGTGGTTGAGCACAGACTGTAAGTGGACTTGGATATAGCTTAAATATACCTATACAAAATGATCTGGCTGAAAAACAGCATCACTACTAACGAGCATCGTAATTATACAAGAAGTTGAAAGCAAAACAATAGTTAGCTGGCTCATGAAATAATCTGAAGTTTATTTCTTTAAATTTTGACTGTCTCATTGCCATGCTCTATTTCTTAGTTGATGCATTAGCAGGATGGTCAACATGTATAAGACTGTTTATAGCATGCCCCCTTGAATTCCCTAACATCGGCTGCTAGCTTATCCTCTTTACTGTCCAGTGAACTCATGTTATCTCCTTTTTGTAATTTGTCCTTCTTCCACATCCTCTGTGTCCTCCTCGAATGTCTGTGCAAATGTCCATTGTTGTTGTTCAGCAGCACCGCTGACAAGTGGCAACAGCACAGTGAAAAACACTAAACAGAAGTCTCCCAAGCAGCATGTTCAGAGATGGTACAACTCAGGAAAGTCACCAGCCACAGTTCAAACAAATAAGACAAAAGAAACCGAAAAAAGTTAGAAAATTTAAAAAAAAACTTGCAGAGCAACTGTAATGGACTGCATGCACCTTTGGTGCATTCGCTCATGTTTGGTTTCAGGTGTGCACCAGTTTAGGTGTGAGAAATTTAGAATGCAGGTTTTGCATGTGCATCATATATACATGAGGTCCAAATACATAGTGGGATAAGCCACACATTTTACATTACACTGTATGTCACCACACTCTGTCTTGCAGCTTGAGCTTCATCTGGAACCCAGCTCCAGTCTCTGTTCACGACTGGGATCTTGTCCTGCCTACCCTTTAAATGCCCACATAAAGATGCTGCAGAAACAAAAGCTTTTCTCCTCTATATTTGAACAGCTAAGAGGCCTGAGTCAGCAAGGCAGTCTTTTCCATTTTGCAATATGCCACACAGCCTGAAAAGAGAAGGTGATGGGAAAACAAGCAGACAGCTGTTAGAGTGGTGAATTGGAGTTGATATTGGAATTCCATTATTCAGACAAGCAGCCAGCTGGGGGGCCTGGGGAATGCCATGCCTCAGTGAACTGGTGGAAAAGCACAGGCCCTGAGCTCATTGGCTCGCTGGAGGACTTCTGTCTGAATTTTTATGGTCCCTGGGAATGAGTGCACGGCCGGTTAGTTCATTACACTGAAAGCTCCTGAACAATGCGTCCTTATTATTGCTGCCCTCAGATGGATGTCATTTGTACAAGCATGTGTACATTTCATTAAGTCCTAATTCTCAGCTCACCACAGCAGAGCTACTTTTGTAATTGCACTTTTATTGGACAGAAAAAACAATGAGGAGGATGGGGTAGGTGGTGTTATGCATGTGTGTATTTTAGGTTTAGTCAGTGTGAAGTGTATGTGCTGATACAAAGCTACTAATTTTGTCCCAGTGTGTATTCATTTAGGTTTAGGGCTTCTTGCAAAGCAAATGTATTATTGACCAGTTAGACAAGTTTAAAAAATGAAATGATATCTGTCATATTTGAATTAGTTCACACTCAACTTTAAACATTGCCATGACATTTTGAATAAACATTCAAATACCTCAGGAGGCAGTTCCTGTAGATTTTTCAGAGATAAATTTTGTCATTTGACAGTCTAGAGAGGGTCAGGAGATTTAACCATCTGATTTTCAATCAAGGAGGTTTTGCATCAAAGCTACTGTGCTGTACACATATGGTCAGTCATTAGGACTTTAGTGACAGCCAGATCTCTTGGCTGGTACTAATGGTTTCCTACTTACACTACTGCAGGTGCTGAAGATCAACGTATGCTACTGGAAGGAGAAGGTTCCAGGGTCCTACGATGTGAAGCGGCGCTTTCCCTGCTTCATACTTACTGAGAGTCAGGACTCCAAAGACCACATCTACGGCCTCCCATCGAATGAATATCCCGGGCTGGTGAAGGTATTGGACCCTCCAGTGTGACTTTACACAAGAGAAACTTTATTCTTAGCACACATCTCCAATAGTGAAGTTATTAATGCAAAGTAGACTTTATCAATGATCACTTATTTTTCAATAGAATTTCATCATCAGATTTTCTAGTTGCTTCTATGGTTTCATTATTCAACATTAGTATTTAAACCTGAGCTGTGCACCAAAGCAAACACAGCTTGTTATCAAATAGAGGTACATGCACACTGGAGAACTGCTTATACAGGGATGTGACTTATAGAATACCAAAGCATGTGTTCTTTTACAACCAGTGAGTAATTTTTGCTCGTGAGTATTCAAATTACACCATAGGTATAAATATTTATAGACATTACATTGTACATGATCAGGCATAACATTATCACCACCTGCCTAATATTGTG
Source organism: Dascyllus trimaculatus (assembly GCA_024666655.1). NCBI lineage: Eukaryota > Metazoa > Chordata > Actinopteri > Pomacentridae > Dascyllus > Dascyllus trimaculatus. The sequence continues at coordinate 1,867,291 of CM045453.1, read as the reverse complement.
TTGGTCCCCCTTGTGTGGTCAGAATGCTCTGAACCATTGGGCATCAACCAGAGGACCTCTCAGGGTGTCCTATGGGGTCTGGCAGGAGGATGTTGGCAGTGGATCCTTTGGGTACTCTGGGTTGTGCAGTGGGGCCTCTGTCAATCAAACTTGTTCCACTGCATCCTGTTGATGCTTGATCAGAATGAGCTGTAGGACGTTTGGAGGTCAAATCAACATGTTGGACCATTGTCATGTTCCTCAACATGTTCCTGATTGGTTGATGTTGTTGCCATGTGGTGGGGTGCATTTTCCTGTGGGGGTAGGCCAGTGACATTTGGGATTTCCATTTGCATGAGGGAGTGTGCTTGTTCTGGGACAATGTTATTTGGGTGTCTAAGTCTCATCAACACAGAAGTTAAAGCCAAGGTTTTCTATCAGAACAGTACATAGTACCAATATGATCAATGTTATTCACTTCACCAGTGATCGTAATGTTGTGGCTGATCGGTTTATATTAGTTTTCCTTTGTAGCTTTCGACAAAAAAAAGATAAGCACAATATGAAAAAGTAAACTTATAAGCACTAAAAATGTATCCAAAGTCAGGTCACTACATTTTATTCTCGCTACAGACTAAATTTTTGGGATACCATTTCAGTTCGCTAGTGGTAGCTAAAGCTGGTTGCTGTTAGTTTGCTGTCTTGCATTAGCTGACATTACTGTGTCAGTTTGCTTACCTGCTGTTAACGGTGGTGGAACACTTTCCCTGATTGATTAGCCTCCATCACACCAGATGTCCAGATTTTAACTGTGGTCTTACATTTAGTTGCCTATTTGTTTATGTTTTTAGGCAAACAGTTTCTGGAGGACTTCCACTGTTTTTGGACCAACAATCAATTGTTTAGAGTAACTACTCACTAAGATAAAAGTATGCACATATTTTAACTTCTTTCAAAATACCTGAAATACATTGTCTGCAAAAATATTGCCCATCATTGAAAGTTTCCCTTTTTTCATTGCTAAACAAAAAAACATGATCAAGTGAATACACTTTGCTATGATTAAAATACATCATCTTTGCTTGTGGTCTTTATAATTTAGCATTTTAGAATATTAGGATATTTTTTCGACAGATGTACTTCTTCTCAAGTAGAATTTTGAATGCTAGACTCTTACTTTTACTAGTGTCTGCCCCTCTGTTTAGCTCTGACAAAGCAGCTCTTTAGGTTATGGAATAAAGTGGAAGCTGTGTAAGTCGTCCTTGGCTTTTTTTGTAGGCATGTTTACTTCCTTGAGTTGATACTTTTGCTGAAGTAAAGGATCTCAGTTCTTCCATCACCATTAACCATAGTGAAAAACAGAGGATTTGTGCAAAATGTGTTGGGGCTGGTGCCATCTGATGGCACATCTCTATTTTGGGCATTATGGCGAGCCAGCAGGAGCTCACAGTCTAATAGCAGACCACATGCACAGAAGGAGGGGAGGACAGATGGTGATGCCATGTCGCATTATTCACTCTGAGACACAGTCACCAGAGCTACTGTATAGCCAATGTTTGGTCCATTTAACATAGCCTGAAATACATGCTAAAATGAAGCAGGACAATATTGCATTTACTTTGCTTTCTGTTTCTTTTTTCTGCTTGTTTGTTGAACCTGCCAGGTAGTTCTCTAAAGCTGAAAATCCTGAAGGAAAAAAGGGAAAAGGCAGTTCTGTTAATCTCTGAGGCTCCTTGCTGTGCCTCTAGTCTCTTGGTGAGACTCTATGTGTCAGACGTGGCTGACAGGAGCAGCACGTAGAAGCTTTGGAAGTTTGGAGTGTGTGTATGACACTGATCCTAGCTACCAATAAGGAGCCTGAGTAAGCAGCATAGTCATGTGTAATACAGGCTTTTACATAAAACTCATTTCCAATAAACCCAATCAGTGCAGCATAATCAGAGCTATGACTTCTACAGCCTTCCCTTCAGCCTGCCCATGGTATGATAATCATAAACAGAAGCAGATGAATGTTAAACAAACAAGACAAAGCACGTGTGGTTCCCATGCCTGTATATAAAAGACAGAGATGAAGTTTTTTTAAAATATTTTTTACCTTTTACTTGAAACTTGTAAGTACTATATATGACAGTCAAACCAGGTGAAAGATTCTTAGTAAATGTGTGTAATTTAGTTTACTCATATAATTTGGGAACTTACAGGCACTGTAAATGACACAGGATCCCCTTATACAATCAAACTCACATGATCTGGGCAACCATTAGTGAGATTTTAATGAAAAATCACATTCTGAGATGAAGTGACTTAATGACGTGCTTCTATGGATTTTAAACATTTGTGATAAATTTGGAAAGTTTTCTCAAAGGCAGGTTTTTACACTGGTGTTCAAAGAAATGGTATCAGCACTTATATCACCATGAATGTCCAAATTGTCCAAATGTCCAAAGTGATGAAATATTGCTCAAGCTCTTGCTTTCAGCACCATAAACACCCCCTGCATTAGCTGCCGTTACCTCTTGCTTGTGTCAGATTGGCGCCGGGTGAACCTTTCTGTTTTGCTAAGCTGAACCCTCTGATATCAACTCAGTTATAAATGTTGTGTTTACCAGAACTGTTGTCTAAAGGTTTTGAAGTATTTTTTGAGCATCTGCCAAATATTAGTTATTGTTTGTTTGTTTGTTTGTTTTATCATGCCTTCACAGTCTTGCGGGTCGTTAAAGGCTCTTTCCTGTCATTAATTTAACCTCTGAAAATTCATCCCCAAGTTTTTCCATAGCAATGATCCCTTCCTGGCTAAGGCTTTGATGTAACTCTACACTGTTGCTTCTTTTAGAATGTGAGAAGCTATGGATTCCCCACCCCACCCTTCACTTACCCTATCACCACTCAGTGTACCTCCACCACATCAGCTTGACTGTGACTCTGATCAATCACTGTAAAAATAGTCCAGACTACACAAGGACAAGTTGTAATATTGAAGAAATTCAGTAATATTTGATTAATACGAAAACTAATTCTGAAAAAAGAATTATGATATGGAAGGTCCAGCCTGCAAGTTTATTTTTTTTTCTCATATGAATGAAAACACCCTATGAACATAATAACAAAGTAGAAAATTAGATTTTCATTTTTTCTACTCTTGTTGTGATTTTAATTGGCTGATATTTAACAGTCTTAAAAATCATATAATGAAAGCATAGGTTTTTTTTTTTAACTAGATAGACTTAACACATAATGATATAATGCTTTATATTTAGATATAAAAAGCATAGTCTTTATCACTAAGAAATCTTGAAGTTGGTCAGGTAGAGCAGGCTGTCCACTAATCACTGGGCTGACAGCTCACTCCAGACCCCTCCACATGCAGGCAGCTTGGCTACCACTGGTGTGTGATTAAATAGGTAAATGAGAAACCTTGTGAAGGTTTTTATTGATTAAGGTTAAAAAGGTGCTAAAGTCAGTGTAGATTCTTCAAATACTAAATTGAAAACTGAAAACATTATAGGAAACACGCACAGCAAATATCTTTATAATCAGCATGTATAATGTGTATAATGTTTACTTGATTCATACTCAATTCTTAGGTTATCAAAAATCTTATAAAAATGTAAACATCACATACTATTAGAAGCAACAGAAATTGGGGGAATGAGAAGTTCTTTCTATTTTTTTCCATATGGGTGCCTCTGTGAAGCTAAAAGGGTTGGCAGGAGGGCATGAAGAGGTCTAGGTTGTGTGTCTTCTGAGTCATTTTCATTCAAATGACAGAAATAGAAAAGCAGAAATTACAACAAACAATACAAGGTTAATAAATGCAGAATTGTTATTGTAAGAGAATAAAAGCATGCCAAACTGCTGTGATTCAGTCAACACCATAAAAATTTACACATTAAAAAATACATGAAGAGTTGAATGATGTTTTATTGTACTGGGAACAAAGATATCTCCCTGCTGCTGATGCACCTGCTTTTCATTTAAAGTATGCAGAAAGGCCAAGCTTTTTTTTCATGCAGAACTAATGCTGATGTCATTTGTGTGCAGATATGTTACCATACGGGCAGCAAGGCAGACCCGGACCAGAGAGACCAGCAGACTGACAGGTCCGATATTGACATCCTGCAGCGCTGCATTAAGCGCTGTTTGCCTGGCCTGATCCCTGAACCGGCTGTAGTGGAGAGCTGCCTGTATACGGTACGATAATATGATATGTACACATAACAGTGTTCATAGTGGTCATCTTCACCCATCCAGTTGTAAAGAAAGTAAAGAAAAACAGAAAGAAAATTTAACCTACTCTCACATTTATGGATTACTTCAAGAAAGAATCTGTTTTCAGTCATATAAGAGGCAAAAGAAATGATATTGATCCAATAATGCATTTCTTGTCAATATCACTGTTAAAAATCTGAAATGGATGGAAAATTAACAAATGCACACTCTGTCACCATGGCTACACTGAATGTGTAACATAAGGTAAATGTTCATGGAACACATTACCTGCAGAATTGATCTTTTTAGTGTTTGTTTAATAGGGGTAAGCTAATAGACCACAATGGTAGATGTTGTATGGAATAAAGCTACTAAGCATTCATCAGCTGAGCTGGTACGGGCAAATAAATACTAATGAAGGGATCAAAACTCTAAAGTGGAAGCCCTGTTTGATACAAAGTAGTCATTTTGTGTGTACTCGTAGTTTAATTTTAAAAGATAGAAATAATTTATCACCCATTTCTGTGTGAAAGGGTTGCACACAGTGTACATAGTTTGCAGCGTGGATTTCTACAGCATATATGCACCACTTAAAGTGAAATAGAATCGTAGTGTTGCAGCATCTCCCCCCAGCCTGCATATGCTGCCAGTTCAGTGTAGCTATGGGGTATGGCCTCTCATTTTTGGAGCATGTACATTATGTTATCACACCAGTGAAGTATACTACATTTCTGGTAGGAACTTCTAAACATTGCTGCACTGTGGAGAATCCCTCAACCACCACTAACCCTAACCTCAGACTTATCCTTTGGTCCTGCTCAGAGTTAAAGATCAAACTGAGTGCATCGGTCTTTGCTTGTGGGGCTTGTAGACATTTAGCCCTGTTTTCTTATGTTGCAAGTTTCTGTCTGTGTTTGTTTAATTCACTGCTGGATATTATTATCCAAAGCCATTCTCCAGGGATTCTGTTTAGGCGATGCAGAACTATGTTTGTGTGTGTAGGGGGTTGTGCAGCCACTCTGCCCTCAAGCAACACAGCAAGCTGCTTTTACCACGATCACATACTGAAGCTGTGGGAAAACATCATTTCAGTGACCTTGTCCAATGCCCCTGAAAATTCTGACAATCCTTTTTTCACTTAACAGCAAGTGTTTTAAGTTGTTCTTGGAGGACAGAGAGTGAAATTACATCTGTTTCTACAATTGTAATCAAACTTTGTCTTCTGTTTCAGTTTAACACATTTTTAACACATTTTTCACATAAACATTGACAGGGACAGCTCCAGCAGCTACATGACTGCATGCACAGCCCTTCAAAAATAGTTCCAAGAACTGTCTGCAGCTGTGGAATGCACTGTTCATGTTTGCATATTTTGGAATGAAGAGACAGAAGAAACAGGGCAGGAGCCCTCTGAAATAAATGTGCACTAGTCACATAGCTTCTGGGAAATAATGGCATAGATCTGTTTGATTCTAACTCAGCTCTGTAGTCTGAAACCAAGTGTTTGTACTTCTCAAACCAACAGGTTTGCAGTCAGGGTCTAATCCTGACAGCTTGGTCAAACTAAATCAGTTTCTTCAGGAGACAGTCATTTCATTTTTATCTTGTTGTTTTTGCAGCTCACACCTGATCGTCATTTTGTGCTGGACTGCCACCCCACCTACAGTAACATTGTGATTGGAGCAGGTTTCTCAGGTACAGCTCAATACAACACAAAATCTATTTAAAATCTATCCCACTTTTATCATCACCATTTCACCCTATCAAAACATAGCTTCTGTTTATAGCTAATTCAAGGAAGTAGGCATGTCAAAATTAGCTTTTGAGATTCCTTTGCTACTCTATTAGTAAGTTAGCTATGATAATTCATCTAAAACTATCCTGGATTATTCCTCTTCTGTCAAGCTTCCGCAGACTGGGAGTCATCTTGTCAGTTAGTATTTTGGTATATCCACAGACCATCATGGTGCATCTATAAATATCATCTCACCAACACCTTTTGCCCTAATATCATCACTCTTCCACGCCATGCTTTACTGTCAGGACTACACATTCACTGTGGGTGTCCTGACCAGGTTACTGCCAAACATGCTGAAACGCATCTGAGCTGAACAAACCATGTCCCATCTGACCAAAGAACATGGTGATAAATCATCAGACTTTTTTTCATGATCTTTAGCAAAGTTTCATCTTGGACGCTGTCCATAGAGGTTGATGGCTGCGCACTTCACACCTTCTGATATATTACTGTAACTCTGATTTCATCTGACAACCCCTCTGCCAAGCTGGTGGTGCAGCACTTGTCCGTCTGTATTTAAGTACTACATTATGCAAGTAGTCATTTTCGGAGGACAGCCACTGTGGCTCTGTATAGTGGTGCTATGATTTGTTCTATACCTCCTGATCACAGGTGTAACTGTGTTTCCTCAGATTTTTAGGTGTTCACTGATCTTCCTTTATCTTTTTCAGTTTTTTCAGTTCTTCTGATAGTTATTTTCCACATTATGTTTTCTATGATGTAGATGTGTAGATAGATACAGCTCATAGGTCCAAAACTAAGAAAGTCATGGTGCTCACAGGTCATTTTATAACCCCATTCATGCAGTTGGGCTGAATAGAAATCAAAGGTGTACTGTATTTAGAATCAGCAGTTAGATTTTCTAGCTTGTGTGTCAGTGATCTCAGGTGTATTTACTCTTGTTTGCATGGTGTGTTTACTGTGTGGCCTGTATTTTTAGTATGGTCTTGTTTTATTGATCATAAAAGACAGTACTGTACAACATTTGACCTTTAAATTATATTACACAGTGGTGTATTCACTTCTGTTGTATACAGTATGACAGACAAAGTTCGTCTTACTCACTAATGCAGATTACAGAAGCTGCCACAGCATTCTGGTCCAACCTCACCTCTTTCATGTGAACATGCTCATTTCCAGATTGAGAAACCATGGCTGACTCACTGAGTGATGACCAGCTTTGTATGACTGCTTATACCAGCTGCATTTGTTAGGCTAAGTAAAGCCAGAACAAAAACACATCCTGGGTTTGTTGACCTGGCTTCATAGTACAGGCCCCCGACCACCTCACATCCTGCTTGCATTGGTAGGATTGATATATTTTTTCAACTAAGTTCAAATGAAGACATTGCAGACTATGGAAAACCACCTGTACGAGCCAAAAAGAATCAAAATAATTTTTAATGATCACACAACAGGTCAGTGAAATTTGCTTCAGGTCGGTTCACCAGTGTCAGTGTAGCAGCAAATATAAGTCGATGTCTACATCGCCTTAGGCATTAGACATGATAGCTAGCACAGCAGACATTCACCACAAGACAAAATACTCCATATCTGGCTCAAGATTAGCAGACAAAACTTGAAGTGCAATCAGGGTTAGAGAAAAATGTCTCAAATCCTTATTGCAGTGGGGAGGAAACCGTTTTGGCAGGCAGAGACCTAAAGTGCCTCCTAGAGGCTGGAAGAGGTGACGAGAAGGGTAAGAGGGGTCAGAGAATATTATTGCTATTGCTTTTTTTGATTTTGAATTTGTGATATTGGGATTTAAATGATAGCAGGGGGTGCCAATAATATTGACTGATCACCGCAGTGTTTTTGTGGCTGTCTGTGCTGTTGTACCAAGATGAAGTGGGAAGCTCTCATACGTTGCTGTGTAGAACTGAAGGCGGAGGCTTCGTTTTACTTTTAATTGGTTGAGCTGTCTTAACCAAAACAATCTCTGCTGGTATCTTTTGGTAATATAGGGTTTGTATGGTTTGAGTATATTGCTGATATAGGTCAGTGATGGTAATAGATTCTGCTGAATTGTATAAAGGTGATCTTGGGAAGGGGGCTGTGCCTGAAATATGTAATAAGTTCTTGTGTTTTTGATGTAATGGCTGGAGGTTATTAACAAGGTACCACGTGACTGCTTGAGCTTCATACTTATGTTATCACTCTTTGTTGGTATTAGTTATAAGTCTAGTTATGTTTATGTCATCTGCATATTTATTTGAGAATAGAGACTGAAAAGTAGTGGGATGTCAGTTGGTTTGTGAAGAAGAAAATTGTCTTCTTCAGTAGTCCTGGGGGGCCTACTGAGGGTCAGAGAAAGACCATTCATCTTGATCCTATGTCAATGTCTCTATAGGAATTCTGTAGCATATTCTGGTTTTGGCATACATGTGCAAGCTAATTGAAGAATTTTATTCAGTTCAACCCTCTTATTTAGTTTAACACTGAGTCACAGGTTATGATTAGATACTGTCATGGAGCGGATCAGAGGCTCAAGCGCAGACAGACAAAATGTTTGTAATAAAAGAGTATTTACTATAATGGAGAATGTTACAATATACAAGTGGAGTGAACTGTAGAAGAAGCATACACAGACAATGACTAATGCTCCTGAGGAGTCAACTCCAGGCAGGAGGGTGAATAACCAAAGAGCTACATACTAGCAAACAGAACTGATCGTAAGAAGCAAGATAAACATTTTTAGAGGTTGGTGAGCTGACTTGGTAGTACTTGGTACCACCAAGCTTAGAAGAGCGGGATGGAGGCAGGATAACACACAAGTGATTAAGGTGCTATGAGAGTGACGCCGAGCTGGCACAGACAGAGAACAACTAGATACAATGACAGTACACTAAGCACCACTAAGCCTATGAGAGAGAGGGTAACTTAGCTGGCAGTCGGAGGAAAAGAGAGTAACTGCTAGGCAGGCAGAGGAGGTATGTGGCAGGAAAGGGGTCCAGAAAGGTACACGGCAGTGAGGGCTCCTGGTGGAGATCCAGACAGAACCGGGTGCATTCAGCGGCTATGAGCAGAAGCTCCAAGGCTGTAGACGAGGCAAACAGCTAGGATCCAGGCATGGGTGGTCACAGACTGAAAAGGAATGAAACTAAGTTCAGTGCGGAGTATAGCAAACAACAAAGCTGAAAGCAAAGAGACTTGACTTGTGACTAACTGGTTGTGAATCAGCAGTCCAGCATCGTGTAATCGTCAGAGCCAGGCTTATATGGGGATACTGATGAGTATCAGGAGAAGACCACACCTGGCCGCAGGTGATGCTCCAGTTGCCAGCACCTGCCCGATTGCCACAGTGACACCTCACTCACGCCCACCTGAGAGCAGGAGAAAGAGAAAAAGGGAGAGAAAACAGGGACCGGCTGCCACTACACAGAGCTGGACGAGGTGGGCGTGACAGCTACAGCTTCACAGTGATGCCCTGTGGCCAGCAAAGTGCTTGAGAGGCTGATTTTTGCCTCTGCACAATATTTTCAAGAAGCACTTGTGCCCTCAGACTGCACCATTTGAGGCTGCATGTCTGACATGTACTGCAGGTAGGTTCTTCAAAGTGAATGAACTCCACACAGGACAATGTCATGCTGAAAATATGAGCAGATTTATAAGGAACTGTGGAAGAGCTCATTGGAGGATGGAGATGTGAGCAGGTTTCCATTTCCCACAGTACAGAGAGAAGTATAAATACATAAAACTTGTTGGTAGAAAGGGGTACTTGAGCCCATCTGATGTGGCTGTGGGGGCGCACTGGACAGCAAAAGTTGGGAACAACTGCCCAAAGCAGTTGTTTCCTGCTTAAACGTGGTGTACAAAATCCTGCATTTTTCAAGACATCTCCCAGTCAGTTCTACACTATATTACCAAAAGTATTTGCTCACCTGCCTTGACTCACATATGAACTTAAGTGCCATCCCATTCCTAACCCATAGGGTTCAATATGATGTCGGTCCACCTTTTGCAGCTATTACAGCTTCAACTCTTCTGGGAAGGCTGTCCACAAGGTTGAGGAGTGTGTTCATGGGAATATTTGACCATTCTTCCAGAAGCGCATTGGTGAGGTCACACACTGATGTTGGTCGAGAAGGCCTGGCTCTCAGTCTCCGCTCTAATTCATCCCAAAGGTGTTGTATCAGGTTCAGGTCAGGACTCTGTGCAGGCCAGTCAAGTTCATCCACACCAGAATCTGTCATCCATGTCTGTATGGACCTTGCTTTGTGCACTGGTGCCCAGTCATGTTGGAAGAGGAAGGGGCCCGCTCCAAACTGTTCCCACAAGGTTGGGAGCATAGAATTGTCCAAAATGTTTTGGTATCCTGAAGCATTCAAAGTTCCTTTCACTGGAACTAAGGGGCCAAGCCCGACTCCTGAAAAACAACCCCACACCATAATTCCTCCTTCCACCAAATTTCACACTTGGCACAATGCAGTCTGAAATGTACCGTTCTCCTGACAACCTCCAAACCCAGACTGGTCCATCAGATTGCCAGATGGAAAAGCGTGATTCATCACTCCAGAGAACATGTGTCCACTGCTCTGTAGTCCAGTGGCGGCGTGCTTTACACCACTGCATCCGGCGCTTCGCATTGCACTTGGTGATGTACGGCTTGGATGCAGCTGCTCTGCCATGGAAACCCATTCCATGAAGCTCTCTGCGTACTGTACTTGGGCTAATCTGAAGGCCACATGAAGTTTGGAGCTCTGCAGCAATTGACTGTGCAGGAAGTCAGCGACCTCTTTGCACTATGCGCCTCAGCATCCGCTGACTTCTCTCCATCAGTTTACGTGGCCGAACACTTGGTGGCCGAGTTGCTGTTGTTCCCAAACTCTTCCATTTTCTTATAATAAAGCTGACAGTTGACTGTGGAATATTTAGGAGCGAGGAAATTTCACGACTGGATTTGTTGCACAGGTGGCATCCTATGACAGTTCCACGCTGGAATTCACTGAGCTCCTGAGAGCGACCCATTCTTTTACAAATGTTTGTCAAAACAGTCTGCATGCCTAGGTGCTTGATTTTATACACCTGTGGCCAGGCCAAGTGATTAGGACACCTGATTCTGATCATTTGGATGGGTGAGCAAATACTTTTGGTAATATAGTGTATCACATTACCATGGATGTGAGTGAAGGAATGAAAAAAGTACCGCAGCTACACAATGTGATTCAAGATGTGCTTAAATAGCTTCAGATGGTATTTATTAAGAAGCAGTGAAAAAATTAGATTATTAGGATTAGTCATAACAATTTGTCCTCTGGGCACCATGAATGTTTGTACAACATTTTACAACAAACAAATATATTTCACATAGTCAGTGTGGGCCAAAGTGGTGGACTGATCTGAGCATCATGGAGATGGAGGAAAGATACAGAGACAGAGATATCAGTGTTCATATTCACTTAAGGACTATTGACAGATGTACTATGCTTCACTTTTATCTTCACAGTCAGTTTGTTATTGGCAAAATGCTGTGAAGATTGTTTTTAAAAAAAACAAAAAACACCAATAGTGTCTGTATTTTGATGCTAATAGAGTCAAGTAGAAAATGTCGATGTCAAAATGAAAATGTCAAGAGCTCAACAAGACAAAGAGTAGAAAGTAGTGTGTCTGGCATCGTGTACGCCAGATGTGTGCTGATGAATGCCAGACCAAAAAAACAGCAGCAGCAGCAGCCAAATGAGTCAGCATCACTTGTACCTTCCTCAGTCAGGATGAACACAGAGCTCAGTTAGCAGTGTGAGCATGTGCAGCAGACATAAAGAGCTCCAGACGTACTGCACATGTTTGACCACTGAGAGTCAGAGGAGCAAGATGAAGCTCTGAGAAGCAACTGTTGGACAGGAAGAATGGGAGGGAAAGGAGAGGAGTGGCTGTTCATTTGAGTTCCACAGAGAGAGGGAGAGAGGGAGGCAGATCTTCATCTGAAATGGACATGAATTAGAGCAGGGGTAGCCAACCCCGGTCCGAGAGCCCCTATCCAGCATGTTTTAGATGTTTCCCTCTTCTGACACACCTGATTTAAATGATCAGCTCACCATCAAGCTCTGCAGAATCCTGATAACAATCCTGATCATTTAATCAGGTGTGTTGGAAGAGGGAAACATCTAAAACATGCAGGATAGTGGCCTTCGAGGACCAGGATTGGGCACCCCTGAATCAGGGAGAGACCTCAGTTTACAAATGTTTCTATTCTTATATTTGATCAACTTTTAATAAGACCCTGTTTTCTGAACCACTCTGGTTTTTACTTACTATTAATCCAAACATTGCACTTCCCTGATGTTTATTTCCTCTTTTGACAAATGCAGCTACAGCTAATTCTACAGTGTATTTATAGTACCGTAAAAATCCAGCTCACTCTCTATTCACTCACTACTCGCAAATGCTGTTTAACTTTATCAGTTGGTTCTCTACTATTTCTTTTACTGAGCTCAGAGCAACAGAACAGCAGACTGAGTATGACATTGCGGTTTTGTTTTACTGTACTAATCACACTATTGTTGGGTTTACTTCAAGCCACAAAATAATCAGACAGATAAAAAAGAGCCAAAAGAACTGACATGTTCCCCACAAAACTTGCAGTGTACCTATGTGAATGACAACCTGATGTCTGAAATGTTAGACAGAGTGAAAAAGACCCATTATTTTTCCCCTGTTGCCCAAGATAACGTATTCAAATATCTGGTTTTGTCTGAGCAAAACCCAAAGATGTTGAGTTTACTATCACTGAAAAGTGAAAGAACCAGCAAAAATTCACACTTCCAGAGGTGGTGCCTTACTACCAATGAATTTCGTACACTGTTTGACTCACTGACCTAAATGTGGCTCCCAGCTACCTTCTCTGGGACATAGAAAAAAAAGAATTGCTTGTTTGTTAACAATATTTTTATTCTAGCAAATAAAGTTTAATTTATGGTCCTTACATCTGGCTTGTTTGTTTGAATTGGAAAAGGTCATGGTTTGCACTACTGAAATGCAGCAACAGATATGAGAGATCCTCTATCTGGCAGTCCTGGTGTGAAGTGGGCCTCTATGTCCAAATCTAGGTTCTAGACTTCAACCAAGGGCATTTTTGTCATACTGTTAAGTTTCATCAAATTGTTACCATTTTCCCAGGTCATGTAACTCACACTGACAACTAGATGCAAGGTTATATTATTCAAATGTCTGGTTTTGTCTCTACAAAATGTTGAGTTTATAGTCAAAGAAAACTGGGAACTTAGGAAGCATTGGCATTTATGTGGCTAGTACCACAGAACTGGAAATGTATTTGCTTAGAAATGATTCAAACAATTCATTAGTTATCAAAACTGGTGAAGTTCATTTTCTTTCAATTAACTCATCATTTCAGGTCTTGAGTACTGTTTGGTTATTAAACTAACATGTATAGTGGGGGTCAGTGGGGGCCTAACAATACGTTTTTGCCCTGGGGACGCTCACATAGTTAATGCAGCCTTGGCTGCTGAATATCTGTAGCTGGGCACTCCAGGGACATAGATCCTTAACTTTTAATGAGATGTTCTTGTCCATTGTGAAAGGAAAGAGCACCTGTGCTTTGGGTCTACATTTGTGCTCTCTAATTAACATGGTGGAGCCACCCAGAAGGCCAATTCAGCTCCACCTCTCCTCTACTACAGTTACCTCCAGTGTCTCCAGGCACCCCTTCGTGTCTTCATGCAGCCGTGTCCTTTACCTGATTATGACTGTAATTAATGTCCTGGCCTCAGTTCCCTGCTTTTAGAGGAGAAGGCACCTCATGGGAAAGGACAACATGCAGGACAAAAATGTTGGAAAAATATATTGTATAGTAATGATTTTGCTGTTCAAATAGCTGTATGAATAATGAAGCTAAAATGTTTGTGGGACCCTGCTTTCACACCAAATGCACAAGAGCAAACTGGGGAGGTGCAGCAGCTGGCTACTTGGTGGCTGCCCGGCCACAGTGCCTTGCACTGCCTTGATTTTCTACCAAGTACTATATATTGCTGCTGCGTTACGCTCTCATTTGTACATTTGGAGGGAGAGATGGATGATGGTGGTAGTGAGAATTTACATTTTCTTTTTCCTTTTTGTAAAAGGGCAAATGGTTTTTCTCCTGGGGAGCATGAACATCAGAAAATGTAATGAGAGTTCTTGCCTCAAATACATGCCAGTGTGTCACCAGTATTTGAAGGGAGTAGATAAACGAAAAACTATAATTACAGTTATTAATAGAATCTGCATCTGCTTTTTCCCTCAGTATGTTAAATTGAGAGGGTATTTATTAGAAGAGACATCACCTACCTCTGCAATAAAATACTAGTAGCTTTGCTTTTCCCATGAAGACAACAGAGACTCCTCAGCCGAGGAGTCTCAGGGCCTTGAGGCCTAGTGCTGGTCACAACATCTCATATCATAGCAAGACAGAGGAAACAACTCAGTCAGGTCTTTTGTGTTCTCTTGATTAACAGTACAAAACAGTAGAGTATAACAGTACAGAATGAAATTTTTCTACAACATTTTGGAAATATGAAAAAATCTGCTGGGTCAAAAATTTACTTACAGCAATGTTATTTTTTGGTTAAATGTCCTTTGGCCATTTTCACCTCAATTCGGCACTTTTTGTAGCCGTCCACAAGCTTCTAGTTGTATCTGACCACTAGTCCTGACAGAATTGAGGCAGTTAAACTAAATTTGTTGACTTTCAGACACAGACTTGTTTCTTTTTAACGGGCCACAGATCTTCGATGAGGTTTTGGTCAGGATTTTGGGGAGGGCAGTTTGAAACCTTCATTCTAGTAATGTGTGCTTGGGCACATTATCTTGCTGGACCACCCAACTGCATCCAAGATCCAGCCTTTTCCTAAAGAGTGTGGAGGTAATCCTCCTTCTTCATTGTTTCATTTGCTTTGTGTAAAGCATCAGTTCCACTGCCCCAAAGCATAATGCTACCACCACCATGCTTGGCAAACCTACCTTTGCGGTCGGTTTGGTGTTCTTGGAATTATAGGCCTCACCTTTTGTCCTCCAAACGTGTTTCTGCTCATTATAGCCAAATAGCTCAGCTTTTGTTTCCACAGAACTTTTCTCTGAGGCCTTTTCTTTGTTCAGGTGATCAGCAGCAAACTTCAGTCTGAGCTTTAAGGTGCCACTTCTACACAGCAGCCTATCTGCCCCTTGACAATGCAAAATGTGCTTGACTGTGGACACTGACACCAGTGTTCCAGCAGCTTCTGATACACTGCAGACCTGCTTTCTGGTGATTCTTGGTATACTGACCAATTTCTCTCAGCAGCAGGGGATAGCTTGTGTTTTCTTCCTGATCATGGCAGTGACACAACTGTACCATGCACTTTATACTTACAAACAATTGTTTGCATAGATTATTTTGACATCTGTAGCTGCTGAGCACCTCAGACTTTCTGACTGTAGTGTGTGTAACTGAGTCTAATTAGTGTATCAAACGGGCTCTGTTCTAAATTGGCTCAGAGGAGTCATCAGCTGTAGTCAGTCGTAATCACTCATGAGAAGGTAAGAGGTCATGCCACTAAGAAAACACAGCTTTCTATATCACCAAAACTGATAGCTCAGGTTGCTGTGTATATATATACTTTTTTGACTAACAGATTGTGTCATGTTTCCAGAAGACCTATAAAAAAATTATGAGGGAACTAAAATGCATGATTTTTTTTTGTGACAAAGATGCATGGGTGTCAATCATTCTATCTATGGTTCCCTAATAGAAAATTCAGACTTAAAGGAGTCATTGGAAACTGTGATGATACACATGGTCTTCACAAATGTATGTCAACTTTTGTTCATGACTGTAGAGTATTTCAAGCTGGACCAAAGTGGCAGACAGAGTTATATTGGTATAAGCATACATGGTAAACATATTTTTATTTGTTTGCTTTTAGAAAACTACAAGTTCCTGTCAGTTTTCCTCTTAGCCTGAGCCATCATGACTTGGATGGTGAATCTTTGTGCAGTAGCACTAAAGAATCTCAGGGCCATATTGGAGAAGTTTGCAAGGCTTATCCATAACAGAGAAAAAAAATCCTTCCCCTCCTACACTACGGGCATTTGTCATCAAAGCCCAGCACAAGTGCTTTAAAGCAAGTACTGGGGGGTTGCCATGGCTACAAAGTCACCCTGTGGGCATGACCATCCATTGAGGTTTTCTATTCTCCTTCTCTGGCAAGATGAAAATTCACGTGGCCAAACTGTCAGAGCCAAGCTTTTATGACTTCAAAGCCAGGCAGAATCCACAGGAGCTCTGAGACCTTTGTCAGATGGCAGTGTGCTGCATTCCTCAAGCCCTGTTGACATTCACAATTTGCCTCTCAGACCTTTGCAACAAAGAGAATCAGGCTGCTGCATTTTGAAAATAGACATTTTCTCATCTTATTCTGAGCTCAAGCACATGAAGCCATTACGCAGAGAAAGGACAAATCTCCCTTAATTTAGCATTTGGTCCCAGTTCACTAAAGTGAATAGATGCTCAGTGACAGCCATCACGACAGTTTTGCTCTTCTTTCATTTATTCATTCATGTGGGGCTTTAACCCGTTGCCTGGCTCAGACAAAGGCCCTTAGATGCAGGCTATTTATAGGGTAACTACGAGGTACAGGGCGGTTGCTCACATTAGAACATTGATTTGTTTGACCTGGTTTGATGACCTATGTACACACTTTGCTCACTGTAATGACTTCTTTTCCCCAGGTCACGGCTTCAAGTTTGGACCAATCATTGGCAAGCTTCTGTGTGAACTCAGCCTGGGAGAGGTGCCCTCCCATGACCTTTCACCTTTCAGAATTCGACGGTTTCAGGCAATGACTAAATCAGCTTTATAGAGCTGAGACTGGATACTCAAGTCTTTCCTGATTGCAGCAGTTGCAGGTTTTGAGATTATCGTGGTAATCTAGCACTAAATACAATCACACAATGAATGTAGGTCTGCCTACTGCTTTTTTGATAATCATTTTTTTGCTGCCAGTTTAATTGTGTAATCTGCTGTGTAGCTATCAAGTATCATAAAATCATTCATTGTATTCTTATTAGCTGGCTTTCTGCTGTAATCTGATTTTCTCAAGAAAAAGTTCAACATTTTAGAAAACAGGTTAATTGGTTCTCTAGCTGTGAGAGTAAAGAGAAGATTGACCACTAATGTCTGTATGCTACACATGCTGGGAGCTTAGCAGAAAACCTGAGAAGATAGTGGGAACTGTTAGCCTTTGTCCCAGTTTTAGAAGATTATGGCTACCAAACAATGCAACACAATGCAAAAATGAGAAGCTGTAGAGTTTTGTGGTGAAGTTAGTGTTGCACAGAACACTACACTGCCTCTTTACACAGCTGTTTTTGTAAGTATTAAACAAACATATACAGATATTTCATATGTAATCTCTCTGCTGCAGAGGAGCTACAGAGCTTCTGTATGAAGTAGGACTTGTGTTGCTTTATCACTGCACAGTTGAACCTTGTATCCTTAGACTACAGTGCAGTATGACATCTGACATAGCTGTTCTCCAGAACAAGAACCTCATGTAATGAACTGTAGATAAACTAATGCTGCTCTGATTTTGACCAACATCCACAACTAGATTTGAATATTGTTTTGCAATTGTAAATTCATTAATCTATGACAAATGCTAACAAAAAACACAAACTGTAATCTTATTGGCTTGTATTATTTCATGCACCAGTAAGCCTCACTCTCACTGTCTTCCCAGCATTCACCGTTTTGCCAACTAAGTACATGGTTAAAAAGACATCAGCTGTCGAGTCATTTGTCTGTGTGAAGCCAGCTGCGTGCTTAGGCTTCAGAGGTGGCCTATTGCCTGGATCTATTTCCCCATGTACCGGTAAACATTTTAATCACTAATCAGACGGCCTATTACAATGGATGCCAACCAAGGCCATCAGTGGGAATGGGAAAATTATGCAGCGAAACGGCAGAGATCAGCGAGCCATTTGCTCACTTGCCTCTTAGTGACTTCAGATGGATTGCAAAGAACCATTATGCAAATTGAAAGAATTAGAAATACATTAAACATGCAAATGCAAATATTCAACCACCAATAACCATCAAATAGGGCCAACTGAAACACCACTCAGGAACAATGTCTAGCTTGTAAAACCAACTTTTTTTCTCCTGCTGCACATTAACAGTGTTAAGGGTATAAGCATTAGACGCCCAAATGAAGCGCTGCCAGTTCTTTAATATTATACGTAGTTGGTAGTGGGTCATTCCATGCCAACTCACCTAACCATCCTGCTCATATCATGGATTTTCTTTTGAACAATTCATGTGAATTATGAAATTTCATATTTTTGCAATTCCTTCTAAGGCTCATCACTTTCTCATTTTTCACTGGATTGGACTGACAAAACATTTCAGAAATCCCAAGGACGATTTCCAGCTGAACAGTTGTTTTACAGTAATCAAATTAATAACAATAAATAACTTGGTACCTAAACAAAGAATCTTTAATTTTCATAAACTGCTATTTTTGAAAAAGTTTTCACTTTGATGTGATCAAAGTTTGCTGTAGCGTTTGTGAGATATTCTGAGAAGCCAGAATATCTCACAAACGCTGTGGGTGAAGAAAACTCCCACTCTCTCAGTGAGGATCTTGAAGTCAGCATGTCTTTATTCAGGCAGTGCACAGAATCTCACACAACACCAGGTTATAGGAGAGGAGCTCCCCAAACAAGAGACAGGGCAATATTTAAAAAGTTGAAACACAAGGAAACAATTGTATGACACATCACTAAACCCTGCTTCCTTCAGCATAGGAGTCTTTCTTCCCAAAGTCCCTTGGGAGTGCATCTGCATCTCCCTCCTTGCCGGTCTCCTCTCCACATTCCTTCTCTGTTGGCATCAGACCCTTGGCCTTCAACATTTTTCCATCAATGCACATTCTCAAGAGGTCATAACTTCCAAAAGTCGTCTGTACTGTGCTGACTAACGTTTGATTTGTGTCACTGTATGAGAACTTACAGTAGAAACATGAAATATATAAGTCTGCACTGAGAGATATAATGATTAAACTCATTTCATAAACACATCTGTAAAACATTGTAAAAATGCAATAAATGACAAAAACATTTTGTTTGTTAATTGCAGTAGTGTTTGAAAAATGGAATGTATTTGAGAGTTAAAATAAATATATTTTAATTTTATCTGGGCTCTACATTTTTTGGTAGAGATAAACTTCTTTAAGTTTCACTATGTTCATCATGCTTAAAAATAACTGGTTTGCAGTGAGATGGTGGACATGTCTCCAAAACTTAAATTATACAAAGTTTGATCATGACGTCCATGTATCAGGAGCTGGAAAGAGCTGGTGGAACCCGAATGTAGCAGAGACAAGATGCTGCAGCAGCCTACAAAAACCTTTCTCGCATCAGACCCTTTGAATATCAAAACAGAACGAAGTGGGCCAAACAGGAGCACCAGTGGTGAGTTTAAGATTGTCCCAGAGGGAAGGAAGTCAACCATTAGAACTATCTCTCAATTCACTGCTGTGACATTGAAAAGATGGAAAAGAAAAAGCACACAGTGAGATTGAGAGTGACAGCAGAAGAATTTTCCACTTGGCCAAGCTTACAGCGCAGTGTCACTACTGTTCGTCTCTCCCACTGTTGTGAGGGAAATCTGCCACTGCTGTCATGGAGGTTTCAGGCAAACACAAGCTTGAGATCATAAGTGACATTTTCCCGGAATGCAAAAAGAGTTGATGCAGTAATGAATATTCACAAGGTCTGTGCCAACCTGAAGGAGTCTCTGCAGCGAGGAGCACAGGACTAGTCACAGTGTAACTGGGCAGCTTCCAGTGGTCATTGTGAGTGTACTGGTCACTGTATACATAAGATATGTGTACGCTGATGCATGGAACAAAATTAGTATAGCTCCTTAAAGTGATCTTTCATGTATTAGTTCAGTTTTAACACTTAACTTGTTTGAAAGGTTAAAAATGCAGCCGTGCTTCTGAGAATGACGTGGAATGCTCTAACGGATTGTTCTAATGCAGCATGTGGGCTGATGAAGACACAAAGACATGGTTTACAGAGAAATGACCAATAAATAAAAAACACATCATTTGATCATTAAATGGTTCAATCCTATACCATTCAAAGAGAGTAAACCTAAGAAATCTAAGATTTCTTAGAAAACAAATACAAAACAGGAGAATTTAGACTTTTGAGCACAGTGTATGTATGAACTAAGAAGTGAGTAAAAAAATATGGAATAATTTCACAGCAAGCAAATCAGGTTTGTTGCAGGTTGTGTTACCAAAGTGAGGATTTCAGAACATAAATCCCTCCAAAACATGTTTATAGTGAAAAAATAGGGAAAACCTTAAAGGCTTTTCAATTTTCTTTCAGGATAAAATGGTTCTGTAATGGGTCCATACAATTAGAAACAGGTGTTAAACCTTTAGAGCGGCCCTGTTATACCTCTGCTCAGAGAGAAGAGAGGCCACCAGATGAATCTACTGAATATTAATCACTGGAAGCAGAAAAAGCTCACTGTGACTCGTTGAGCTAGTCTCACTGTCCACACAGTGTATTGACACATTGGATAGTGAGACTAGTGAGTGTCAGGTGCCAAAAGTGTTACACAAAATGTTTCCTTGTTTTGACACAGCAGCTGTGTTTAGTTTAGCACACAGCTGTGTTTAAACCCAGCTGTGAGTTTGTTCTAAACCACAGCTTAACTTGTCAGATGCCACAGTATACAACAGAAGTGAGTACGCCTATGTGCAATATCACCTAAATGTCAAATGATCCACACTTGTCATTTAAACAGTAAATTATTTCTTCTAAAAAATCAAAAATAAAGACTTTAGAAAAACTGCATTGAAAGTCAGTACACCTGTGATCACTGACACACAGGAATACCCATGACCACTGAAACAACATAAGTGAACCTGTGATTTCTGATAAGCCCAACTGCGTGAACTTGGTTTCAGCATGAGCTGTGAACACAACACATTCTTAGTTGTGGACCTGTGGGCTGTGTCTGTCTGAAAGTCTGTATCATGGCTCCACATGAAATATAACCATCATAAGAACTGAAAAAAACTGAAAAATAAAAGATCAGGAGGCTTCACAAAGGTGGGAAAGGACAAAGGAAGATCCTGAACAACTAAAAATGTGTCAAAACACAGTTGTAGCAGTGATCAGGTGGTACAGAGCAGATCATAGCACCATTTCAGACTTTGCACAGGGGTAATCAACAAAAGTTTGAGTTTCTTTGGTGGCTCATGAAGTGTGAAGGACATTGCATAACTTCTTCGTCTACGGACAACGTCCACGAAAAAAACCTTGCTTGCTTTTGCAACTGCAATATTACATTTTTGTCAAAAGACGTGAAAAGGAGCCTGATAAATATTGGGAGCAAATTCTTTGGTAATGAGAGACAAGTATAAATTAGTTCAGCTCAGATGTGGTCCCATATGTTTGGCAGTAACCTGATCAGGACTACAACAGTGAATGCATATCCTGACAGTGAAGCGCAGAGGTTGGAGTGCAATGACATGGGGATGCATGAGTGGAAAAGAGATGATATTTATAGATGCCACCATGAATGCCTTCCCAGTCTGCAGACAACTGGCAGAAAAGGAATATTCCAACATAATAACCATCTATAATACACAGCAGAGCCTAAAAGAAGAACAAAGTGAAAACTGGAAAAAAAGTAAAGACTGAATAAATTTGTCACATGACTTTAATCCAATTGAAGATGGGGTAATTTCTAAAGAAAGATTAAGCAATACAACCCCTCTGGCAGAGAGCTGAAAAGATTATCTATGAGGAATGACAAAACAAAATCTCTTACAGAGTTTGGTATCTACCATGGGGAGGAGGATTGAGTCTGTCAACTAAAACAAAGGTGGACATGTGAAGCATTGATAAAATGAAAGATTTCAATCTCAGTAATGTATTAGTATGTTTAGTATGTGTGTTTGGTGGCAGTGAGTTCCTACTGTGGGGCCTGTTAGTTTTTAATTTGATATAAATGTAATGATTTGCGCTTTGCTTGGTTTTGGTTAGGGTTTTTCCTTGCTCCCCTTCCGTAGTCGCTCTTTTTGTTCTTATTATTCCCTCTCAGTGTGTATCTGAGGGTGTGGCTTGGCTCACTGCAGCTGGTTGATTGAACACACCTGCAAATCATCCCACCTCATCCAGACCTCCATAACACCCTGGCTTCTCCTGCTCTCCAGTGCTAGATTGTTTTGCAACTATAGTATAGCCACAGGGACTCTCCAGCCTCCTCCAGTGAAACAAGCTGAGGATTTGTCTTTAGCACTCCTTGTTTGTAACTCCACTGATCTCTTGTATTCTTGTATGTAGATCCTCCTGGGTGCCTCATCAGCAGCTGCTAATTGCACTCGTCTGTGCTCCTGCCTTCTTCGTGTTCAGCCAACTCACTTTGTTTGGACAAACCATGTTGCCTCCAGCCAGTCATCTCCAGCCAGCCCTCAGCCACCTCAGTTTATTTTTTAGAAATCCAAATGTCACAATAACACAAATACACTATTGCTAAACTTATAGTTAATGCAGTTACTGTAACATGACCCAATTTTGGATCATTTGACATTAAAGCTATATTGCACAGGGGTGTACTTACTTCTCATATACTATAAGTGACAGAGCTCCAGCTCCAGTGTAAGAAGGACAGGGAATGCATGAGAGAGCAGGGGGATGATATGTAGCAAAATGATCCTCAGCCAGGATTCATACCAGTGATCTGCTGCTTAGGACACATGAGCCCATTTTGTCTTTGCCCTAAATGCTTGACATCACATCATCCTATCATCTACTTTAAAAATGTCTGGGGGTATGAAAGAGAAACAGTTCCTCACAGATGCACTCCACATTACTGAGCCAGAAGACATGTGACCATTCCATCGTGTTCGAGAGATGTAAATCATGTCTGAGCTAAGAGGTAGAGGTCAGGAATATATGAGGAGTCATACTTACTGAGAGTTCAGTAAATTGGCCTCAGTGTGGCACCAGTCTGACCAGCATCACTGTTCTCTATTAACCTTTACACCAAATAGCTGCATTTGCAACTGCAGACACGAGCAGAAACAGCAACCACCTCCAGTGATGGCGAAAGAATCAGACAAACAACAGAGACAATAGCAAGAGTCTGTAACGGTTTCTGTTGATTGGCAAGTCAGACCATTGTTTTCACTGAAGACCGAAGATTCTTTAATGTTACCTAAATAAACAGACTACACCAATGTCAAGAGAAGGGTCAGCTCTGTCTCTGGCTCTTAAGTCCAGGGAATACAGATCCCATTTCTTCAAAGCATATGCTATTGAAATTTACCCATAACTTATGAATATAAATATTATGAGTACAAAGTCAGATTTGACTTTTTAGGAGTATTTAAACATGAGGGCATACATATAGTTTTATAAAATGTATTTCCATTGAGTCAGCATCATATTATTAGGGTTTTTTCCTCTATGAGTAACAGCTTACATTTTGTAAATGACCATATTTATGTCCTGTATTACCTTGAAACAAAGACACCTGTATGACAGTTGACCTTCTTAAAAAGCAGATTACTGTGTTTTGGATTTGTGAATGCTGCATCCTGCCTTGTAGAAAACAGCTACTTTCAGTCAACATCGCTGTGTACAAAACAGAAATTTCATTTTTAATTAGACATTATATCACAGTGAACATCATCTCTTTATTTTTGTTCCCCATGTGTAGTACTGCAGACTGTTTGAATATATATTACTTCCACATATAAATAAATGATCCTGTCTGCCAGGTAAACCTGAGAGCAGGTCCTGAGAAACTCTTCATTTTTTGACCCCTTCACCGCCATGTGTAACAGTCCACTAAAAATGGCAGCTTCATTCTGTGCTTCTATGCTGGAATAATATTGTCTGACCTAAGGTTTTCTGTCTGTCAGCTAGCTTGTGATCAAACTAATTTGATTCACTAAATGCCAGGCTTAAGATTCAAGGAAGGTAATAGTCTTTCTTTTTACTATTTGCAACAAATCTCTTGAGAAGAGCCAAACCAACACTGATTCACTAACAAGCACATGTGTGTATCCAAACCCATCACAAGCATAAAGCTCAGCTGCAACAGTCCATACTAACTGAAGCAGTGGATGTGGATTAATTTACTCATAAAAAACAGTCCCCATCAAGAGCATTATTTGTTTGTGTTAGCAAAACCTTTTTAAAGTGAGAGCTACCAATATTGCCATCATCAGAAAGTACTGAGAGACAGACTTACATATTGGTGTTTGCTGTTTGGGATTTGTTGAGGGAAAAGATATGACACCAGTTGTGTCTTTTAGGGAACAGTGTGGGACCCACCTCTGGTAACACTGTACTTTAGTGGTTCAAGTTCTTCAAAAGTTTGGAAGTTAAACGAATTATAAAAATAATAATTGATCCAAAAACATCACAGAGAGCAAAAGAGACAGTTTGAGTTTCAGAATTCAGAACGCTTCTCTTGTTCACTTTGCCATCTAATCTAGACCCATGTGAGAGAAAGCTGTGCACATTTACACATAACAGCAGTAACTTTACTAATGATTTATAATTATGAATACATTATCCCTGAATTTGAGACAGAAAGGATCAGAAACTTTCCTTCCCTTCAGACAAGTGAACTGTTGCACAGCTCACAGTCAGACCGAGTCACAGTTTATAAATTGCATTTTAATCATTTGTTACGAAGCAGCCCTGAGTCCTGAGCTCCATCACAGCTGTCAGGGTGTTTCAATGTTGTTGTCGATAGAATAGTTGGATTATCATCACACATGGACAGAATTTTCAGTGTTTAGGAAATCATACATAAACTAGGCTGTTAGTTCGTTGGACACTTTGATAAGCAATTGAGTCTATTGTTTATCATTGCATTATTACGCATTAACATCAGTTGGACTTGTACTGTCCAATCATGCATGAATGAAAAATATTGTGTGCATGCCATGGCTATCCTTGTCATTATGGTGGGTATATCTGAATAAAGCTGTGAGGAACATTAGCATTACCACTATACCAACACTATAACAGACTGGTGAAGCAGCAGTATTACATGCCCTATGTCTGAACAAGGCTACGGTTAATGCTGACTTTTGACAACAGTCTCTGGCAGTTGGTCCCATGCTGTTGTGAAGTGAACAAATAACTGAAACTCAGAAGATTTCTTCAAAAAGTCAGTGTATTTTTTAAACCATTCTGACCCTGCTGCTCTGGGATTTCTGGTAAATATGCTGCAACAGACAACAACACTGTGATATCAATATGAATTATAGAACTGACCCAAAATTAGTAATCAAAGAGTGAGGCATTCTCATGTCAGATTCATCCAAGATGAATCAGTTTTCTGTGAGCATTCTATAAGTCAGTATAATGTCGGTTATGATCATTTAACTATTGGAAGCCAAAATTGAGATGAATGTTTTTGTTTAGCCATTGTGATTGAGTGTGGTAGTTTCTCCTGTAAAAGTAGATATGGATTTAATTTCACCGAAAGGCCAAAGATTTAGTGCTGTATCGAGAGCTTTTTGTTTGTTTGTTTAGTTTTGTGTTGAATTCTCAGTGTCGTGCACATTTAATTCCAGCAAACTGCCATTTTTAATAGATCCTGTTAAAATGCTTCAAATACAGCTAACAGCATGTAGGTGAAGGTGTAATTATGCACACGGTTGAGTGGTATGAATAACTTTCCAGAGCTGCTGGTGACCCTCTGAGAGCAGCGCTGTAGCTGACAGGCCTTTTCTAAACACTCCTACACAACCTCAGAGATGAGCCTTGACATGAGGTCAGCCTCCACCAGCCCTCCAGGCTCTGCTTCACCTGTCCCAACACACTGTACACCACAGAGCTCTGTACGCACGCTGCTATTACTGAGTCTCAGCTGACCCGGACCGCTGAGAAACAGGCCTCCAGCTGTGCACCAGAGGCAATGCACTGAATCCACACACAGCCCACAGGTCACCAGACAGCAACAAACATTTAAGAGAGAGGAGACATCTTCACCAGTAGGAGCATTAGAGGTTCACATGACAACAACTATGTTCATGAAAAACAAGCTGAGAGAACTTTGATTTTGCTCCACTGTTGTCTCCTCTTACGTGCAGGAGCGATCCAAAATCAAAGCTAAACACTCAAAATGATACAGTGGTCCCTTTAGTCACATTTGTACCCTCAGCAAAGTACTGCCCTGCACTTTGTGACGAGCAAAGTTCGTTGAATAGCTGTGCATCCTTGCTAGGGGCTGAATCTGTGTCCTTTAAATACTGAGTATGCTGTTCCACAGAATTTAGTAATGTGTGGTTATTAATGTAAAGTTTATTCAAAGTCTTAACAAAAGTGGAGGTGTAGTGTTGGACTGTAGGGATTCTGACAGTATTCACAACAGAATTCCCTGAACAGCCTTAATGTAGCAGCCATGCATCAGTCCAGCACTCTGACTTATAGATGATCATTTCACCCAGATCAGGACATACTTTTACATTAAATGCTTGTGAGGTTTCAGCTGTGATTAGTAAATGCTGGGCATTTTATCAGCTGATTTTTGTGTTTTTACAAGCAAAACTCTTAAATCTAACTGCTGTTAGGCCAAATAAAGTACGGTAACAAAAGATTTCAGCATTCCTCCCCCCTAATTTTTATTCCTTCGGTGTTGAGGGGGCTTTGAAACCAATGAGTCCTCCAACCTAAACAACCACACTGGCAGTTTGTTCCGGCCCACTGACAAAACCGTTTGAAGAGAGCAAAAATCACTGCTGGAAAATAAAGAACTTTTTTATGATGTGATGAAGTTTGGGGTAAAAATAAGTGTTTTGTTAAGGCCTGAAGACCTTCACTGTCATTGTAACAAAAATAAGCATGCAGCTAAGATTATGTAACAGCCCACATAAAGGAAGCAGGGAACAAACGAAGCCTTGATGTCAGATGTTTTGTCGACACATCCATCCACCAACTTCATTTCACCACCTGACCTCGCTTCTTTCTTTTCTCCTATCATAATTGCTACTGCCACTAGAGAGTAGACGTATGTTGTTGAAGAAGTTTTGCTGAGAAAAGGCCCTGCGATAGGCTGGCAATCTGTCCAGGGTGTCCCCTGCCCCAGCCCTGAGCTGACTGGGATAGACTCCAGCCCCCCCACGACCCTACAGAGGATTAAGCGGTGTATAGACGATGTATGGATGGATGGATGCTGAGAAAAGGGGGTTGAAAAACTATTTGTAAATCTATGTTGACCTTTTTGTTGGAAATGACATTTAAGGAAATCATACTTTCCACTTACCAAATATGAGAAAGTTGATCTTTGAAAATCCTGTGAGGACCATCATGAAATAATATCCCTGTTCACAGATTCACTGGCATTAATCAGAACTATTCACAACAACATGAGTGAATTTCCAGAGTAAGGACAGCCATGTTTCTGTATATACAGACATCTTACTGTCACTGCAGTCTCTGCATAACCAGACACAAAGTAGGGACAAGTGATAAATTCTTTGACTATTTTTGTGTGATTTGGTTGATCCTTTAAATGTGTTCCAGACAGGGATGTTAGGTTTGAGATTTACTATACACTAAAGTGAAAAATGAGTCTAAGCTTCATTGTCATACTGTGTTTCTGTGGGTACAATATAGCTAATAATAGTAATATGGCTAATAATATGGCTATTATATCATAATAAATGTGGCTGAATAGTTCTGTATCTCAGAAATTAGTAACATTCTTCAGTTATTAAACTGTATTTGAAACGTTATCTAATAAGGCTGAATTAAAAACCTAAATATAAACACTGTTTGCATCCTAAGATAATGAGAATAATGTAATTAGAAAACAACAGTAATCATGTAGAAAATAACCGAGCTGGAACAGTTGGTCACTTATCAACTGACAAAGACTCTCTGGTTCTGGGATACTGTGGCATGTTGTATAATCAAGAAAAGAATCGGCAGATTACCTTAAATAATCTGATGTGTAGAGTTTATTGTTGACCTGGATGATAGCAGTGGAGAAACTCATTTCATCACAAGCTGAATTCTGCTGCTTATCTGGAGCTTTTGATGATGCTCCGTGAGCTTCATCAGCAGGTGGGATTGTCCAGTTGCCATGTGATTGTAGTTGTTTTAATTTTTAAAAAATACAACAACAAAACACAGTCTTTTTCTCACTTTGGCTCATAACTGCTGTACAAGTAATGACACATAATGAACATTCAGTTAAGCTGAAATTATTAGTTGTTGAACAAAAACATCCATCCATCCATCCATTATCTGTACACCGCTTAATCCTCTGTAGGGTCGCAGGGGGACTGGAGTCTATCCCAGTCGACTCAGGGTGAAGGCAGGGGACACCCTGGACAGGTCACCAGTCTATCACAGGGCTACATATAGAGACTAACAAGCACACTCTCATTCACACCTACGGACAATTTAGAATCATCAATTAACCTCAGCATGTTTTTGGACTGTGGGAGGAAGCTGGAGTACCCGGTGAAAACCCACGCTGCACAGGGAGAACATGCAAACTCCACACAGAAAGATCCCAGGCGTCCTAACCAGGACGCGAACCGGGGATCTTCTAGCTGCTAACCACCGGGCCACTATGCAGCCCGAACAAAACATAATCCACTGATTTATACAACAGATTAATGGCCTGGCCTTTTTTAGGGAAAAATTCCTAACATTTACTGGCTCTAGTTTTATGACTCTTGTATTTATATATGTAAAGCAATGAAACAACAATTAAATAACCCTTTGTTGCAGCTCAAGATGACAAAACAAATGTTTATACTCTAATAATTGCAACAACAATGAATTATAAGCACTATAAAAACATAACTTATAATTTTGAGATGACAAGAAATTTAGGTTGTAATAAAATTTTAAAAAGCATTGGTATCTCAACTTTGCAGTCTAAGATCACATGACAACCTTCCAAAGCTGAGCTCAGGCAGAGTTACTACTAGATGTGACAGGAAAACAGCTTTGGGCCAAATTCATCCTCATTCAGGGTTCCCTGACAAGGTGTGGTCCAGCTGCAGGCAGTGACCTCAGACCTCCAGGTCAGGCTGTTTTCCTATGGCCTTTTCCCTCTGGTTGAAAAAGAACCACTATCGAGCGTCTTGCCCTCCGAAGCAGATGACAGTTCAGAGGGGCTGTCAGCCGTTTGCTTGACACAAGGTCAGAGGCAGCGACTGCGAGTCAGCCAGAAAACAAGATGGACTGTCAGCCAAGGAGCCCGAGGGGAAAGATGGAAACAGCAGTCACATTTGGAAGGGTAATGAGCTCGGTGGCGAGGCAGCCAGGAGAAAACATTGAAAGCATTGCATGTTTTTACAGCATCTTCTTGTCACTGTCTCTCTCTGGGGAAAAGGTATGCTTGCCTTCCTGCCATTGCTCCCTCCTTCCATCATCTCGGGCTGCCTGTCCTCAGCTCTCCCTCCCTGCCAGCAGAGATGCTATAGTGGCTGAAAGGCCAATTTCCATCATTCAACTCATGAATACTGAATGGCCTCAAGTAGTTTTGATTAACAAGGTAGAAAGGTTGCAAATAGTAATCTGCAATCTCTCACCAGTCGGAGACAACAGGCCAGGGGATGAGGAGGAATAAGATTGTAATAATTCCTACTTCCTTTTTAAGCTAATTCAAACTGAAGCGGCTGAGACTGTTAAAGGAAGGGAAGTTTTGCATTTAATTCCAAAGAGAAGTGAAATATAGGTACACCCAAGACAATTGCCTAAAATTGCTACTTCCCTGTCCTGGAAGTGCTGAGGCAGCACAGCAACTTTTGACATCCTGAGCCGCTGAGCTGATGCCTTGTGAGAGGTGAGGCTGAGCATCCGCCTGCCTGCTGTTTGGGGATGTTCCCCTATAGAAGAGCCACAGTGAGGGAGAATTCACTATCACTTACCAGCTCCACAGATGATCTGACCTCTTCTCTGGTTGCTTCCTGCTGGCTTTTGCTTGTCAGTGGGACTGTGTTGCAGACAGGGGTGCCACAGATGAAGAGAGAAACGTATTTGACCCGTGAAGATAAAGCTGCATGAGGCCACTCTCTTAACCTCTTCCTGTTTTTCACAAATGTTTGAGAACACAGTTGCTTTACTACTGGATAGCAATGAGTGCTTAATTAAACCCAAATGTCTACGTGTATATGAAGGAAGAATTTAATATCCTTTTAATTCATTAGCCAGATGCCAAGACATCTGATTAGCCTATTTCTAATGGTGGCGTGGTCTTTTTCTTTGTCATTTATGAATTTTGTGCATAAATTTTCGTCACCTCTCTGAATAGGTTACTGCATACAGGACCACCTCCTGCTGTAGCACCTGCTAATTACCAGATGCTGTAGTTACCTGCTCAAAATATCCCAGCGTAAATATGATGTGATGTTAATATGATTTTAAAAAATAAATGAAACAGTGATAAACAGTACAGGTCCAGCTGCAGTTAATGAATTGCCTTAAAGCTGCAGGATGGACAGAGAACAACATCAATTCAAACAGAGCTGTGTTTGTGTCCGTCTGATGGATTGAAATGCAATATTTACTGTCCTTTAGCTCTGGTTTGGACTCTTGCTGGTGTTCTTTACCTGCTAAATGTTCCACAGTGTTCACCAGCTCATTTCCAACTGTGTCTGTCTGCTGCTGCAGGGAACCAGACCAGGGAGATGGAGGCTTAAGGCCCATAAAGCCAAGAGCTGAAGAGGCAGATGCACTGTGTTGTCTGTATGGTCAGTACAGTCTGCACATTTGACATTACTCATAACCATTGTATCCATCATTAACATAAACTGTACAAAAATAATTGTAGAGCTTTAAACATGAAGACAGTCACACTCCTAAGACAAAACGAACGTGCCTGGAGTCCATCCCAGCTGACTTTGGGTGAAGGAAGGGTTGGGTAGCTGTGACTCAGGTGCTAGAGCAGGTTGTCCACTGATCGCAAGGTTGGCAGTTCGATCCCCGGCCCCTACACATGCCGAAGTGTCCTTGGGCAAGACACTGACCCTGAAGTTGCTCCCAATAGCAGACAGGCACCTTGCATGGAAGTCTGTGGCCATTGGTGTGTGAACTGGTGAATGAGAAACACACTGTAAAGCGCTTTCAGTACCACTAAGGTAGAAAGGTGCTATTTAAATGCAGACCATTCTACCTGGATAAGTGGACAGGTGTCAGTCTATCGAGGGCCACTGTTACAACCCAGCCTCTAAGGTCAACTGGGTGCAGCAAAACCCCAGATATTATCGGCAATGAAAAGCAATTTATTGCGTAGTGACAAAATTAACAATGCAGGTGACAATACAAAGAAAACAGGGCTGGTGGATGTTGCTAAATAAAGGAACCAAATAAAATCAAACGAAGGCTAACAGAGAACAAAAACAAAACTCCTTAGTCAAACACAACAGCAACACCCACAACAAAAAAGGAACAAGCGAGTGCAGAGTGCTCAGACCTAACTAAACAAACTGGTGCCTCAAAACACACATTCACACACAAGACAAGAGTAACAACCCCTCAGCAGCTACAGAACACACTTTAACACACACAAAGACACATGCGGCACCAGGGCGAACTGTTCACATTAAATCTCAGCTTCCCTGACTGTGAGTTTGGTTGAGGATTTATAGCTGGTGTGGTGATTGCTGGGGTCTTGTTGGAGGAGCATTCCAGGTTGTGGACCAATCAGACGGGTCGGGGGACAGAGAGAACAAAGGCTGAGAGCAGGTCTGGAGCTCCAGGCCAATCATCTCTGATGTCAGATAGGTGGGGTCTGGAGCACGGTCCTCAGGGAGCTGTAAGCAGTTCAGACTTCACAAGCCATCTCCCTACACAGAGGCTGCACAAAGTCCATCACAAACCACACAGTCACCAGAGAGACAGACCACCAAGCACACGCACATTCATACTCACAGACAATTTACAATCACCAATTAACCTCAACAAAACCTCATCTGGGGCTGCATGGTGGCTCGGTGGTTAGCAGCGTCACCTCACAGCTAGAAGATCCCCAGTTTGGACGGTTAGAACACCTGGGCTCTTTCTGTGTGGAGTTTGCATGTTCTCCCTGTGTAGCGTGGGTTTTCACTGGGTACTCCAGCTTCCTCCCACAGTCCAGAAACATGCTGAAGTTAATTGATTATTCTGAATTGTCTGTAGGTGTGAATGAGAGTGTGCTTGGTTGTCTGTCTCTATGCGATAGGCTGGCGACCTGTCCAGGGTGTCACATTGTTTGCTGGGAACAGTTTTTGCATTTGAGCTGTTCTTTCTAGAGTGGCATCAATCTCTTTAAACAGGGAAGTAGTGCAGAAGGACTATTAGAGCACATCAAGAACAGTGAGATTGGTGTCCCTTCCTCTGCCAAAGACCAGGAGCCAGTAAAACTAAGTTCAAAGCAAAGACTAATAGAGACTCAGCGTTGTTTTCACAGAGTTTACTGATTAGAACTGAATGTGGGGCAAACATATACAGAAACAGTGTATTTATTTCAACCAGAAAGATCAGAAAGATTTTTCAGTTACAAAGATGAAAAAGTTCACATCACCTCCTTCAACCTGGCAGACATCTTCTTCCAGCGGGGCCAGATCAAGCCAGTCTGTACCAGCTGCATTTGTGACTAGGCAGTTCCCATTATTCATGGAATATTAGGGTCCATGTAAATTCATCTACTGATGGGATGACCTCAACACACTGAGATCTTGTGGAGGGTATTGCAGCTGTCACAGGTAATCACAGGAAGAGGCAGTTATGGAGGTCTGCTAAGTCAAGTAACAGCAAAGAGATTAAACTAAAAGAAAAAGAAGCCTTTAATTGTCACAGATACACTACAGCATTGTGAAATGTTGTTTTCACATATCCCAATTGGGGTCAGAGCACAGGGTCAGCCATGGTACAGCACCCCTGGAGCAGGAAGGGTTAAGGGCCTTGCTTAAGGGCCCAACAGTGGCGGCACTCGGGTTTGATCCTCCAAGCTTCTGATCAGTAGCCCAGAGACTTAACTGTTTCCACCTCTGCTTACTAGAGAAGTAGTCTGACGTTTTCAGGCTGGATGGCAAAATATAAAAGAGATATAAGGTGTGCACTCATGCACCTGTCCACCACTGCTGTGTGTTGCTGCTTTTAGCCTGATATCTCTCATCTCAATGGCTCGACGTATTTCTTTTGCTGATGTCAGTGTGAGTGCCTTCTCCCTGAGCAGGCGACGCCACACACCTCTCGTCACAACGCCGAACATCACCTTGTCTCTTATCAGTTCCCGTCTTAGTTCTCCATACTCACAAGAGGCAGTCTTTCCCCATGGCCCCTCAGGTATGAATACATCAGTGGCTCATCTTTGTGTTGGTTGCAGATCCCAAAAATGTATTGCTTCCTGACAATATCTCCAATGCTTTGAGAATCAGTTCTGCATCCTTTCTCTGCTCCACTGTAATGTCTAAATTGTACATGTAAATATGGCAACACTTGCTGCCCATTACTCTCTACAAGGCTGTTGCCTGGACCTCAGGTGATTTATCATTGTATCCTGACGCCAGTGAATAGTTCAGATTTAAATTCTGCTCCTCAGGTGGTGGGATCCTATCCTAGGGGTTTCTTGGTTCCTTCCCACCATCGCTGGCTGTTTGCTCATAGGGAATCTCACAGCAACTTCATAGGGAATCCATAAGCAACTTTGGTTTGTTGGGTTTTCTGTTTACTGTTCTGTGTTTATAATTTGTAAAGTCTGTACCTTACTATGTCAAGTGCTGCGAGATGACATATGTTGTAAATTCGCGCTATATAAATAAAATTGAATTTTTTAGTACTTGAAAAACTCCTTCCCATGTTTTCAGGTTAGTGAAGTTAGTGTAGTATTGAAACTGATTGTGAATAGTAGAATTTCAGTAATATTGGTACTAATGACCATATCTCTAGTATCCTAACATCCCTTCTTGCAACTGCTGTGACTCAGTGACTGACCCTCTCATTGTGCACCTACAGAACAGTGAAACCAGCTGAACCCTCACTCTAACATTTCTAAATGACATCCCCATTGCTGTGTTCATACCAGAACCAGGGCTCTGGTTGATATTAGCCTAACAAGCTAACAGGTCAGGGGTGGCAGACCATTATTGTAAGAAGCTTAACTTAACTAACCCTCCAAAACCTGGATGCTACACGTTTTGTTTTAAATCTTTGTTTATGTCCAAGGTCATAGCAGCTGTATTTTTGGAAATCCCTCAGCTAGAACATGGCATATCATCTTTAGATGTCAACTGGCTTGCTCGCTTACTGCCAACTTCTACCTGGTAAATGCTCCATTTGTGGTTGCCTGAATTCCACCTTGATTTGATCACTTGGGAGAACAGCTGCACTAGTCCATCCATCCATCCATCTTCTTCCACCTTGGAAAGGGCCATTCTGCCATGTGTCGGATCAAACTTAAAGTTTGGAAAAGCAGTAAAAGAAAGAAAGAAAGAAAGAAAGAAAGAAAGAAAGAAAGAAAGGTGTCCTGAGTTTGTCACATCACAGTTGTCTATGGTCTGAGAAACCACAGAGCAAACTTTGAATTCTTCAAAAAATAACTCAGACATTAAAAAATCATTTCAATTCATTTTCATATTATTTTGTATTTTAAAGTGCTTTATAGTGACAATATTTAGATTTTCTAAACTTTTTAACTTTTTTTTAGAACACTCTCGGCATTCATAACAAGGAGCTAGCATCGTTCTCCCAGACCACCTGTCAGAGCCTGGCATGTGTGACATGGGCTTTATTTCACAAACTACTGAATTATGCACCACTGCACTGTACTTTTTTCCACTGTGGAAAGATGTCTGCACATGATACCAGTAAAATGGATTGTTTAAGACATCAGACAGGGAGAGACTGACTGAAATCTGAAAGAAGAAAGAATACTACTTTCACCCACAGTGGCTAGTGTAGGAGCTCCCTGTGCCACCCCGAGGGACCCTAAAAAAGCCTAATAATCATTACACACAGGCACATAGGTGACCACGTTAAAATCGTTTAACTCACACAGTCTCAAATAAAGGTTAAATCTGAGACAATTTTGGTCACAGTCTGTTGTCCTGCATTACCATAAGCCTTATAGGAATTGTATTTCTTCAAGTATTAACGTTGTGCTGTGCAGTAACAGAGGGCTCATGTAAAGTTAGCTCTATGAAGTAATTTCTGCTAATTCTAAAAGGTGTTTTTACACGTATAGTACAACAGGAGTAGACAAGTCAGATACAGGTTATAACTGAATTTTCAGCAAAGGTAGTAACTGAAGAATTGACTGTAGACAAACAATCTGTAATATGTAATCATGTATATACCATGTGAAAGTAAAAATATGTTTAGAAATGTTTTAGTCCAACTCAGTCACATGTGAAATGCTCCTGTAGGGAGCAAATAAAATTTAATTACTGTATAGTCTGAAACGGTTTGATGCAGTGAAAGTGTAGAAATGTTGTTCTGATGCACATGTCACCTGATTACAACAAATGAAGGACATTCTCTGCTCCCTGGAATGACAGGCTGAAAGAAGGACAAACAGTAGAGTGCAGTCCTCACACATATATTAGATTGGATATTGATCAGTAAAGAAAGATTACATCTTAGTTCTCACTTTGATGCCCTTCAAGGACACTTTGAGCACTTAATGAAAGTCTGTACAAACTCACAGCAAGGGTTGGTGTTATGAAAGCAATGCTTAACTCTGGATGTTGGATGAGATTCTGCTTACAGGTAACATGTACTGCAACGGAAACATTCATCTTCACAGAGTTGGTGTCCCTGGTATCAGAGAAAAATTATGTAAAAGACTTTATTTGGTCCTTTGGAATAGTGCAATAAATGCTGTATTTTTATACATCAAAACATTAACTTCTTTCTTTACTCTGACTATATTTAAAGAAAGACAAAATGTTTGGCCTGATCGACACAAAAATTAAAAGCTGTTGCTTGCTATTTATATCAAGTACACAGAAAGAACTTTCAGTGCTGTTTATTAGTAAAACAGACATGGTGGCTTCTGTATCATCAGTATTTTTACATTTTGTGAGTATAAAATATTAAACAGACTCATCCATACCACTGGGAGCTCTTTAGGGCTCAACTGACTGCATGAACTGACATCCTATATACAGGGGCAAGAAAAAGTCTGTGAACCTTTTGAAACTGCATGGTTTTCTGCATTAATTTGTCATAAAATGTGATCTGATCTTCATCTAAGTCAAGGGTATTGACAAACATAATGTGCCTAAAGTAATAACACTAATAATAAAAAAATCTGATCTTTCATGTCTTTATTGAGAACAACCATAAAAACTTCATAGTGCTAGTGGAAGAAGTATGTGAACTCTTGAGTTAGTGACCTCAAAAAAGCTAACTGGAGTCAGGTGTTAGCATACCTGGAGTCTTGTTAAGAAAGTGAGTTTGGAGGTGTGAACTAGAGCTACTTTGACTGATAAAAACCACTCAACCTTTTTGAGTTTGCTGCGTACAAGAAGAATATGCCTATGTGAGCCATGCCTCGCCAAAAAGAGCTTTCAGAGGATCTACGATCAAGAATTGTTGATCTACATAATGCTAGAAAGCATTACAAAGTGATTTCAAAGACTTTAAAAATTCTCCAGTCTACAGTTAGGCAAACAATCTACAAATGGAGACACTTTGGGACTGTGGCTACTCTACCAATAAGTGGGCACCCAGTCCAAATGACCCCAAGAGCACAAGGACTCCTCAATGAGGTAAAGAAACAACTCCAAGTGACAGCCAAAGATTTGAAGGCATCACTGGAACTGGCTATTATCTGTGTCATGAGTCTACAGTACATAAAATATTGAACAAGCAGGGTGTCTATGGCAGGACACCACTGCTTACTAAAACGAACATGCTGAAGGCCTGAAGTTGGCAAAAGAGCACATTGACAATCCACAGCAGTACTGGTAAAATGTTCTGTGGACTGATGAAACTAAGATTGAACTATTTGGAAAGAACACACAGCACTACATCTGATGTAAAAAGGGCACTGCATATCATCATGAAAACATCATCCCAGCCATAAAGCATGGTGGAGGAAACATTGTGATTTTGGCCTGTTTTGCTGCATCAAGGTCAGGCCAGCTTGCAGTCATTGAAGGGAAGATGAATTAGTGTATCAAAAAATTCTTCAGGATAATGTGAGAATGTCTGTAAGTCAGCTGAAACTCTGTAGAAGTTGGGTGATGCAACAGGACAACGGCCCAAAACACCAGAGCAAGTCCACAACAGAATGACTTCAGAAAACCAAAATCCACCTGTTCAGAGCCCAGAC
Source organism: Dascyllus trimaculatus (assembly GCA_024666655.1). NCBI lineage: Eukaryota > Metazoa > Chordata > Actinopteri > Pomacentridae > Dascyllus > Dascyllus trimaculatus. The sequence goes on along the minus strand of CM045453.1, from coordinate 1,830,005 downwards.
GTCAACCCATTAGAGATGATATGGAATGACTTGAAGAGAGCCATACACATGAGACATCCAAAGAATATGACAGAGCTAAAGCAGTTCTGCCAGGAAGAATGGAAAAAAGAATTCCTCCTGAACCATGTGCAGGTCTGATCCACAGCTACAGGAAGCGCCTGGTTGAGGTTATTGCTGCCGTGTTAATGTTTTACCTCTGGGTTCTTCTGTCAGACTTGAGAAGCTGTTGCTGCATTAAATGTCTGCTGTTGGCCAAAGGTACAGAGAGAATTGGTGGGATCGGATGGCTTAATAAAGAGAAACAAGTAGTAGTCTCGTGTTTTTCTCTGTACCTGTGTACACAGTGTCCCAATTCCCAACATGCTGTATGAGCACAGCCTGGTGACCTCTCCAAGGTGAACCCTGCCTTTCACCCTAAGTCAGCTGGAATATGCTCCAGCCATACGCCCCCTCACCTCCACAACCGAATAAGGCATTGTATAGATAACGGGTGGATGCAAGGAATCATTTAGTAAAAGACTCCATGACATTTTTCTGTGTTGTTAAAATAGTAACAAAGTAACTAGCCACTTTTCTAATCAAAAAACAAAAGTATTTTCAAGCCTGCAATCCAGTGCCCAAATAAACAGTTATACTCAACAGGTGCTAATGAACTGTATGACATTTAGGCTGAACCAAAAGAGTCAACAGAAACAAAAACAGCTGTGCATGGAAGATAGAAGCAGGGCTGGGTGAGAGACAGCCACACTAAAAAGGTGAGGCTACTGAGGAAAGACACCACGACACAAGTGAGCTCAGTACTGAGACACATGTTGGCCATCGTCTGCAAGGCTCAGGAGTGGAAACACAGAGGTCTTAGAGGGAAAGTGCCTGCAGCAGACCAAAGCTCTGTCAAACCATCAAGCTGACTTAAGTTCAAAATGGGAAGATGTCCAGCAGCACCAGCAGCTCAGATATGGCAGAAACCAGTTCTGAAAGACTCATAGCCAGAAACCTAATTCTCCAAAGCCAAGTGATTCATGTTAGAGTCGTCAGATATGTCCACACCCTGTGCTGCTGGTATTATTGTTATGATCACATAAATGCACTGACGAGCAAAACATGAAGACATGGGATTTCATATGACTAAGGTAATGTTAAAGCAGATTTACAGCCGTATTGGAAAATACTGCATCTCACAATTAACATCCAACACTGATGTTCAACAAGGCAGGAAGAAGTGCGTTTGATACGTGGAGGTGTAAAATATAAATGTGGAGGTCGGGATGGTGAATTTGTGGGTAGCACCTCAGACTTAGATGCAGCATCAATCTGCATATAACATTTGCTTTTTTATCATGAGAATTTTCTTTATAGCCTTAACTACACCATAGTTGCCATGTAGATATTTTAGAAAGTGAGAATCTGAAAAGCATTGATATAGAATGACTGAATTGTTTCACAGATTTTTCCTCTTTTTTGGTGGCATTAGACAGCGAGGCTGACCTGGAGGCACAGAACAAAGGACAGAAAGTAACATATTAAGAGTGATTGATTCAATAACCTACAAATAACACCTTAAACCGTCTGAGTCATTTGAAAGATGCTGTAATTAATCAATTCAATTCAATTTAATGAATCAATTAATCAAAATTATTCAACATAGAGTCAACAAGAACATTACAGACCCTCTAAATGAGGCCCAGCAAGCTGTCAAAGAGCAGGATGTTAGCAATGTTGAGGGTGATGTTTAAAAGGTTTTAGTTTTGTGTATAAACATACAAACAATTTGCTGATGAAATCCAATCCGACAGTTGTTCAGATTTTTCATTCCAAACTACAAATGTCATGCTCATGGTGGCAGTAAACAGAACATCAGAGGATCGCCAACGTCACTAGGCTTCATCGTCTGGAGACCCTAAATGTCTGCACAAGTTTAAATGAGAGTCCATCCTATAGTTGCAGAGATAATTCAGTCTGGACCTTAGCAGCAAACGGATCAGCAGCCTCCTACAGTTCTGCTGTTTCATGGCTCAAATCTGCATTCGAGAAATAGACCAGTGAAGTTTCCTCAAACTTTCTTTACCATACCCAGTGATGTCAGTTAGAGAAATGACACAGACTTACCATCATCGAGTTAATCAGCTGTCAGACAGCTGAGTTTCGTGATAATCAGCATCATCATTAACAAACATATTAATTAATTGACACATTAACACGCATTCATTACCATGTGAAGTGAACTTCTCCATCAGAAATCCTGCTGCCTCCAGCTAAAAGTATTATCTGGCGAGATAACTGTTGTTAATTATCACTATTAAACAGCTTCATTTTGAAGCAGGAAACAGCTACAGTATGCTTCCTTAAGTTACAGGAAATAAAACAAAATAAAATGAGTCTGTTGTATCCACTGAAAACATTCCAAATGCAGCTGTTGACATTTCTTACAGCAGGTAAAAACACAAAAGTGAGTGAATCAGATGATGCCTTGTTGTATTCTCTACATGCAATAAGGAAATCTCAACAAAATACATCCACAGTTCAAACTGAAGTGACCATGGAGACGTGAGCCGAAGACACAAAACAGCAAAACATTTAAATTCACACAAAGCCAGTCTCCAAAGCAATCTAAAACAATCACCATCGTTTATTTACAATATATTAAACTGTAATGCAAAATTTATAACAAGTTGTCAATTTGTTCAATAATGAAAATAAAGAGGATGTATTTCAAGGCTAGCATGAATCATACACATATTTATATATAAATACTGTGTGCAGTCAGCATTATGTCATTTTTTTCCTGTTGAAGCCAGACACTTTATTAGGGTCAATAAGGTCAAAAAACACATTTGAACACTTGAGTCGACTGCATAGAGAATAAAAATGAAGAGTTTACAAAAAGCATTAATAGTAGAATCACACCAAATTTCTCCCACAACATCCAAGAATACTTTCAGTCCCCCACACCATGTTAAGCTCTTCTGGTCTTTAAATGGCTTTCAAACATATCTAATGCTACTCGGTAAATACAGACACATGACCAAAGGGTGCGATGTAGCACTTAAGCAACCATGAAACAATAAGTGTTGTTTTCCTCGCTATTCAGGCATCACTGTGTTAAAAAAACACACACAACTTGACAGATAAACAAAGACACTGAACATGAGTTCACAGTATTGGTTATACAGGTTGGGTTGTAGTGTGTCCCGTTAAAGAAGTTGCAGTTAAAATGAGGCTAGAAGAAGGCTGGTGATGTTCTAGATCCTCATTACCATCAAAACCCATGAAAAGACTGGTTTAGATGAATTCAGTTAAGGTGATCAGTAGATTTGCTCACACTCAAATGTGCACAACAAATAGTTGTGATGTGCTGAGAAATGGAGAGCCAAAGCAGATGTTGTCTTAGCCAGCCAACTTAACATTTGAGGGATACAGTGAAAATGAAATATCAGTGTGATGTGTTTTGCACTGCCAGTCTGTTCTACTGTGTCCCCTGCTGCCATACATCGCTCCACTTGTCCAGCTGTGCAGAGGCATTGTGATTCTCTTCCTTTTCTCTCCCATTTGTTACTACTAGTTGTACCACTTTTCATGACAACAGTGGAACACAATGAACGTGTTTCAGTGTGGCTCTTTGATTTGAACAAGTTACATGTCGATTCCAAATTGCTTGAATCAGGTCTTAACAAAAAACACTTTTATACAAGCCTGTTGTACTGGAGGTTTCTGGCTACAGAAAACCCCTTTTGTGCTATAATGGTAACCAGTTTTGGAGGTGACTGAATCTTTGATTACAAAAATGAAACCATATATTTGGAAGCCATTTCAAAAGATTTGTGTGTTCAGTAGGAAAAGCATCCACAGACTGTATGTCATCCCTCTTTATATACAATCTCTGGATTTATCTCCATATGCTTAAAAGACAGGGGAGAGCTTTGAAGAAAACTCTAAAAAAAACTTGAGCACACTTTTCACCTTAGGACATTTGCTTACACATACTGTTTTCCAAAAAGCAAGCAAAAACATAATTGGCTTTAGTCTTTCCATGTGATTTGTTGATAATAAGAAAAACACAGTTATGACAATAGCTCTTTACTTGAACATGCTGGTTTAAGATACATGTGTTCAGTGGTTTTGTGAGAAACCAACAAATGACTGGTGCTCAAAGTCAAGTACATCCCGTTTGGAAAAGGAAAGCACATCACACTTAAAACAAACCACAGACGGCATATGAACGACAAGCACTGGGGGCAAAGCCATAGTCTCTTCATCTCTCAAGAAGCCTGGCACTGACTTAGCCAAATCAAGTCAAATTAAAAATAAGACAAGGCATTTCACAGAGGTAAGCTCAAACCTTGCAGAAAATAATTTGCTCGACGGCGACCCTCCACAAAACAAATCTGTCAAACATTAAGAACAAAAGATTCAAAAGGAAAAAAATGGTTTGCTTCCATAGCAGAGCAGTTAACTGATGCAATCCTCTTCCTCTGGAAAGAAGAGATAATTTGCCAGCAAAAGGCAGAAAAAAAAACTTTTCAGGCAAACATAAAGCAAGCAGAAGATAATGACAACATCTTCAGTGTACAGTGCAGCAGTTTGTGAAGCGCCACAGCTGCAGAGAAGCCAGCTGTAGAGGAGCCCACTGAAATCAAATGGCACTTGTCCCAAAGAGGAAAGAAGGAAAAGGCTTCGGGCTTTTCTCAGGATTTAGCATCAACTGGCAATAAGTAAAACAGTGTGCACACATACTTGGAACAAAGGCTTTTTGGCAATACGTTGTTGCATGGCAATACATATTATTGTGGTGTAGTGTACTATATGTAAATAAGGGAGGAAGAGAGAAAAAGAGAAAGAAAGAATATATTATCATTGAAACCTCGAGTTCTTTGGCTCAGTTGCAACCATGATGGGAGTTAAACTGGATGGCTGCTCAAGCCGAACAACTGCTGCTTGCATGCAACCAGCAGAGTGGAGTCATTAGTAACAGAGCTGCTGTGTGTGCAGTGAGGTCAGACTGATGAGTGCCTAGTCAAAAACCCAATGTTGTTAGTCCAACTATGACTAAATCCTGTGAGGACCTGCCATGGGAAGTTTGGATTTTGAGCGTTGTGTTTTCCTGCAGGATTGTGAGTGTTCAGGTGTGTTTGTGTCCAAGTGACCACTACTGTGGTCAGTTTTACATGCAAGACAAACTGTCCCAGCTGAATGATGGTGCATTTCAGAGGGTGGAGGCTGGCGGTGAGGACTATGATGTGGTTTCATAGAGCCTGTCCTCAGCGTCATCGTCTTTCATGTGGCTGCCATATCTGTATCGAGAGTAGTAAGAGCCCTCGGTCGCCCCGCCCTCCTCTTTTTCTTCTTCCTCCTCTTCATCAGATCTATCAAAGCAGTAGCGTCTTCTACTAGGGGGGCTGGAGGACAGAAGAATAAGTAGAAACCAATATTATTAACAGATAAGTGAACAAAGAATAGCACAGCGGAAATATATATATATATTTATAGATGCACTGCAACATAAAAAACACAAGCAGATGTGGACATGAGCACTTTGACAAGACACCTAAAAAATGTAGCAAATAATGTGCTCCTAAAATACATTTATCAAAAAATGTGGTACAAACTGACTGATTGGTAGGCCACCTTCTGTCCACCAGGTAAAATAGCAACGACAGGCCAATGTAAAGTGACAAAAGACGTGATTTTGTCCGACTGTGAAAGGTTGACATGCTGTATAAGAATGAGACGTTTCCCTTTTCCCCACACAACATTTGTGCACTTCACCACTTGTGAGCCAGGAAGAAATCCAGCATTTGTCCCATCTTTGCTTTTAAAGTGTTGAATTTAATAGATGAGAAGTTTCTCTGTCAGGATGAAACAAACTTAACTGTCACTGTGATAGTTACCTTCTCTTTAGCTTTCAGCAGCCGTAAAAACATTGCGACCTCGTGTGATGTGGTATCATGCTATCAAAACTGTTACATGTTAATATGGTTATTAAGGGATCATATCTATGCTATTCAAACAAACACACAGCATTGTTACAGGCAGTGTTCCATTCTCAAAATGTTACAAGTGAATTTGCTCAAAACAGAAAGATGAAAATTAAGCAAGTGATGACTGATACCTAAAAATAACTGAAGTTAATTTAAAACATCATCTCAAATATTTCTAATGAACTCTGACACATGAAAAATCCAATCCATTTACTAGTTTTTTAAGCAGCTTAGGCTGGCTCTTTAACATTATTTAACACTGAAAGGGCTTAAACTGTGAAAACTGGGGGTTAATTACTGTCATCTGTGAATCGCAAATAAATTTGCTAGTTGATGTAAATCAATGTTCAAGGTTTAATTATGCCTGGAGTTTTGGGGCTGGAAGGAAAAATGTGTCACGGCCTCATTTTAATTGACTCCTGTTATTCTTACCTTTCTGGGGTTATAAATCAAAGTGACATCTCGGAAGTAATTAAAGGCTGATTTACCATCCATGTTGAATGCACATTCTTATCAACTGAACTTCCTGGTGTGATAAATTTCACAACACATGATCGTTCTGCTCCCAAAGAGTCCTTAACAATATCAAACCAGAGAAAAGACAGCCACAGACTGTAGACACTACTATGACATTCAAAATTGAGAATGTGTGCGAACTGTTAGCAGGCCTTATATGACACATTAGAAAGACAAACTGAAGATTAAATTATAAACTAACAAAGTCTAATCCAAGTCAGACTAAATGTGGAACATTCAATGTGCTGATTGATACAAGTGAAAAGGTCTTTGATTGGTTAGGTCACACCATGCTTCAAAAACATCTAAGTCTGTATCAGGCAATCACCTACTCCCTGCATCAGTCACTGTCCGGCCGGTACAAGTACTTCATCATCAGGCTGTCCACCTTCTTCTTCCTCTTCTTCTCATCCTTTTTGTTAAGGGGTTGGCTCTCGCTCTGTTCTGCAGTTTCTCCCTCCTCTTCTGGGCTGGACACCTTTCGACCCGGGGCCCTCTTCACGCTGCTGGAACTTCGGTAGGAAATAGTGGAGGCACCTGAGCTTGAGTCTGACTCAGATTCTGAAGATGAAGAAGATGAGGACGAAGATGAAGATTCATCCTTCTTTTTGGACTTTTTCTTCGACTTTTTGGACCTGTTCTTGGAGTTGCTCCTGTGACGACGACTCCTGTCTCCTGAGCTGTTAGACTCAGAGCTGTGGTTTCTCTTATTTCTCTTGCTCTTGCCTTTGCTCTTGCTGCGATGGCGACTGCTGCAGCTGCTGGAACTGCGTAATGGTCTCATACAGTCCACAGCAGATGCAGAGCGTCTCAGACTGCTTGCAGGCCGAGTACTGTCCCTGGTATGAACACCTTTGCTATCATCTTCATTATTCCTGGATTTTTCTTCTTCACCCTCAGAATCCTCCAAGCTCCTGCGTTTGAATTTGATAGGCTTAAAACTCAGCACTTCATTGATGGCTTTCTCCAGGTCAGGGTCGAGGTAGTTGCGATGGCTGACTGGTTTGATGTCCGAGTTATCAAGTGGGTCATTATCAAAAGTGGATCTGGCTTGTGGAGGTGGCATGGAGATACTGCGGCCAGTGGATGAGTGAGGACTAAATGCCGACCTCTCAGTGAAGGCTACACTTCGACTATCATCAACATCAACGTCAAACTCACTAAGACGGCAACTGCGTGCCAGTGACATGTGGGAATCAGCTCGGCTAACACTTCCAGGACTGCGGCCCCCAGACCGTCTACTAAAGCAAGGGCTGCTGGGATTGCTGCCATACAGTGATCGCCCGCCTCTGCCCTCATCTAAGTATGAGGCACTTCGATGCCGTCCAGGTGAGCTTGAACGACCTACGCTGATAGTAGACTTGGAATCATGCTCTGGGCTTAACTCAAGACGTGTGGAGGCCCGACTTGGTGCGTTGAATGAAAAGGTTGATTCTTTGTCAAAGTCTTCCCAGCGGCTGTCCATGCCTTTCCTGGCTCGGCTGTTGGCCTCTGAATAGGCCTGGGAAATGATGGATTCTCTGCCGTTCATGTCATCCACTACCTGGGACTTCCTTCTAGAGCTGACTAAGTAGGTGTCATCCTGAACATCTGAGGCTCTGGGCTTGGGCTTATGGAAGGACAGAGCGTCCTCTGAATCTGCATTCTCCTTGAGGGCACTGAAGAGGGCATCTCCTTTTCCAGCAATAGAATCGAGGTTGGATCGTTTTCTGTAGCTTAGGGAGCTCATCACTGACACTGGCCTGTTTGTTTCTACTTCTTTGCCCTCTTTATTCACCTCTTTCCATTCCTTACCCTCTTTCCACTCTTTCCCTTCCTTTGAATCAACATTTACAGCATATCTAGAAAGAAACAACAGTGGGAATGACAAAGGAACAAAGACAGGGGGAGAGAAAATGGCAACAATGAGATGTTGGGTCAAGTGGAGGTGGAGAGAGGAAGAGATAAGAAATAAATGAATGAAAGTTGACAAATTATAAAAAGAGAAATGTGGTAAGAAATGTAAGCACTGGAACTGAACAAAATGAGAGGACAGCTTGAAAAAATACAGATAAAGGAGATAGCAACTGGAGACTACTGACTAGGTACCAGCAATCTTTTTTTCCCTTCACTGAAACATAAAGACAGACACCAAAACAATTTTACTGCCCAGCAAAGGTAAATGAAGGCCATGGGAATGAAAAGAAGAGGAAAAATCATGACTTCAATCATCTACAATCCCATTTCAATGCAACTACTGTCAGATAATAATGTTGTCAAAAACACTTACATATCCATTTAGCTAAATAGCAGATACATCCATATGAGACAAAACGCAAAGAACAATATTCAACATTAATAACTGAATAATATTCAATATATATTCAATATTAAAGGACATTTTGCTGTCCTTTCCACCCTCCTGTTGGTCCATTGTTTAAAAGAACTTGGCAGGAATTCCAGTGTACTTGTACTCATGTATCTGTGGAAATGGCCATTAGTCATTTGAACTTGAAAGTTACTTCAAGGGGCAGTGTCAGCTAGCTTGATGAATCAGTCAGTGTTTGTCTAAAAGGACATGCTGCTAAGAGAGATTTAAAAACTCTAAAGTTTTTAAAGTTGGGAGTGGCTGAACTGACGGAGGGAAGTTAAATCTTCTGGTAAGGAGACAAATCTGGGGCAATCGAAGCTGTCAGCTTGCAGACACATTCATTAATCTCAGTGAGTGGCTCAGGTAGACTATGCCAGATGGCCAATGGGCACATCGATAAATCTACCACTGAGGTGGTTTGTTTTGAGAAAAAATAGCCCACTCTTCACAGAGTGGGTGACAATAAAGACAAAGCAGCTTGAAAAATACGTTTAGCTAATAGTAGACCCTTCATTTCAGCCAAATAGTCTGCACTGATGGCTTTGTTTCCTCTGGGTCATGTCATATAACCCTTTTCATGCAGGCTAATACCAAAAGAAGTCAAATGTCTGGTAGACTGCTTCCTAACTGCTACTGATAGGAACAGCTGCTGCCTGTGTACTGACCTGGAGCTCTTGAGGCTGCCGTCATCAGAGAGGTTCTTGGCAGAACCTTTGCTCTTGGACAACCAAGACTTTACCCCATCCACACGATCCTCCACCTCAGAGTCTGTTTCTGAATCCCCCTGACTGGTGAGGAGTCAGAGACAGGAAAAAAATTCAGAGGAAGCAAAGGAAAGATGAGACTGCAAAAGAAGTTATGAACAAAGCAAAGAGAGAAGTCAGATATTGCCATTCAGTGAGGAGAAGAAAGGTAAGAGGAATGTTAGTGTGAATAGGAGTCAGCACAGGTAGAAATGTTCCTGAAATTCTCCGTGGCTGTGGAACCAAACAAGGAAGAACAGGCTTCAAGTGTTAGTGTGGCAACAAAGGGTGACAGTGGCATTTATACTGGATGAAAGACAGTGCATGCAGCCAGCTCAAAGAGCCGCTGTAAACACACAAACATGCCCATGAGAAGTTGTATAGATTCTTCTCACTGTTAGATGAGTGGAGCACTATCATGGTCCTGCAGTAAGCTGGCACTGAGGCATCCAACGAACATTCAACCTTTACTTTTCCAAAGCTATTTCAGAGGTGCAGCATCAACATAACAAGACCGAAACCCAACCAACAAAACTAGAATAATACAAAATTTCTTTTTTATATAACTTGGCTGGTATTTTCATGGGCTTGGCCATCACTCTTGTTAGTTATAATAAGATTTCACCTACCAAATTTACTGCTGAAATCTGGGAAAGAAGAAACACTAAAGAAAAAAACATTAAGGCTGACTGGTTTTAAGCCCACACTTCTACTTTGCTATTTTAACTTAAGTGAAAGTAATTACAAATTGTTTCTTTGAAATTGACTTTTTGATTTGATGATGCAGGTAAACTGACAAAGTGTACAGCGATGTTGCTGTAAAGTGACAGTTCAATGATCGAGTTCTGCAAGTTTTCCCATTTTTAGGGATGCAGATTTAAAAGCAACTGAAGAAGCATTGGCATCCTGGAGCTGTTCTGATACTGAGCTCCAAAATCACCGAACAGCAGCTTTACTGGGCCTGTCGTTAGAGTCTCCCAACCTTGTAAATGCCCATGTCATTCAAACTTTGTGCCCCAAGTTTGGAAAATGAAACAATGGTAAACTCTTCAAACTACATTTTTTAAAAGTAAAGGGGCACTTCAACTTCAGCCTCCCTTCATGGCTTCCTGTAAAATCCATGATAGCATTTAGAACCCTTCTTCTAACATATAAAACTGTTAATGACCAGCTCCATCATATCTTAAAGACCTTATTGTACCTTATCATCCTAACAGAGCCCTTCGCTCTGAGACTGCAGGTTTACTTGTGGTTCCCGGAGTTTCCAGAAGTAGAATGGGAGGCAGAGCCTTCAGTTATCAGCTCCTCTCTTGTGGAATCAGCTCCCAGTTAGGTTCTGGAGGTAGACACCCTCTCTACTTTAAGATTAGGCTTAAAACTTTCCTATTTGATAAAGCTTATTGTTAGAGCTGCTCAGTTATGTTGCTATATGTTTAGACTGCTGGTGGACCTCCTATTATACTCTCTCTCTCTATTTCTCCCATACAGTTATAAACCACCACAGCATGTTGCTAACTTTGTGTCATCTCTCTCCTGAAGTTTGTGTTTTGTCGTCTCAGCAAGGATCTACGGATCTGGAGGTACACATATTTGATCTGTAGTCACTGGCTTCACCGATCTCTAAAGTGTTCGTTGTTCTCTTACATATTGTTTGTCTGTTGTCTATCTGCAATCCTGCCGCCAAAAGTTGCATAAATACTTTAATGGCTCCAGAGGGATCTGTACAAAATTTGATGAACTGCTTCAAGCAACATCACCTGAAACAGTTTCGGTTGTTGTCTGAAGACTAAAAGTGTGACGATGAAAAAATGTGGCTGTGTGGAAAGAACTGGATTTACCAGTAGCCCAATTCATCGACCGTTGCAGACCAGAGGCTCCAGGATACATAGCTGCTACTAGCATAACACACCTGAACCTTTGGACTGAACTGAATCACGGGCAGTTGAGTTGCATTCTGGGTATTGTGGACACAAAGGAGGAGAATGCATGGAATACAACAAGACAGTATTGAAGCACCACTACCTCAGCTGACAAGTTGTCTCATGTTTTCGACATTGTCCAACTGCTCTCATGTGCGTAGTAAATTGACATGCTGTGTCTCTTTTCTGTGTCAGCGGTCAGCAGGACTTAAATAAAAGGGAAAATCTCTTACAGTATGTCACTTATTGCTGGTTTATTTCACACTTATATTCATGCACTGCATGATGACAACACCAAAAATACCTTAACCAGAATAAATCACCATAAGTGAGAGAATCCTCACTTCTACTTGGTTTTAGATCTATAAACGCTGCCATTACCAATAATGCAATATAATCAAATCTATGAAAACAATGACAAAATGTTTTATTTTACTATAACAGCAAAGCAGAGTTGCAGAAAATGCCTCCATTGACTGTTCTGATAATTATTTTCATCAGCAGTCCTATGCACACATGCAGTCATATGCAGACACTCATAATTTCAGTTCTTGACAGAATGATTTGGTACACAGCTGGGCACTGCACTGTTTTTCCTCTCAATTATCATTACACGTTCACAAACCACTGCGAGCCATGGAGTAAAATAGAGGGCTTGTCATAAAATTTGACACAGATGAAAAGAGCGCAACGCTCATTAAGTGCCGTCAAAGCCCAGTGCTTGCGTGGCGCTGTGAAATTAAGTTGTTACAGCTTAATAGTCCTACAGAGACATCAGAGGGTGGCTCAACATCTCTGCATCTGTTTCAGAAAGACTCCAATCTTGTCGAGAAAGAGAGAGAAAAACATTCTCTCTGTGGAGCTTAGGAAGGCCCAGTACCACCTATAATTAAAATCATTAGCAGTCAGAGACAAAGGCTCCCTGGATTTCAAAGAGGATATTTCAAATAATGGCTTGCCCTTTGAGATCTGAATGCATAGCCTGCTAGCTTTTATGGAATACAATAACCTTGGACTGTAATACTGGGGCTGCATTCATGCCAAAGACGGGGAGGGAGGTATGGGAGGAAGGACGGGGGCGACAGACTCTTAAGCTGTAATTAGCTTTGCAGAACATGCCTCAACTATTACACAATCTGGGGATTTGCTGCTGCCTACTGCTATGATGACAAAACAACCAAGTGTCTTTGTCTTTGCCACTGTGGTCTTGTCAGAAAAGCGTGAGTAAACATCACTCAAGGAGAGAGGATGCTCTAACATCAGGTAGCAGAGCCTAAACTCCAGAACTATTCCTTATTTGACCTTTTTGAAAGTCCACACTTGGTAAGGATTTGTGCAGTGGTCAAGTCTTTTTATTTCCTTGTAACCTTAGGCCCAGTGCTGAGTTTTCTGACTGTTACAGCTGAGTCTGTAGTACAGCTATCATCTCTCTGAGAAACACTCATGCCTCATATGCTTTAGAAGGAATGCAGCTGCTTCCCTTCACTTGGTGGACTGCCATTTTTTTCCATTGCAAGAATTGTTTAAAACTTTAATCACACAACTGTCACTGGGAGGTGGTTGGGATGGGAGTTGGGCATACTAAGACTTTGACCCCCAGGTTAACATCAAAACCTGACAATATTATAGAGAGAAATAGAATTTAGATTACATAAACACTTTGAATAAAGTGCTCCAAGTAAACAGTGACTTTTTCAGTATCTAACCAAAAGCTACAGTTCCACCCTAGCCTTAACAAAGATGCCTTAACATAACAAAATAATGATGAAGCTTTAGTTTCCCTGAGCAGTTAACAGTAAACACAAATTGTAGCAAATTTGAAAAGCAGCTTGCAAACATTTTTGCAACCTGAAATAGTATGTGTTTACCACTACAGCTCCAGGATATATTCAGAACACACAGAAAGACCGATTAGGTGTACAGCCAAAACCACGATGGTGGGCACAATGTAATTGAACGATTCACACATGGTGTCAACCACAATTTATGTCCTTGACCACCATACTATTAGTTAAGCCCTGCCGAGAGCCTGGGGGAAGCAAACAAACACAGTGCTGAGGAGACATTAATTGTCTGTGACATTCTGCTGCCATTGGTTGTACATCTCTGTTACACACTATTACATTCATCATTAGCCTCTATGGATCCTCCTGCTCTGCTCAGCTTTTCCCGTCTTTGTCCTTGGGTCTTGCAGATGCCGCTATTTATGCCTCACATATATGAAACTGTCAGCTGAGTGACGTCTCTGTGGCTTTAGAGACAGGCATATGCATCGTCTCCAAGACTATCAGGAAATCTAAGCTTGGAAGACTCCTCTCATTACCAGTGTCACACAAACAGTTTACAGTTGGTCGTTGCACAAATTCTGCTGCAATAAGCACCAAGTTCTGTGCAATATGAATTGTACATATTCAAATGGTCAATTATGAGCTGTATGAAAAACCAATGCTTAAAATTTTGAGAGAAGGTATTTGCAGATACAAATAGTACTTTACTGCATAAATGTATGTACTGTGGAGCAAAAACTGCTTTTTAAAAACTGCTGGTAATGCAAGTTGACACAAATATTGGGATATTTGAGGGGTCCAGTCCTATTGCAAATATTACATATAATTTTAACGCCATCTTTTTCTTGTGTTTTCGTGAAGTTTTCCCATACTTTGGAGGACTCTGATCTGATTGTGACTTTTTTTTCTGTGGATTTCTCCTCCGCCTCTGCCATGCTGGCTTGTTTTTAGTCTGCAGTCAGCCTAGTCAGGTGGCATGTCTGTGCGTGTTTAACAGGAATGTGCACAAGTGATGCAGGTGAAGTAAACGGCTTCGTGACATGGTGAGTGACGCATAAATCAGCGACACAACGAATCGATAATGAAATTCGTTGGCAACACTTTTAATAATCGATCTTTATCGATTCGTTGTTGCATCCCTACTACATATATTCATATGGATAGCTACATAATTCAGACTTTTGAAAACAGAAATACATGCTATGTCTTATTAAAACATTAGGAGGGATGAACATTCTATTAAAAATGTAGCAGTGTTGTGAGCTAATTACAAATCAAAACATTTCAGTCTTTGGCCTTGGCAGAAATGTGCACTTCCCAGCTGTGATTAGTTATCTATTACACTGTCTGAAAACCCGACACTGACAGTGGAGGGAAATAGCTGGGAGCCAGAGGTTTACGCTGCGTGTGAGCTACTTGCCTAGTGTGCAAGGCAGCTTTTTGTAAGACATTTGAGGGTTCTGCATTATTAAGCAAGTGCAAGTCAAAGATTGATGAGTAACACACCATCCCTTTCTCCTGTCAGGAGGGCAGTCACTGCCGAGCCACAGTCACATCCAGCCCTAAAGCGGGACGATGAAATATTAAGAGGGCCCAGGGAGTGGGATTGAGTCAGTGCCAACTGCTGTTCAAACATAACACAGCAGCGTCCAATATGATGCCCTCAAACCAGAAGATAAATACAGCTGGATGAACTTCCTGGTCAACATAAAGGAGAACTGTGAGGAACATCTTGGGCTCAAGGGGGATGGCGGGAGAAGTCCTGACACGTGTCTTTCAAACAAAGCTTTGAAAAGTGGTTACCCATACAGGATATCTGAGAAGGGAATAGTGCTACACTTTGAGGTCTGAGTGTTTGTGTTTTTTTTTACTTTGGTATATACAGAGTTTGGACCTCTACCTTAGGACAAGTGCTTGCAGATTCCAAGTACTGGGTGCTGTGCACCATGCAGGCCACACTTACATATGACCTGCCTTCACTTCCCCGTGGTACGTAAAGTTTCACATGGTACGAATACAGGAAGACAACATAGTAACAGGGACATATTAGTTCTCTTCTGTGACAATGAACACAACACAGAGACTTTCAGTTACTATTTTGTTTACTCATGCTTGTTATAGTTGACTAAAGTAACCTTACTACCCTTATAACACTTTACTGACTGCAGTAGCGTGTTTCTTCTCTCAAACACCAGGAGAGACTTGCTTCACACAACGAACCACCTAGTCCATGTCACCACGTCCCTAAATGTGGCAGTCAGACTGTGGCCCCAGTGTGGTATTAGTACTTGGTTCCACCGTCCTGCATCCTGGTATCTGAAAGCTTCCTGTCACTCTGCCCGGTCTTATTCGAAGTGTAGAGGCCAGTGAGTCTAAAGACAGCTGGTATACTTGATTCAAGCTGAGTATACAGGTTTGGTCAGTCGGTCACCATTTGCTCTGCTCTAAGCTAAACTCTGTCACACTATTTAATGTTGTAATAATTCGATGTATATAGCTGTTGGTTAGCTTGGTAATATATTAAAGTAGAGTAAGCGTATTACAGAGTGTTAGCACATGGCGACTTAAAGATGGCAGCATGTACCAGTGCAGACTTGATATGTCACAAACGTGCAAAATACCAAAAGAAAAGTGTTTTTTTAGTGTTTTCCAGCACTAGGAGGGAGGCCTGTATCATGCTGGGGCAGTAACATATTGTCAATGGCATTCATGCATCTCAACTTGTGAGGGCATGCAACAAAAAGTGGAGTAAATGAGAGTAATGAAGGAATCTCTGAGCACTGTTGATGATGCATTATCCCTGAGTCTTCAGACATCAAAGGAAGATCCCCCAATAAATTTATTGGACCTCTGCTCTGTGGAGCCTCTCTGCCCTTTTAAATAGTTGAACGTGTGTGGATCTGGGTCTGAACTTCAATTCTGAGGGCTGTGCACCACAAGCTAATGTCTTATAATAGATGAAAATTGTCACAAGAATCAGAGAAAAATCACCAAACAACAAACTTGGCATATTCTTTTTTCTGTTCCAAGACCTTCCTTTAAGCGTTAACTCTTTTCTATGGCATGATAGCTAGGAGTGATGGACTAACTGGACTGAAATTAGACCCAGAGAAAATCTCTGGGGATTCTCTCTCAACTATTAGCTCATTGTCGAAATGTTTGAAGACTCTAGAATGCTGCATCATTTCCAGTGATGACAAAAGGGAGATGAAATTTCTCACGTTCTATTCTTTCTTTTCTGATACTTTGTCACCATGTCTTGCAAACTGGCCGTGATGACGATGATGATGGGAGGAGGGAGAGACAAGAAAAGAAAACACAGAAAAACAAAAGATAATAGAAAAACATAAAATACAAATTGTGTCAAAAATAATCAATGAATGATGCTTAAAATATCTTTGTAATTGTGGATGTTGTGGAAGATGCTGTGATGACCCAGTTTTGTTCTTCCCTTTCGCAAGTCAACTGTACTAAAGGCATCATGCTTTCAGTAGCACTGAGCATGCCACTTCCTCCTGACCTTACATACAGAGTGGAGAAGAAAGCCTTATAGAGCAAATTTTAATGAATCACAGAGCTGCTCACGGCTGTTCACTCTATCTTTGTAGACTACACTGACATTTTAATAGAGAGTATACATTTTCCAAACGGGACTGGAGACAGGACAAGACATTTCACTGTATGTGAATAATACAGTGTGACAGATTTAAAGAGCTACATTTGGATTGCATTCAAAAGATTAAAAAAGATCACTTCAGTGCATCTATCTCACTCCCTCACTACTTTACCCACTTTGCTCATAAGCTGAGATAACTTCTGTCTATGTAAGGTGTAGTTGTTTCAAGGCACATTATGTAATAGTTCAGTGTGTACCTTGGTTTTGGGATCATGGTTTGGTTTTTGGTACAGCAAAGAAAACAAAAGAAATGCATTGTCTACAAGGACAAGTGTATCATGTATGTAATTGATGTAAATTAAGTGAAAGCCTGGAGTGCAGTTTCTGCTTGAGCTAAGTTTCCTGATATAGTCAGTGAGCACAGGTTTGGAATTTGGTTGGTGTATAGGCACCGCAGAGCTTGACCTGTCACAAGAGTCGAGGAATTTAGCCTGCATTGCTGTTGCTCATCAAAGCTCCGTCCTACACAAAGTCTGACATCGATCGTTCCATCTCACTCTTGGAAAGAAACAAGCAACTTTTTCAAAAGCAGTTGTGGCAGAAAGGAGTTGTACTTACTTTATCATAGAACGCCATCATAGCTAAATGAAGATTTAGAGTGAGGAGTAGCTACAATGCATGGTAAAGTGGAAGTACACAAGGCTTGGTCAAATAGGAAGCAATCCTAAATCCTGCAGGAAGCAGCTATATCAATAACAGGCAGGAATTATGCTCTTTTAAATATCTGGAAAGGATTATTGTTTTGGGCATGAAAATGAATAAAAGATCTTGTTAACAGTGCCACAATGACACAATGGTAACTAACCACTCTCCTTTAGCCTGTGCGATCTGGTTGAAAACTCAAGAAAAAGGTGGTAAGTGAGCATAGAGATGATAGCACTTTGTAGGTCTATAATATAAAAACAGGCGACAAATTAAAGGAAAAACCCACATAACGTGACTTGGAATTGTAATCCTTGTAATCCTGCTATAATATCCCTCTCTGTGTAAATGCAGACAACTGTTCTTGCTGAAAGTCTGATCACATCCTGCATTGACATTCTCAGTCACTGGAGGAAGAGCTGCTTTCTTATTTTCCATACATGCATGAGCATCATAGTCAGCAAATGTGCACCGTCAAACACAACTTCCCACGTGATTGACTGATGTCATTCTCATAGATCTAAATGCACATGTCACTTTAGCTACTGTTCCTTCTGAAACAGTTGATTCCTTCAGTTGAGTATTTTGTGACTGAAGCTCCTGCCATCTGTTCCCTAACAATGAAACTCATTCATAGTCACTGAGATCTTTTGCGGTTGTCATCTTGAAACACAATCAGAATCAAATAGGCTTTCTCAGCATTTTCATACAGGCCACAGAGCAAATGATTGGATGTTATTGGCTTAATTTCTCGTTTGCAGTGCACCTGTGTGAATGCATCAGCATTTGCCTTGTTCTTTACTCATTTATTTGGGTTTGTTTCTGTAATTTGTCACCATCTGTATATGCTATTCTGTTTTGACAAATGTGAAAATATGACAAATTTTCCTGACAGTCAGCTGACAGTTGAACCATCATCAAACAGGCAAACTCCATCTGCTGTTGAAGGAAGTGATATGCTTTTGATAGCGCTTTAATAACTAATATTCAAGAGAGCCTTAGACCACAGTTTCCTTCAGTTAACATAACGATCTGGCCATGTATACAACAAGATGTATTTTTTGTACCTGTTTATGAGGTCTTCATTGTCGTCACTCTCCATTTCGTCCTCGATGGCTGCCTGGAGGTCACCGATCCTTTTGAAGGCCAGCTTGAGATCTGCCTGCAGGCTCTGATTAGCAGCCTCTAGGCTCTCAATGTCCATTTCCTGTTAATGAGATGAGAGACAGAGTGAACTTTTCAGCTGGCCAGGACCAAAGGCTGACCAACTCAATGTTACTGATTTATTGCTGATAAATGCCGTATTAAAATGTCAGGAGTGTCTGATTGTACTGTGTGCTCTCTGATAATTGTTAGTAATCGTCTCACAAACGTCTGTCACATCCTTACCAGTTCGTGCTTTTTGCGGCTGGCCTCGGCTTCCTTTTTGGCCAGTTCACCCATCTCTTCTTTGACGTCGCGGATCTGTCTCTGCAGACGTTTGTTCTGTTCTTTCTCTCGATTCTCGCTGCTGCTGCGCTGGTCTCGTTCCTCTGTCAGCTTCTCCACGTTCTCCTTCAGACGAGCTACAAGGCTCTGCTCAGCAACAAGAAGAGAAGGTTCAACAATCTGGTCAAAGTGATATACTATACATACTGTTTGTGTGATAATTTAGAGCCAGTTGGACAGTATGCCAAAATATGTGATGCAAAGCAACACTAACCAGTAGTAATTACTTACACAAATGTTAAGGGCTGTTGTAAGAAAATCAGAGTTAGTAGAAGCTCTATCTGATCTTGTTCTAAACATCTATACATCTTGTTTTCACTTAGTCTTCAGAAAAGTTCAAGTTTTAGGTCAATTCACACTGACTTTAGCCCTCAATGAAAAGATGCAACTCCCTCTTTAATTTGAATGAAGTTAATCTCTCACCACAGTGATTCCCAACACAGAGGGCTCCAGTAAAAAAAACACCACTGGTCAGTACAATATAGGCAAGTACACACTGCTGAGAGGTCAGTAATTACAGGCATGGTTTTGGGTGATTGTTAGAATCATACAGCTGTCACTCAAACTAGACTTCCTGGATAGTATTTCACATTACTCTGGCACAACACACCCTCATACATCCAGCCCTTTGAGTTGTTTTAACACAGCACTGTGTTTTGCTATTTAGCGCTAGATATAAAATACAGCCTAAGTTGATGGGACTCTCATTTCTTTTGCACCCATTTGTTAATGTACCAAAACAACCAATTGAAATGTTGACCTGATGTTGGCATTAGATGAACCCCTAGTAGAGCATGAAAATCTGTACAAAATTTTATAACAAGCCATCCCACCCACGGCTTAAAATATCTGCGTCGACCAATCACTGGTTCAAACTTCAGCGTTGCAGCAGAAAAGAACCATTCAAAAGAACTCAATACATTCCAAGGAGGCCTTAGGATTATATGAACAAACTGCTATTGTTGTTCAGTGAGTATGAACATGAGTTTATCACTTTATCTCCACAGAACCCAGTAGACAGCGCCACTGCAACTACTGAAGAGTATTTGGATGAGTATTGCACTGGAGTGGTGGAGCAAACTTTCATCACTTATATGTTAGTACTCAACACTGTTTAAACAGGTGGCTCCTGTGTGAGTCTGTAAATCTGCAGTAAGTCTGTATCCAGTCAGTGCATTAATGCCAGCAGTACATGATATCAGTGAGTTAGCTACTGCATTAGCCACTGGCCCTCTCCATGTTTCACGTACTGAGTGGGTGTTGTACTCTGCCTCCTCACATTTGTATTGATTGAGCTCTGCTACCTCCAGCTTTGATGAGTTATACAAATCAGGGGACCTGAAATATCTACTTAGTACTCAATGGGGAGAAGAATTAAAAGGCCAATCAAAAAGCAGAATGACTACAACCCTGCATATTTTCCAAATGCTGCACATTTCACTGCTATCTAGAAACCCAGCTGTCCTTAAATAAAGCATATTTGATAAATAAAGATATTTTTTAACTTTGGAGGGAAGCAGGACGAGAGAGAAAGTGCCCGGCGGTGAGCACATTGCACAGCTAGTAATTACTTAAATAAACCTGCAAAACTGAGCACAGGGTCATTTTATCAGTGGGTGAGACAATTTCAATTTCTCCCTGGGAGAGTGCAGATGGTAACCTTTATCCTTCACTTGTGCATTTTGTCTCAGGCAAAATCTGAATTTAATTTGAAAATGACAGAATAACAAATGGTATTGTCAAATGAGAGTACCACAAGCTAGAGGACAAAGTGAAGCAGACATTCTTGTATTCAACTGGCAGTAGTCGGGAATTTTATGGAGCAAATGTACATGCTCATGTGGTGTCAGTGTTGACCTTTTGATCAGCTGCGACCTTTTTCTGTTTCTGCAGTTGCTCTCTGACCTTAGTACATTTCAAACTCCCACCAACCTCTCTCAGACGCCTACCACCACCAGCACTCCTCCACCTGAGTTTAGCTCTCACCTCCAGGCGTTTGACCTGGGTCTTCTCAAACTCCAGTTTGGTCTCTAGCTCGCGGATCTTGGCCTCCTGCCGGCTGACAAGAGATTTCTCCACCATGGACTGCTCCTGGAACTCCAGCTGGCTCTGGAGGGCTTGCATCTAAGGCACAAACATACATATATTTATGCATTATACTTGTGTCCTCCTTTATTCCCTTAACCCTTTCATAGTCTTCATATTCTATACCTTCACAGTATGAGTCCAAGAATCCCCTTATAACAAGCATCTACACCAAAATCTGAGCTATAGATGTATTTAGAATGCATGAACAGCCTATCTGTACCATAACAACTAAAATGACTATTTTACTGCAAATTGCAAGAATAATCCAAACTGTGAGGTTTAATATATAACCATTTATAATCAATATGACAATATCCTCACTGCTAAATCATCAAAAATTCATTACTACTATCTACCTGAACATATTAACTATTAATTCAATAACTAACATTTAACCAATAACAACAAAAAAGTGGTAGTCTGTGAGCAGTCTGCTTGCCCATTTTTGAAAAGCAGATCCATGACCTTGTTGGAATGGAAGCTCAGGTACCTTTATAGCCTGATAACTTGCTCAACCCCTCAGTTGATCTTTGCGGTGAGCTGGCAATTGATGGGTTTTCATTTATTTATTTTTTGATTATTTTGTAACATTACAGGTGCAGATACTGCAACATTCAAGACACCTTATATACTCTGTCCTTCAAATGCACCATGTATGACTATGCTGCTTTACTCTTTCACTGGTTCAAGACTACTCCATGACAGTTCAAAGACCAGCAGGTGCCAGTTTCGGTCCGAACCTCAGCAAGTGTGTTGGCTGGGCTCTATGGCAATGTCAAAGTTCCCCTTAAACTCGGTCCCTAATGCCCAGTAAAAAACATACACAAATGGCATGTACAGCTCTGCCAGCATCTGACGTCATCGTCACCAGTACACATGTACATGAGTGGAAGTTGTCTTGAGCGCTTTGTTTATTATATCAGGTAACTTAAGCCCCTTTCACACACCTACTCCTCTCTTAATCTGAGGGCATCTGAACGAGTTGGCTTCATGTCTCAATGTGCACACTGGTCACTCTTCTGTAAAAGCTGTGACGACAGTATTACTGCATCATACGTAGTGTCTTTTCCTCATCACTTTCAACATGGCACAAGTCTGAACTGCATGCCATCATGAAGAGATAGGCACGCAGAAGTGACAGTGTTTCCATGTGTGTAAAGTGATTTAGGAAAGGCTTTATCCACATTTCAGCACCAGTATTTATCCCAAAACATCATCACAGAGCAAAAGATACAGTTGCTGCCAAAATCATAAAACACCTTTTTCATTCACTTTGTGTTGCAATTTCACATCTATTACAAACTGAAATGTTCATAAAAAGAAAACTTTATTGCGATTTAGACAGGCTCTGTAACAGATCAGATGATTAAGACTCACCAACAATGAATCCAGATTTTTAAAAAACATTTAGAGGAGCTAAAGTATAGCTTGCCTCCAGTTGTTTGTAAGGATTGTTTTCTTAGTTTATTCCATATTTGCAGCATCAACCAGCAGCAGGATCCATATGAACATCTCAAAAGACAGCTGCACACTTTTATGTAAAACAGCAGCAACTTCACTAATTACTTATAATTACATATAATCTATCCCTGATATAGACAAGATCAGTCAGGATCTAACAGTAAGCTACACACTTTATTTTTGTTCACCTCAGACAGGTGAGCTGTGACACACAGAGTTGCAGTTTAACAGCTGCAGTTACATCATTTGTTACATCAGTTTTGAGCTCCATCACAGCCGTCTGGATGTTAGTAGTTAAATTATAATCATCCATCCATCCATTATCTGTACACTGCTTAATCCTCTGTAGGGTCGCAGGGGGACTGGAGTCTATCCCAGTCGACTCAGGGCGAAGGCAGGGGACACCCTGGACAGGTCACCAGTCAATCACAGGGCTACATATAGAGAGAAACAAGCACACTCTCATTCACACCTACGGACAATTTAGAATAATCAGTTGACCTCAGCATGTTTTTGGACTGTGGGAGGAAGCCGGAGTACCCGGTGAGAACCCACGCATGCACAGGGAGGACATGCAAACTCCACACAGAAAGATCCCAGGCGTCCTAAGCGGGACGCGAACCAGGGATCTTTTAACCGTGAGGCGACGCTCCTAACCACCGAGCCACTGTGCAGCCCAATTACAATCATGCATGGACCAAATTTTCAGTGTTTAGGAAATCATAAATATACTAGGCTGTTAGTTATTTTGACAATTTGATAAGTTGCTGTTGGTTTAGATTTAGTCTTTTGTTTATTAGTAAATTATTATGTATTATACGTCACTTGATGCACTGTCCAATTTGGCAGTCACGACCAATATCAGATGCATACAGTGGCTCTCTCTGTTGCTGTGGTAGGTATGTCTGAATGGTGTCATGAGGGACATTAAACATAAAGTGTCTGAATGATAGAATACTGTCACTTTAACAGACTGATAAAGACAGCAATGTTAAATATCCTACATCTTTAGTCCACAGCTGCATAAAGTAAAAAAAAGAAAGTTCACACTTATAGACGCTCTAGAATCTAGACTCTAGTAGAGGCTATTCAGATAACGTTTGATGTATATAATACTGGTAGGTTTTGTATATTAGCATTTAAATCAACGAAAAAACCATAAAACAGTAGAAGTAGCAGCAGAAATACATTTTTATAATTGTGTAGGGGAGATCTGGAATCTGGTAAAGCAGAACCATGAGGGTAGGATACTGTATAACATATAATGTCTGGTTGGGTATGGATTCACCAAACAAGGTTAACTGCTTACAGGTTACTGGTTTTGTTGCCTTTTCTTTTGTTTGCTCTGTCTGATGGAGAATAACAGACTTATACAGCAGCAATTATTACTAGGATGACATCACATGCTTGTCTGAGTTGGGGAACCAAGTTGACCATCTGTGTGCCCATATTGCCAGCACCAATACTGCTAGACTGACACATTCATTACATTAAGGGTTGCATTTGTCAAGACACCACTGGAAATGCAAAAGAAATGGGCTGTGACAGTGCTGCACATTCATGCAAGTTTATAACACACACACACACTTATTGTAGAAGAACAACAGGAAGTACATCTTAATAACTAAGATGTAAAGAAGTTACAAATTACAGCAACCAATAACTCACTTTCAATTTGTATACAGGCCCCTGACACGTGTTTTAACACAGACTTGAAAATTTGTGAACCTGTCCTTCAAGTGCGACGTCTGTAAAATTGTCTACATTGACGTCGCTTGTGATCCTCTTTCTGTAGACTCTCTGTAGAACAGTATAGGCTTTTGAACTAAAAAATCACAAATATCCCAGTACTTGACATCAAGTTAAGCAAAAATAAGTCATTTTCAGTCAGATTTTTTCACTGTGTTTGGTCGTCAGTCAGGTTTGGTTGGAAATGTAGCTACTCATCAACACAAACAACATGCATAGTCACAGACTAAACCAAACTGAACATACTTTTTTAAATATTTTGCTGAGCATCAACTAAAAGCTCTATGTGAAATTCTGGAATGGATTTCAGTTCACTGACCCCATCAGACAGGCCTCCTCTGGTCTGACGTATACTTTTTAAAGCTGACACAGGCCTGAACTTCAACTTGTTCCACCCTGTTACATCCCTCTTTGCCTGTTTTCTTGTGCTTTACATGGACTGTGCTAGTCACTTTTCACTCAAAGGAAAGAAAACTACCCTTTACCTTCTCCTGAATCTCCTGCTTCCCCTTGAGAGCCTCCTCCAGCTGGGCTTGTAGGTCAGTGATCTGAGCCAGGTTCTGGGCTGACTGAAACCATAAAAACACAGGACAGAAGCAAAGTCAGTAAATAACTGCAAGTTGGTGGATAGAAAAAATGTATGTTCTCTAATTCTCACTGCTTATAAAGCACACAGATTATACATACAGCTAAAACTTTTCTAACTACACCTGAATCTTTCAGATGCCAGAAAAACCCATACCAAGTGGATTCAGTAAAAAAATCACATCATCAAATAAATTTAAGTCCAGTGAAAAAATATCAATAAAGCTCATTTCAAAATGACCTGTGTAAATATCTGACACAAGAGCTTTTCTTCACAGTAGATGAAAGACTCCACTACAGTGAGCCCCACTGGGAATTCAACTGCTTCAATTTAAAGAGGAAGGATGGATTCATTTGCAGCTAGTGGAGGCAGCTTTTCTTATTTCATCAGCTGTGCAAAGGAAATGCTTTTACTCCACTTCCACTGCTCATCTGCACATATAGCTACATCAATACTAACAGGGGCCACTCAGAGCTCAACAAACACAACTGCTTTTCAAAAATGAGTCAATTGGCAGGGATTGATTATTTCAAAACAATTCAATACAAAGCTCAAACCAAGGATTTTACTTGTTACAAATCAACTTTGCTTTGTTTTTTTTGACATGATATAGTGGTAGACATGACATGCAGGCTACACTGTGTGTGACAATGTTGAAATGACAGCTTGCTAATATATAGTAGACAAAAGAAGTGAGTAAACTATGCAATATCACTTCAAATGATCATGTCAAATGATTCCACACTCCATCGCCTCCACTAACTGTATTACTTCTCAGTTAAATAGTAATGTATTTGTTCTTACATGAAATTTAAAAGTTTAAATTTACAATTCTAAAAATGCAGGTGCCACAGTAGGATCTCATTTCAACACAGATCAATACACCTTTCACTACTGAGATTCAAATCTTTCATGTTTTTAAGACGTTTTTTGTGAACCTTTATTTTTAGTGACAGATTCAAATCTGGTGAGAATGAGGAATACAAGTATTGCACAAATTTTTGTACAGATGTTTTTGTAGATGAACTATTCAGCTGCTGTTTGCTGTAGGCGTTGTGTTGCTCTACCTTACTCTTTAAAATATCCAAAAGGTCATCTGTTGAAATCAGGTCCGGTGACACAGTTGGCCAGGTCATAATTTTGTGTTCTTTCTATCCATGGTGCTATTTCTAAACACATTTTGCACTCATGCAGCTCCATATCATCAAACGTTTCATCTTACAGTTGTGTACTGAAGAACAACTGAGGTTTTAGGGTTTAGATGCCGACTACAAAGGTTGACATCATGCATTACTGTCACACTGTCTGAGCCGTCACAGAAACACTGATTTCCATTACCAACCCTTGTGCCAAGTCTGTAGCAAATGTCCATTTGTGTTTAGTAGCTAGACTGTGCAAGCACTGTAGTGTTTGTGTCATCATTTTAGGAGGACAACCACTATGGGTGGTAGTAACAGTTTGTATACCATAAGACTATTACTGAGACTGAATTTTGAGAGATTTTTAGTTGGTCATCAATCGTCCTAAACTGTTTTCCATCAGATCTTTCAAATCCTAATTCTTTTCTGTGTGGATGCACATTCGTGATTTATACTCATGTTAATGCAGTTACGCAAAATTAAAATAACAGGTGTACTCAACGTAGTTTCACTGATGACAGGGTTTCTAATTTATGTGTCAGTGGTCATAGGACTTTCTACTTTTTGTTGTGCTACTTTCTTTGTCTTTATATAGGTATGTCACTATGTTAATAAAACAGTCTAGTTGGGTTATACATTTCGTGATGATCTAAGTAGCTTTACATGAAATCCACATTTTTGATGCTTCTCTATGCTAAAAATCCCCAAAGTACAGGATGCAGTCATATCCCTGCAGCCACAGCTGTATGGCACAGAATTATCAAAACTGTACCGTCGGCTTTGTGGAGAGTTCGGAGTTGTAAAATACAAAGATATTAAGAGATTAAGAGGGACTGAGAGTAGGAGCAGTAGGACTACTACTGGTGTGGCTGTGGCTTAGGTGGTAGAGCAGGCTGTCCACTGATCGCCAAAGTGCCTCCACATGCCGAAGTGCCCTTGGGCAAGACACTAGCTGTGTCTCAATTCAGGGGCTGCATCCTTCTAGGCTGCATTCGTCGGCCGCATACGTCACAGCGGTGCGACTAAGGCTGTCCCATTTCATTAAAACTTCAAGACTCCTTCAAATGCGGCCGACGAATGCGTCCTTCTTTTCCATGAATTTGAAGGATGCATCGATGTATCCTTCGTAGCCCCAAATATCCCAAGATTCATTGCGGGCCGGTGACAGTTCGATAAACAGCTGAAGTTTTAACTGCTGACGGCTGATGGAGAAGATGGATTCATCAGCGGCGGAGGATTATAGTTTAAATATTAGTATTATGTTACAGCTCACTCTGATAGCTACGATACAAATGTTGACAACGTTAAAGTTTGTTCTAAAAACCGTTGGATAACGTTATTGATGTGAGCCGCTGCAGTTTAAAACGTTTACTGTCCAGTTGTTCAGCTTCAGTTTTAAGTTATATTTTACTGAGACTGTGGCGAAATTCTTTCTGACCGCGGCCACCACAAAAACGACTTATTCAATCATAAATATTCATATATTTAATCCTCATTTAAGTTATTATATGGAGAAGAAGTAAAATGGACATAAATCCTGCTGGAGCTTCTATTGGTGGTAATTTTCTGTAGACCAGTGAAAACATGACTCTCCTCACTGTTCATAGTTTAGCTTCACCAAGTTATCTGATAACATGTTTAACATACATTATATCTGGTTTCTGTTCAGACAGCAGGTATTTAGTGATCCTCATCAGAAACACTCAGCCCAGAGACTGGGATGATTTGTAATATCTGAAGTTCATGTCAGTGGATGTTAACAGATTTAAACCAGCTGTGAACGTTTCTTGTTTCTCAGACAGTTTAGTCCTGTACCATCGTACAGTACAAGACCCTCAAGTCTTCAAGTATATAAAACATATTAAAAACAAAAATTACAGTTTCGGGATCAAATCCAGTCAAAAATTGGGTAAAATTACACCGTCGTCTTATCCTGATCGTCGGGATGAAAATTTGTTTGTCAGGGTTGCTAGGCAACAAGGAGCAGCGCTACGAGACGTCATGATATAAGCAGGAAGTTCATTGTGGGCTAGACCATAGACATATATATACGTATATACGTATATATGTCTATGGGCTAGACCATCTCATTTAACAAACGCTCATGCAGCCTTCTAATGCAGCCTACCCGTCCTTAGAAGGACCCAGCCTTCGAAGGACAGGTAGGCTGGGTCCTTTGAAGGATGCAGCCCCTGAATTGGGACACAGCTACTGAAATCCACGGCTAACGCCTTGCATGGCAGATCTGTCGCCATTGGTGTGTGAATGTGTGTGTGAATTGGTGAATGTGAAACACATTGTAAAGCGCTTTGGATACCACTAAGGTAGAGAAAAGTGCTATATAAGTGCAGACCATTTACCATTACCGCTAGCAAGCTAATACATTTCAGGGCAAATTTATATCCTCCCTGGTAACACATTCACATCGCATATTATATCACGCTCCACTGCCTCTGTTGCTTGTTGCTAAGCTAAGCTAGCAGTGTAAACCAGTCAGGCTGTGGACTTCCATTAGGATCGTCAGTGAAGGTGCAGATGGGGAGACTGAAGTCACTGTCACTGCTTTCTGTATCAGCCAGTAAAACATTTTCATTTTCAGGTCTGTGGTAAATGCTGCAGCAATCCCTGGAATCCTTATTTGTACAGAGTATATCAGACAGGAGAGAAAGTAGACCTGTGCCACAGCGGCCTTGTGTTTCTTCATCAGTTCATTAAGGTCCTCCTGGTCCTCCTCCATCCTGGATTGTAGGTCGTTCTTCTCTCTCTGGAGACGACTCAGCTGCTCCTCCAACTGAAAGACGGAAAGTCAAACAGAGATTTGTGAATGGGCTGGTTCAGCTGCATTGTCACTCTGTCACTCAAAGTTGGACATTAGAGCAGCTGCTTCTCCTAACCCAAGAAACAACATACCTTCTTTTACAGAAAACTTTGTAAACATTTTGTTGTACAAGTCAAATGCAGTTTAACTAAGTTTTTTAACAAGTTTTTCAATGTCATATTAAATTTATGCTTAAAAGGGAGAAACAAGACACCAGTTTTGTTCATTCAGTTAAGTTCAATTCAGTTTTATTTGTACATCGCCAATCTACAACATATGTCATCTCATAGCACTTCACATAGTACAGTGAAGACCTTACGAAATTTAAACATAAGTCTATAATTGTGGAAAGTGACATTGATTTACTACTATCAATTAAAACGCTGTGGAAGAATACAACATTACAGAGAGTGTATCATTTAATATCAAGTATAATACCATTTTTACAGTTGCGTGATTCAGAATATAAAAAACATGATGGAAATCCAGTAGGGCAAGATGGCTACAAATAACTGATTGCATCATATATCAGTTTTTCACTGCTTTCCTGTGATAATATGAATACTTGCTTTAATAATGTAGAATTACATATTGTATGTCATATTAATGTAACATGGATCTGGAAAAGTAATAAAAAATGTATGCATTAACCACAGAAAATGATAGATCCTGTCTGGCCTGCATCCATTGGTCCTGTTTTTCCAGCACATCCCACAGATGCAGGACAGGATTGTAATCTGGAGTTTTTGGAGGCCAAGTCCATCCATCCATCCATCCATCCATTATCTATACACCTATTAATCCTCTGAGAGGGTCGTGAGGGGCTGGAGCCTATCCCAGCTGACTCAGGGTGAAGGCAGGGGACACCTGAGACAGGTCGCCAGCCTATCACAGGGCTACATATAGAGACAGACAACACTCTCATTCACACCTACAGACAATTTAGAATCATCAATTGACCTCAGCACGTTTTTGGACTGTGGGAGGAAGCCGGAGAACCCAGGGAGAATCCATGCTGCACAAAGAGAACAAGCAAACTCCACACATAAAGATCCTAGGCCTGGACGTGAACCGGGGATCTTCTAGCTGTGAGGCGACGCTGCAAACAACCAAGCCATGTTGCAGCCTCCAGAGACCAAGTCAACACCTTGAATTCTTTGTAATGCTCTTCAAACTGAACAATTTTTGCAGTGCGGCAAGAAGCATCATGCTGAAAGAGGCCATCAAGAAAACTAAGGAGGTGTCCTTGGTTTGCACCAGTGTTTAGATATGTGGTAAGTGTTAAAATGGCATCTTCATGAATGCAGTGCCCAAGGTTTCCCAGCAAAACATTGCCCAGAGCATCACACTGTCTCCTTCAACCGCTGCCTTTTGACTTCTTCCCACTGTGCATCCTGCTGCCATTTTGCCACCAAATAGAGAATGCATGCACACCCAGCTGTCCAAATGATAGATAAAAAAGACATGATTCATTAAATCATACTAAACTTCTCCATTTCTCCATAGCTGTAAGCTGTGTGTCCTGACATCGTTCTGTCATAGGGTTTACAGGAGTTTTTTACTAGAGAATGTCTTCTGTAAGATTGGATCACAAGGCCCAGCCTTCAGTCCCCACACACATCCATGAGCCTTGGATGTTTGACTCTGTTGGTGGTTCACTGGTTGTCCTTCAGTGAACCTTGTCTGGTAGCTACTAACCACTGCATACCAGGATTACCTCACAATACCTGCATTTGTGGAGATGCTCTGACTCAGTTGTCTAGCCATAACAGTTTGGCCCTCGTCAAAGTCTTTCAGATCAAGAACTGACTGTTTACTTGCTGCCTAATAACTCCCCCCAATGACAGGTGCATCCATAGCAAGATAATCCATGTTATTCACTTCACCCAGCAGTGCTTTTAATGTTATGAATAGCCAGTATATGCATATTCTATGAATATAAATCAACCCAGAAAAATCCCAACACAGCATGAGAACAGTGATCAGACACAACACAAAATCAAAAGTAATTTTAACACATGTTTAATCAGTCATGCTGCTCTTCACTCTACACTAAGCAAATTCCTCTGAAGGCAGTTTTAAAATAGCTTTATAGCAATATTTGACAAAAACAAAAAAAAAAACTGCTGGGTTTATTGATATGAGAATAAGCTTTAATGAGATCCTTGTACACAGCAACAAGAGACCACTATACTGTTATTAAGGATGGATGCACAATATTTAGAACTTTTGACTTGACCTGTCTAAAGCACCAAATGTCAGCTTTTCAGCCTGGAGTAGGACACAGTGTGCTCTCTGTTGGCTCTGGCTGTATCTTTGTCTCGGTTTAACAACATATATGAATAAACTCTTGTCAAATATTTCACAGTCTGGAGACTTTGAGCTTGTAGGTATGTCACTCTGTGCCAAGGTTCTCCTGTGAGACATGACCTTATTAGCTGTTACACAGGCCACTCTGATCACGGGGCCCACCAGGGGTTATTTAAGGTCCAAGTCATAACCAAGACATCCAATTAAAAGCTAAAAAGCCACTCTCATACCTTGAGCTGAGAGGCGGAACTGTGCTGAAGCCATCTAATTTCTGTTAAGACTGGGATAATATACAAAGAGGGAGAGAGGTTGTTGGTACAGGGCTATGGATTATTAGATGATGACTTATGTGACTATCTGAAAAGGCTAATGACTCCATTTGCACTTAGAGTGGAGATGAGAAGAGTCAGCAACAGGCAGAGCTGACACTGATCATCCATCTTATTATGAAACAGTCCAAACAGGGTCAAGAATGAAACCAATCTCTGAATCAAGAACAGCTTCCGATATGGATTTGGATTATCACAGTACGATTTATTTATTCTTTATTTCTTTTTTATTAAAACCACCCACTGCAGAGACATACCAAGGTGTACTTCAGGCGCTAAAAATATCTATGAGGAATCTGGGACAAATTCATTTACATACCACACTTTCCTTTTATAAATCCACTGTTGGCCTCGCTGAGTACTGATGAAAACTTTGAATGCAGCTTTAGTTCTGCAGCATGTGGAAAACATTGTAATGGACACTTGAAAAAATGTGCAAGTCACCAGCATCAAACTGTCATTTAACACATTTAACAACAGGCTGTCAGTGCAATCCCAACCCATGGCTTGGCTCTTTGTATTTTACTCTTTCTCCCCCCTCAGATTGCCAAGGCTCTCTGTGGTCAAATAAAGCTGTCGGAAACATGCAAGACAATTTTCTCAAAACTCTGCAATTACCATAGAAGAATGGTGAAAACAGCAGCTCATCGAAAATGAATGTTATTTGCATGATTTTATGTTGCTGAATTGCAGTGTATGATGTGACTGGGGCTGCATCAGAAAAATCCTCCATTTATGCTATTACCATTTCTGTCATCAGTCCTCGCAGCCTCCTACTCTCCTAGCAGGCTGTATGTGTGCTGTAGAGGTTGCCCTCAAAGACACCACCTCAAATAAACAACTGGTGACGCAGCCATGTTGTCTCTGAAATCCTCCTTTTTCATATTATACTAAACGGATCATGCATCCGATAAAAATAATTAAGCTGCAGTTGCTTTCAAGCATCTCTATTTTCTCTAGAACAACACTTTTCTATACGTCTAAACGACAAACAGCTTCGCCAAGTTGAAGCATACAGGGACTGAGAATGACATACACATTCAGAATCACTTCATGCCACATTTCCAGCAACTCAGACCAGAACAAATGGGCACGTAAGACACACTTTACTTTAATCTACAACAAAAGGTTGTGTACATGTGAGACAAAAAAATCAGCCATGCTTGCATTGTTAAGAAGAACTAATGGCTGACTTCATTCTCTTCAAAGGATGGCATGCCGTTACTCTTCTAGATCTTTACATAGCACATAGTGGTTTGCTGCTATAGTAATGCTATATTAATGTTCAAAATGTTGTATATGGAACCTTAACCTACCAGCTTTGCAAACAAACTAATACTTACCTGCAGCTTACCCTAGCAGCAGCTTGGCAAAGACTACTAGGTACCATGTAGTGTGTAAGGGCTACGATTGAATGGAATCACTATTTCATACTCATTCGGTTGAGTTACAATAAACAGAAAATGTGTCAGTTAGAGTAACTATTGGGAATTCAGCTACATTACAGTTTACATTAAACTTTTCAAAGTGCCATGAAATTAGGCTCAGCAAAAATACGTAAAACCAATATTTTCTGCAATCAGTAGTTTCTCTTTACAAGGCTGGGGAGAAAGCAAAAGGAGAGTAAACTTTGCTGCACAGATAAAAAGACTGAGACTAAATAAATAGTCAGAGAAATGTGCAACTGGACAAGGAGAACTGCTCTTGGACCAGCATGTGAAAACTAGATTGCCATGGGAACCAGGCATGGAGTAAGAAAAGCCATGGCAGAGGGACAGAAAAAGATAAAGGTCAAAATAGATTAGGAAAAAATAGGTAGGAGAGGCTGAGATAGAAAAAAAAGAAGACAGAGATAAAAACAAAACATGTCAAAAAGACCCTCTTCTAGAAAATCACGAAATGTGGTGGAAAAAATAAGTGAAGACCAGAGTGAGTAAGAGGACAGAGGATGAGCTCTGAGGGAACAGGTGTGTCCTCTAACCCCTTGTCTCTAGCTAAAGGCAATGATTTGACAGGTCTACTGACGCCCTGCTACTAGCACAGATGGTGCAGCCCTATAAAGGCCACAAAAACGCCTACGTGACTGAGACAGCTTTAGCTTTTTCTTCCCATTTAACAATGACATGCAGCAAACTTAATTGTATACTTGATCAAAAATGCCACCTGTGGTTTTGTTGCTCCAGGAAACTTGTTAGAAAAGCTGCTTCTACAGGCTCAGAGGAGCATCTACAGAGCTGTACTGACCGCTTGTTTTGTTTTGGAGATGTCCTCCATCTGAACGTGCAGGTCTTCAATCTCCACCTCCATGGACTTGCGAGCTTTAACTGCAGCTGCGCAGGTGAATTCAGACTCCTCCAGCTGGAGCAGACACAGACATGACAAACATACATCAGACTAGAGTGACGTCACACCAAATGTACTTTCTGCAAAGGTATTAAGCTATAAAGGTCCTTTGGTTTATTCTGGTACTGGTCCATACTGGTGGATGCAACAGTGTTTTTATTAGTAGAAAATGTCTACTCCAGACCAGAGGGTTTCAGACTGTGAGGCCCCCCTTGGAAGGCATGGAAGGACTTGAGGGGGTAGGGTAATTAATTTTAGGTTTGCTTTTGGCAAGTTACACCAGGTGAATGTGCTGATGTCAAGACAGAAGTCCTCCTTTAATTTATATCTATTTCTCTGATCTGAGTAGCATCCACACCATCCACTTATTTCCTGTGCTTATTTGTGCCGTTCTCAAAAAACCCACTAAATAAATGTATTCAACTTTGGTAGTTTGTTGCTTTGGAAAGTAACATTAAACCAAACTATCTACATAACACTTCGCTCCATAAAGGCTTGGTGTGTGTCTAGTCTAGCCTGCCACAACACTACAGACTGTCTCTTTTCTCTCTAGCTGGCAGAGTCTGTGATACATGATGGTGCTTTTGTAGTTGTACCTGGTTCTTGAGCTGGGCGATCTCTCTCTTGCTGGGTGCATTGTTCTTTATGTGGTCCAACATGATCTGAGCATCAGCCAGCAGAGCCTTGGTTCTTTTCAGGTCCTTCCTCAAGCGTCTCTCTGTCTCAATGTCACCACCTCTCACCTGAGAAACAGGTACAGTGAAAACTGGTGACTCAGCTGTGGCTGCAGGACTGTCAATGGATGAATTACATTTTACTCTTTTTAAAGATGGAATCATATATATGTTTGAGGTAAATTTACACACAGAATTTAAGAGGTTAAAACAGTGTAAAGAGTAAACTGTTATATTCCAGTCAACTGATCATTCAAAAATACAGGTAATATAAAAAATAATAATTTCTGGATCAATTTTCAAAATACCTACCCATTATTTTGTCTATTAATTATTCATTTCAGCTCCTAGGTTCAGGAGTAATGGGGTGACCTGTTCTAGTCACAAATAAGCAATTTAAGTAGCAGAAGGTGCATTTTGTTGATGATGTCTATAGGATTGGGTCCCGTGTGAACAACAAGTGAATATATTGTAGGCTGTTATCACAAAAGACGCCTATTTATATTGATTTACTTCTTTGGCTGCAGCACGCCACACTCCTCCTCTGTTCCTTTACTGTCAGAGTTGGACATCAGTCTGGACTCAGTGACTGTGACTCTCTAATTGCAGTCAGCAAAGCCAGATAAATATTTGATTCAGTCAGTATAAATGACCCACTTAAATCATACAAACCCCCACATCTCCACCCACACAACCCAACAGCACTACTGCTGTATTAGAACAAATGGCATTACTAACATTCTGTTACTATCCAACTGTGCACATATAAAATGGCATTTGCTGTGGATCCACAGAGGAAATTTACAGATACACAAGTTAAGCTCAAGTCTTCCCAGAGTAGAATGTCTATTACACACAGATTTCTTTTTTACTTTCAATCTGGGGTGACTGCCTTCACCTCAGGTTTTCAGCTAGGGGGAATTTAAAGGAAATCACATGTGTTTTTACAGGTTGTGTCTAAGATCAGTTCCGTTGCTCTGTGTACAGTGTAATTACCTTGTCCTGTGCTGACAAAAGCTTCGACTCCAGCTCTCTCTTCTCTTTCAGCACCTTCTGCTTCTCATCATACTCCTCTTCGAGCTGGACTTCCATTTGCTTCAGCTACACACACACACACACACACACACACACACACACACACACACAAACAAATGGAAATAAATAAATGCATAGTTCTGTCTGATCTCTTATTGACTTAAACAAGTCAGAAAAGTCACTTGGAGCCATTTCTAAATCGCTACAGATCCCAAAATCATCTGTGCAAACAATTCTAAGTTGTGACAGTGACACAACTGTACCATGGTACAGTTGCTACTGAGAAACAATTGGTTGATGGTCAAGAGTCAAACCAAGAATCACCAAAAAGCAAGTTTGCAATAAATTAGAAGCTGCTGAAACACAAGTGTCAGTGTCCACAGTCAGATATGGTTTACATCGCCATGAGCTAAGAGGCTACAAGAGGGAAGCCCTTCTTAACGCCTGAATGAAGTTTGCTGCTGATCACATGGACAAAGAAAAGGGCTTCTGGTGGAAAGTTTTGTGGTCAAATGGAACAAAAATTTAGCTATTTGGCTACAATGAGCAAAAATATGTTTAGAGGAGAGAAGTTGAGGCCTTTAACTGCAAGAACACCAAAACTACAGTCAAGCATGGTGGTGGTAGTATTATGCTCTGGGGCTGTTCTGGTGACAGTGGAACTTGTGCTATACACAAAGTAAATGTAATAATGAAGAAGGAGGATTATCTCCTTATTCTTTAGGAAACCCTAAAATCATCCGCCAGAAGGTTGGGTCTTAGATGCAGTTAGGTGTTCAAACGAGACAATTAACCGAAGCACACATCAAAAGTGGTAAATAAATGGTTAAATCAGGTTATAATTAAAGTTTTAGACTGGCCTCCCCAAAGTCCAGACTTAAATCTCATTGAGAACCTGTGGACTGTGCTGAAGTAACAAGTCTGTGTCAGAAAGCTAGTTAAGGTGAAAATGGCCAAAGGATGTTTAGTCACATATGACATATTATTGATGTGTGTATGTTTTTTACTCAGCAGATTTTTTCATATTTCCAGATCTATAATAGCTCCATAAAATTGGAGCCATTATAATCCATGTTATTCACTTCACCCAGCAGTGCTTTTAATGTTATGAATAGCCAGTATATGCATATTCTATGAATATAAATCAACCCAGAAAAATCCCAACACAGCATGAGAACAGTGATCAGACACAACACAAAATCAAAAGTAATTTTAACACATGTTTAATCAGTCATGCTGCTCTTCACTCTACACTAAGCAAATTCCTCTGAAGGCAGTTTTAAAAATAGCTTTATAGCAATATTTGACAAAAACAAAAAAAAAACTGCTGGGTTTATTGATATGAGAATAAGCTTTAATGAGATCCTTGTACACAGCAACAAGAGACCACTATACTGTTATTAAGGATGGATGCACAATATTTAGAACTTTTGACTTGACCTGTCTAAAGCACCAAATGTCAGCTTTTCAGCCTGGAGTAGGACACAGTGTGCTCTCTGTTGGCTCTGGCTGTATCTTTGTCTCAGTTTAACAACATATATGAATAAACTCTTGTCAAATATTTCACAGTCTGGAGACTTTGAGCTTGTAGGTATGCCACTCTGTGCCAAGGTTCTCCTGTGAGACATGACCTTATTAGCTGTTACACAGGCCACTCTGATCACGGGGCCCACCAGGGGTTATTTAAGGTCCAAGTCATAACAGAGACATATTATTGCTGTGTGTATGTTTTTTACTCAGCAGATTTTTTTCATATTTCAAGATCTATAATGGCTCCATAAAAGAATACATTTTTGTGTCAAAGACATGTGTTTCAACGATTCCATCATAGAAAATTAGGAATTAGAGGAGTCATTGAAAACTCAAGGTTGCCATGATATACCTACACCGATCAGACACAACATTACGACCACTGACAGGTGAAGTGAATAACATTGATCATATTGGTACTATGTGGTGTTCTGATGGAAAACCTTGGATTTTAACATTTGTTTTGATGAGACTTAGACACCCAAATAAACATTGTCCCACAACAAGAACACTCCCTCATGCTAATGGAAATTCCAAATGTCACTGACCTACACCTGCAGGAAAATGTACCCCACCACATGGCAACAACATCAACCAATCAGGAACATGTTGAGGAACATGACAATGGCCCAACATGTTGATTTGACCTCCAGACTTCCTACACCCCATTCTGATCAAGCATCAACAGGATGCAGTGGAACAAGTTGGATTGACAGAGGCCCCACTGCACAAGCCAGAGTAAAAGGATCCACTGCCAATGTCCTGGTTCCAGACCCCATAGGACACCCTGAGAGGTCCTCTGGTTGATGCCCAATGGTTCAGAGCATTTTTGAGCACATAAGGGGGACCAACACAATATTAGGCAGGTGATCATAATGTTATGCCTGATCAGTGTACATGGTGTCTACAAGTGTATGGAAATTCTTGTTCATTACTGCAGTGCTAATTCATAACTTAATTCACCTCAGGGAAGTTTACATCATAATGTCAAAACCTCCTAAGCAGCATTTGGCGAAAAGGGGGAGGAAATATCCCCTTTGAACAGGAAGAAACCTCTGTCAGAGTCAGACTCAGGGAGGGTAGCCATCTGCCTTGATCAGTTGGGGTGAGGAGAGAGGGAAAAGATGAGCTGAAAATTCATAGTTACATTTAAGTCTACAGCCCCCTGAAGAATTACTAGCATGCTAGGTTTCAGCTTTGTGAGGCAGTTGAATTCCTAATGTGTAGGAAGTAATACTTTTTAAAAGTTGCTATCTTAATTCAGTGTATTTGCATGCTCACATTTACTGATTAGCACTAATAATAAAGTACAGCACAGCTGGTGCTGATGAGAAGATCGTTAATGTTTTAGGCACTAAAACATTATGAAAGACACACATTCATGTTCCCCACAAGATTAACTGTAACAATATCTAAGACCAGATTTTGTGCCAATGAGTCAAGTAGATGCTAAGATATTTGACATGGTTATTGACTTGCATGTTGTTGGTGTCACTAGGAAAAATTCATCCTCAAAGTCACTAGGATTCACCCTCTGGTAAACATTACTGACTGTATTACATTTAATAAAAATCTAATCAGCCAGTTTCCTTCTTTAAATATACGGGTTTGAAATACAGGTATAGCAGTGGTAAAACCAGAGACCATGAACACAAGCATGTTTTTTTGTCTGAACATCTGCAATACGTTCAGGTGAAGGAGGGTATCATAATCTTTAGTTATTTTCTGGATGGTCAGAATCTTGAAAGATACCTTGCTGCAAATCAGTGTTTTACTCTCAAGGGCATAGATTGATTGATGCACTGATCCAACCTGCATCATGTGCAGCAACAAGTAGTAGAGGTCACACAGCACAGCAGACCTGTTCAGCCTCTGAGT
The DNA here is from genome assembly GCA_024666655.1 of Dascyllus trimaculatus. Classification (NCBI taxonomy): domain Eukaryota; kingdom Metazoa; phylum Chordata; class Actinopteri; family Pomacentridae; genus Dascyllus; species Dascyllus trimaculatus. The sequence continues at coordinate 1,790,969 of CM045453.1, read as the reverse complement.
TCCCTGGTTTTACCCTTTGGCCATTTTTGTACTTTTTTATTTATGTTAATTTATTTGACTTTTAAATGTGACCAGCAACGGCTCGTTTTAAGATTCACTAAGATTTAACTTAAGTGAAAACAACTGATATTATTTATTTTAATTGTATTTTTTGTGTTTGTTAAAACCGTATTTCAAGATTGTGCCTTTTGACAAGACTCTACGTTTAAGTATTGCTAATAAATGGCTTATAATAACAAATAATAGTCATAATTTCAAAATTCTTGTCCACTTTTAACTTTTTTTTTTTTTTTTACAAAAACACAGTGGGCCGCCGGTGGGCTTCTCTTCTCTACCACTGGGCTTAGCAAGTTTTCTGGGGGAAACCCTGCATTGCATGGAAATTGTTTTTAAAAAAATATGTACAATGAAGCTACTGACCTTCTTACTGCAGGACTGTCTGATCTCCTCCACCTCATCATCTTTGCTCTCAATCTCCTTGGAATGGGTTTGACGCAAACGCTCCATTTCCATCTCCAGACGCAGCTTGGCCTGAAAGAAACATGCAGATTCCACATTATACGCTGTTCGCTGACTGTTGCTTAAAAGACTACTGTGCTGATTTTCAAGCTCATTTTGATATATTATTTGTGGTTGTGAATATATCTATAGTACGAGTCAATAAACGCTGATATCTATTAATAGTGGAAGAACTCCAGGGAGTCACCATCCCTACAGCTCAGTCTGCTGCTGGAGGCGAGAACTGTTTTTTCTATAGCTAGTAACCCACACAATATATGATTAGCAGTAAATGTTTTGAATCTCTGAATGCTTATCCAGGCCTGTACTGATGCGCTCAGACCCCTATGTTCATGTCTAAAACAGAGTTACCAAGAACCTATCTGGTGTGCATCTGTTAGCGTGACAGCATGCAGGTCAGACTTGTGTTGAAAGTAAGACAGAAATGTTACAAGGTCTGACCTTTGTAGTAAAACTGCCATTGTGACTCATACAGAAACGTGACCAGAGCGTTTGTTTGGACATGAAGCCAACATGTTCAGATGCTGTTAGATGAATGGAAAGGTGTGCATGCCTGAAAGGAGCTTAAGACACATTTGTTTACCTTTAATTCACACATCTGTATCTTGTTTGTTTAACCACTAGACAAGATAAGTCCTCAGAGAAGCCAGCTGCTGTCAATTGTAATCACTCATAAGAAAGTAAGAGGTCATGCCACGAATTTGATTAGCACAGCTTTCTACATCACCAAAAGTGATCGATGTTTAACCCATTTGTCTATTTGTGAAGGAGCTGTTCTTTTACAATCAAACACAGTCAAGCTTGCACATAAAAAGTCAAAGTAAAATACTCATAATATTCTCACATCACATCCAGCACACTGGTGTAAAAGTTCATTTCCCAGCACTATCAAGACATTTTGTCAGTGTCAGAGTGTTACTCTGAGAAAAAACTGCATGGTTGTGTGGCACCCTGTTCTCAAGATGAGACCATGGTGAGTTCTGTAGATGGTTTTAACAACCTAGACATAGGTTAGCAAGAAGCAATGTTTTTTTAAAATATACTAGATGTTTTCTAAATAACAAAATACGACAAACCCAGAAGGACAAAGTTAGCAACCAGCTGGTGAACATTGTGGAGCATGTGGCAGCTAAAGAGCCAAATATTTTTTAAGGAGTTGGTAGAAGTTAAGGATGAAGATTTTGGGCCCAATCCCAATCCTCTTCTGTTCGCTCTGTTCATCACCAATAGTCACATTTATCCTTATGTTGTTTAAATATGCATCTGAAACACTACAATTACTGTTGTTTGCTAAATTTGACACAATTTATTTTTTCCAAGCTACCTAATACTGAACGTCATGGTTCAAAACTATTAAGTTTATAAACCTAAATTGCTGATATGATTGATGATGATATTGATGAAAGTTTAACTAGAAGACTTTGACTCCTGAAACGGACTTGAGAGAAGCTGGGCGAAGAGCTGATCTGTTTGTTGTAGTCACTGAGATAAAGAAACTGACTGCACTGCAGTGTTCTAGATTAATGTTGAATGTTCAGCTGACATCTACTCAAATGAATGCTAATGCTGCCTGCTGGACACAGAAACAAACAACTGTAAGGTAACAGACATCGCTTTGCTGTGCCGCTTTAATGGGAGCACTGAGCTTGTCTGTACCTGCTCCAACATCTGGATGGTGCCAGCCTGCTCATCCAGCTCCTCCTCCTGGTCCTTCACTTTGGCCTCCATGTCACGAAGCTGCTTCCTTACCTGAATAATAAAAAATGTACAATAATAATACATAATAAACATCATTACATCATAATCTAATTTGCTAAAATACAGAATGTTAGTAGGCAGATAACAGTTTCATATTTTGCTGTGGGTGTGTACTTGTATTACAAATTGTATGTCTTGACTGACTACATTGTCAGCAGAACTGTTAAAGCACTATAAGAATGCATGCTGTAAATTCAGTGCAAAGAGTTTCATGGCAAAAATGTAAACTGCAGCAATTAAAAAACCCACATGTACACAAAGAAGAATAATTAAAGACAAACAAAGAAAGAAGACCTTGGCTAGCGACGCCTCATCCTTGGATTCCTGGGAGTTGAGGTCCAGTAACTCAGCCTCCAGCTGGTCCACCTTCAGATTGACCGCACACACCTCCAGGTCCTTGTCCTACGGGACAGAAGGTCACAGTCAGAACAGAGAGCAGAGGACATCAGGGAATTAAGTGTGAACATGAATGAGAAACTGACACACTGATAGGTGATGAGGGAAGGCTGACAAAATATTTTTTCAGCTCAGCAGGTAGCCGCAAGGTGTTCGCACATATAGAAAAGTATTTCCACAACTTGGCTTCATATTACAAACTTGTGCTCAGTGGACATGCACAGTGGGGACTTGTAGACCTTATATATTACAGACATAATCAAAATCCACAGACTTTCACAGGCTAGTGTTAAATGGTAGGTTTTCAAAAATGGTGACCAAGTGCAGCCAAACAGACTGAAATCTTAGATTCAGATAGTTTTTTTTAATATGGCTCTTACACATGAGGTAGACAAAATCACATGAAATATTAAAAATAAAACAACACCGTCATCACAAATGCAGCTACCACCTTGGATCACATCATGCTTGATTTTTAAATGGGAAACTTCTCCTTGCTTTGTGTGGTTAGTACATTCTCTTCCTCTTTTGACGCTGGGGTTTTGTTTTGCATTTGATCTGCTCTATCTGAAACTGCCCCCTCTTGATAGACTGAATATTTTTTTAAAACATCTGTATTTGGGGTGTTTAACTTCTCTTTGAAAAGTCACATGTCAGTCACATGTTAGTGGATAGATTTTTCACTGACTTTCAGAGATACTGTTAATGTTTTAATCCCAATACAGCCATTGATAGTGGTGTCATTACAATTGCTATTTCAGTGACATGAGTGCATGAGCATAATGTTTTTATATTATGTCAAACACTGCTCCTGTTTCTATGGCATTAATAGTCTATGTACCCTGTTAAATAGATAAATATTAATGCCTAGATACATAGATAAATACATTGCAGCAGAATTTAGCTGCGGACAATTTCTGAAATAAGCAAATGACTACTGTAAGGGAAAATGAAATAAAATGTAAAACAACCATTTTAAAGATGCAGGAGAACTGTTTGATAAAAAGGCTTTTCCAGTATTTTTGTCAGTTTGTTAGGGGAAGTCTACAAAGCCTTAGATTTCATTCTATTGCATTCTTTCTGCTTCTGGATCTTGTATGTTAAGCTGTAGATAAAGTTTTTAAACATTATGTTACGTTACAGTAGTGGAGCAAAATGCATTATAAGAGGTGCAAACTGCACCTCCAGGACAGTCAGCCATTTTATTTATAAGTACTTCTAGACAGAGGTTCTTTCAATAGAGCATTGTCTAAATGCCACCGCCTTCCTGAGTATTGTTGCTGACCATATCCATCTATTTATGACCACAGTGTAGCCATCATCTGATGCTACTTTCAGCAGGATAATGCTCCATGTCACAAAGCTCAGATCATCTCCAACTGGTTTCGAACATGACAATGAGTTCACTGTACTCCAATGGCCTCCACAGTCACCAGATCTCAATCCAGTAGAGCTCCTTTGGGATGTGTTGGAAGGGAAGACTCACATCATGGATGTGCAGCAAACAAATCTGCAGCAGCTGTGTGATGCTATCATGTCAATATGGACCAAAATCTCTGAGGAATGTTTCCAATCGCTTGTTGAATCTAAGCCACAAAATATTAAGACTGTCCTGAAGACAAGAGGGGGTCCAGTCCGGGACGAGCAAAGTTTACCTAATAATGTGGCTGGTGAGTGTAGATGTGTATTGTCAAAACAGATGGTTGGTCAAAGGCTTTTTGAATATTATTGAGTTTTTTAATTTCACTTTCAATTTCACTTTCACTGCTGCTCCTGCACGTTGTTTATATGTGATTAACCTTTACACCACACTGCAGTTTTATACTGTTTTAAAGACACAATATTTTACAGCCTGGATGGTCTCTATGCTCTGAGTGCAGAGGAGCTTACTACATTCTTTAAATTCACCTGCACCAACATCTTGGACTCTGTTGCTCCAGTCAGAACTAAGCAGACAAAACCAAGATCAGAGCCCTGGTTGAACAACACCACCCATGCTGTCACACATGAATGTAGACAAGCTGATAGGAAGTGAAAGAAAGACAAGCTCCATGTCTCCTTACTACATATCTCCTCTTATATGTCTTCCTCCTAATCCTACAGAACTGGTTTTCTAAATACCAGAGAGCTGGTAACGCTGCTAACACTGACTATATGTCCAACATTGTATCCAAAAACTTACAGGCCTCAGATTCTTTTTAATGTTTTGATTAGAACCCCTGTGATACAGCTGGTATCATGACAAAACTCACACTTTGTGTAAACTCTCTCAAACACTTTGTTGATAAGATCTTTGCTCTCAGGTCTTTGCCCGGTCACAGTCCCGTGGTCCCTTCTGTTCCTCCAGTGTGCTCAGCTGTCTTTGATCAGTTTAAACCTGTGTCACTCAACTTATGACTAGAAATGGTTCAGCATTCACAGCCCACAAACTGTCTTTCAGATGCTGTTCCCTCTAGATGACTTACAGGTGTTCCTATAGGTGCAATGGTAAATACATCTCTCACGTCAGGTTGTGTCCCAGCTGCCTTTAAACATGCTGTGGTGCAGACTCATCTAAAAAAGAAAAACCTTGACCCTTCACTCCTTTCTTACTTCACGCCGATTTCCAAGTAACATTTTCTGTCCAAAGTTTTGGAGAAAGTTGTTTTCATCAGCTACAAACTTTTCTAAAAAACATGACATATACCAAAACTTTCAGTGTGGTTTTAAACATCGCCTCAGTACACAGGCAGTTCTGTTATGAGTGTTTTTAAAATCTATTTTTAACAGCTGATTCACGAAAATCAGCAATTCTAGTGCTCCTAGACCTGACTGCTGCTATTGACACTGTGGATCATGATATACTGTTATCATGCCTTGAAGAATATGTGGGCATCATAGGAACTGTCCTGTTTTAGGTCATATCACACTGACAGACAGGAGTTTCTCAGTTCATTTAGGGGAATATTGGTCACCTGCAGCTCCTCTTACTTGTAGAGGCCTTCAGGGCTCCATTTTAGGTTCCATTCTCATGTTATTGTAGATGCTCCCCATGGGGTCTTTCTTTAAGAAACACCACATTCTTTTCATTTGTTTTGCAGACAATATTCAGATCGATCTACCCCTGAGAAGCAAAAGTATAAACCCGGTGTGCATTGATGGACTGCTTAAAAGACTTTGAGCCATGGATGGATCACAGCCTTCTTAACCTTAATGAATACAAGGCAGATTATTTTGTTTGGTTGACCAGACCTTTTTGGTGATGCTGACAGTACTCTTGGCATTTAGCTTTATCCAAACCCCAACCTCTCCTGCTATCCCTCCCCCTCATCCCCACTCCCAACCCAACCGGTCGAGGCAGATGGCCGCCCTCCCTGAGCCTGGTTCTGTCGGAGGTTTTTCCCCCCTCCCTATCCTAGAGGTTTTTTTGGTTCCTTCCCACCATCGCTGACTGCTTGCTCATAGGGAATCCAAATGCAACTATGGATTGTTGGGTTTTCTGTTTACTGTTCTTTCTGCTATGTAAAGCGCTATGTGATGACGTGTTGTAAATGTGCGCAATACAAACAAAATTGAATTGAATTGAATTGAATAACGGTTCTTTTGTTAATAACCTCAGTATGATCTTTGACATCTCCGTCAGATTTGACAGACGATCAGCTCAGTGGTTGAAACCAGCTTTGTTTTTAGCCAGAGTAAATCCCTACCTCTCTCACAGACTTCAAAAAAGTTAATTTAGGCTGTTCTCACCCCACAGTTAGACTATTGTGGCTCTTGGTATGTGGGCATAGAGCAGTTGTCCCTTCACTATCTGCTGCATCAGCTGGTTCAAAATGCAGCTGTTCATCTTTTAACGGTAAAAAGAAAAAGAACATAACTTCAGTACTGGCCTCCCACCACTGGCTTCTATTCACTTCAGGATTGATTTTAAGATTTTATCGTTTGGTTTTAAATTTTTAAATTGGTTGGCACCACCTTCCTTAGCAGAACTCTTGTGTCTTCACACCCCAGTTAGGGCACTGAGGTTGACCAACCATTTGCTCTGGGATGTTTCGATATCCAGGCTCAAAAACAGGCCTTTGCAGCCTTTTCAGTGGTAGGAACAGCTCACCTTTCCATGTTAAAACTGCTCAGACTTTAAAAACTTTTAAATCTCTACTTAAGACCCACCTCTTTCCATTGCCATTTGATTCAAGTAGACGCTGACACCCTGACTTTATCTATTACTGTCTGGTAATTTATTCTTGCTGTTATTTTATTCAATTTATTAAGCTGTGTCTTTTATTCACTGTGTTTTCTTATTTTATTTTACAGCACTTTGTTCAACTCCTGTTGATTTTAAATGTGCTTTGTCATTAAATTTGACTTTATATAGCCTTTTTAAAAGCAATGAGTTGCATATTAGTTTAATACACAGCGTACATTCTTGTATCTATACAAGTAAATATGAAATAAATAAATACATTTATATGTGAATAGTTAAATAACAAAAGAAACATATCAAATCTATGTGACACAGTGAGGAGCACACAGACACACACCTCCAGCTGCTGTCGGAGGCTGAAGGTGTCTCCAGTCAGCATGTCTTTCTCTCGGGCCAGTTTCTCCCTCAGGCTCTTCTCCCTCTGCACCTCCTCCTGGGCTGCACTCAGCTCACTGTCAAACCTGCGGGCAAACACACAACAACCCACATACATTTTCACACACTACACTGATTAACACATCTATGCTACTCTGCAAAGCAAAATTCCGTGTGCTAAAGATCATGAAAAATCTAACTATTTAAAATGTGCTGAGTTGGTCACGAAGACGATCCTACATATTACCTCTGTTTTAACTACATCATGCATATTCAGCAACACCTTTACAGCTACAGAGCAGACCTCTTGCCAGTAGTCTCACATACACACAGCTTAGCAGCAGTATAAATGAGCTTGAGACTTGTCTGCTCCCTCTGCACAGCATGATGCTATAAACAATCTGGAACACAATGTCTTTTCTTTACAGCTATTATTGTTACTACAGCAACACCACTGGACTCTACACAGTCTGTGGGAACCTGGCAGATGAAAGCAAAACAGCTGTGTGAAGTCACATGTATGTACAGACAAACATGATTTTGAGTGTGCACTGACTTTCTCTGCTTCTTTTCCAGGTCGTGGTTGCGACTTTGTTGGCCCTCCAAGTGAAGTTTAGTGTCCTGCAGTTCAGCTGTCAGCCGTTGTGTCTTCTTCTTCAGCTGCTGGATGTTTCGCTGGGATTCTTCGTTATCAGCCTGCAGGTCGCTTATCTGCACAAAAACACATGAACACAACGAATTGGAAAACTCTTAGCCTTGATGACAGCTTTACATACCATTGACATTATGTTAACCAGCTCCATGAGGACGTCACCTGAAATGGTTTTCAGTTAATAGGTGAGATTAGTCGAAAGCTAACTGGTGGAGTCTCTTGGCCTCCTAATGTGAAAAACACTAGTTGGTATGCAGCAAACAGCCTTATTAACCACTATAGTATTGCATTTTATAACATGAACCAACCAAGTAGGTACAGAGAAACAACAGTCCATCATTACTTAAGAGCAACAGGGGATTTTTTGGTTCCTTTCCACCATCGCTGACTGCTTGCTCATAGGAAATCCAAGCTCTACTTTGCATTGTTGGGTTCTCTGTTCTCTGTGTAAAATTTGTAAGGGCTTCACCTTACTTTGTGAAGTGCTGAGAGATGACATATGTTGTGAACTGGCGCAATATAAATACAACTGAAGCTGAGCTGAATTGAAATTTTCAAGTGATGTCACACAAACTGTCAAAGGCCGTGATGATGATGCAATTTTTTTTACACACCCCTTAATCCTGTGGAGTGTTGCAGAGGAGCTGCACCTGTGGCCAATTTAGAATCCCCAATTACTCTTGCATGTATCTGGACTGTGTGAGGAGGCTGGAGCACCCAGTAAAAATACACACAGGCACAGGGAGAACATGCAGTCTCTACACAGAAGGGACCTTCTGTCATGAAGATTCATCATTTGGGAATTTTGCCATAATCCACCTAATAAATGTTAAGATATATTTGGCTGGAAAAAATGAGAGCTTTGACCTAAATCCATAGTTGCTGAGATGTTTCAGTCTGGACTGAAGAGGTGTGTTGTGAGCATAGTTAAACCAACAACCAACAGTGACTGAAGGAGTTTGACTAGAAGCAGTTAAGTTTTCAAATATCATCCCATGTACATCCGTATATCAATAGTGCTATCTAACCACGCAGACACTGTATTTGCTAAGGATCTGAACTCTCCGCTGCCACGGCTGCTGATACTATTCTCTTGTTTATACACTTTCATGTTTTTTACATGCAAGAAGACTGAGAGGGAAGAAGCTACAGCAAGCAAGGACTTCAATATAAGATTAAAAAGTAAAGTCCATTTTAAATCTCTTCAAACTCAAAATAATAATTAAGAATTTAATTAATAAATAAATAATAATTACTATAAAAATATTTTTGTAGTTGCACACTTAAATTCATTGGAAACCCGAGTGTTTAACATTCTGCATGATGATGTTTCCATGTTTGCAAGTGTGTATAAAAGCAAGAATGTATAATTGAAAAATTTCACTTAAGTTTTATACTGAGCATTTTACACCAAAGGGTGCAGTGGTTAGCCCTGTCACCTCACAGCTAGAAAGTCCTGGGTTTGAATCTCCGCCTGGGGTCTTTCTGTGAGGAGTTTGCATGTTCTCCCTGTGTGGGTTCCCATCAGGTTCTCCAGCTTCCTCCCACAGTCCAAAGACATGCTGAGGTTAATTGGTGATTCTAAATTGTTCATAGGTGTGAATGTGAGTGTGCTTGGTTTTATGTCTCTCTGTGTGGCCCTGTGATAGACTGGTGACCTGTCTAGGGTGAATCCTGCCTTGAACCTAAATCAGCTGGGATAGACCCCAGAAAACTACAGAGGATAAAGTGGTGTATAGACAATAGATGGATTTTAAAGTTTTTAATTATGGTTTGTTTTAAATGTGAGACTACATCTAAAGTCTTCACATAGACGTGATTCATATGTACCCTCTTTAATCACAACAAACACAGAAATGACCTAAGTGTCATTTCTGCATAGCATGGT